>OZ018317.1:223988098-224058085 GCA_963969495.1 Ceratothoa steindachneri
ATTACCACCCTTCACATGCCTCACAAAATATACAACATCCATACAAACAACAAAATCCTTAGCATACCTTTTAAAATCACTTAAACACTCAGGCCATTCATTCAAATCAACACGCGTCATTACACACCTCTTCAACTCACTAACAAAAGGACACATCTCTTGCATCTCTAGAATATCATCATCACTTAAAATCTCATTCTCATCATCCATGACCAACTCAATCATGCCACAAAATTTGACAACATTTTTCGCACACTCATTTAACTTCATCACCTCACATTCACCTTTCATAAGACAATCCTTATCAGCATCCAAAGACAAATCATTCAATCTCATAAAATCCACACCAAGCAGAAAACAACATGACATTTGCTCATCTTTCAGAATCACAAAGTCATGCTTCACATCCAAACTCACTTTCAGACTAACCTGTTCCCATGCCACTATCCTGCCATTCCCTAATCTACTTATCATTAACTTCACAGGTTTATGCTCACAACATCTAAACTCATCATACTTACTCAGAATCCTCTCATTCACTAAAGACACTTGCTCTCCAGTATCAATCAAACCACAGAAGAACCTTTCACCAACTTTCACTCGCTTCCATCATACCAGGTCCACCATGTTCACAATACACAGAAGGAACAAGCACACCAACATCAGCACTGATATCCATACTGTCATCAACTCCCATATCATCGCTCACCACATACGTATCTTCATCCAGACAATCATTCTTCTCTCTCATATATGAACACTTTTCAATCACCCAATTGTAGTGCACACCGCTCAAACATTGCAGATGTACCACATTAGGATTCAAACCCTTCATCTTCTCATCTTTGTACACAATCGGCCTCTCACCACCAAAGTGCACATAAACAATCACTTCATACAAATGACTCACTACAATCAACACTTCCTGAAACGGCGGGACCCCTTGCATCCACATCGCTCTCAATTCTTTCATGAAGTTCCGCACCTTTGCCATACCAATGCTTTCAGGCTTCCTACATACTCCATTCATTACCTCCTTCCTTAAATCATCCACACTATCGGGCACTCACGTCTACTCCATCACTCTTCAAATCTTGCAAACCATTCCATACACTCTCAAACAAGGAATCACCACCACCCTTACTCTCTTTTCCATTCATAATCCCTTTCAGTAAATACTCAGGATCACTCACTCCACACACATTTTCATCATTAGTACCAGGATACCTTGGCATCAAATCAGCCACTCAATTCCTTTCACCAGGCACATACTCAATCACATAATCAAAGTCACTCAAATCTTCCAAAGTCCTTGCAATCCTACTATCAGCCTACTTCATACGCTGCAGATACACAAGAGGTTGATGATCTGTTTTGATCACAAACCTCACACCATACAAAAACGGACGCAACACTTTCAAACAATATCTTATTGCAGCCAACTCTCATTCCACAGTCAAATACTTTCGCTCTGCCGCATTCATAGCCTTGGATACATACCCAATTATTCGCCTGACATTCTCTCCATTCAAACGCTGCTCTTGCATCAGAAAACCTTCCATATAATACCCACTTGCATCTGTATACAGTTCAAGCATTTTAGCATTCATACTATAATCTGGGTAAGCCAATTCAACATCTTCAACCGCTGCCTCTTTCAGTCTCTCATACGCCTCATTCATCTTATCATTCCACTTGACAACTGTACTACCTTTCTTGCCCATCCACTCAGTCAGAGGCTTACTCACACCAGAACAATCCTGTATAAACTTTTGCTGAAACTCAATCAAACCCCCAAACGACTTCAGTTGCTTCACAGTCACCGGTTTAGGAAACATTCGCACCTTCTCAACATACTTCGGTGATTTTCGCAACCCATTCTCACTCACCATATGCCTAAGGAATTCCACTTCTTTCGCAAACCATTCACACTTCGCCATTTTCACTTTCACACCAACACACTCCAACGTTCTCAACACATCATTCACCAATCTCATATGCTCCTCAAAAGTCTCAGTCATAATCAAAATATCATCTATAAACGCAATCACATTCTTACTCACAAACTTACTCAACACAACATTCATTGCCTGCTGGAAGGCTCCGGGAGCATTAGCCAACCCAAAGCTGAGGTTCCGGAACTGGTAATGCCTCTTTGTGGAAGAGAAGGCAGTTATCGGCCGGCTCTCCTCAGCAATAGGCATCTGATAATACCCCCGTACCAGATCCAGCTTCGTAAACCACTCCATCCCATGCATACTACACACACACTCAGATACCACACACATCGGAAACCTTTCTTTCACAGTCCTTTCATTCACCTTTTGATAATCCACACACAGATGCAATCTTCCATCCGGCTTACATACAGGCACAATTGGACTATTCCATGCACTCTCGCTCTCTTCAATCACCCCCAATTGCTCCAATTCAAAACACTGCTCCTCAATCTCATCAGCAACCGGACATGGGAAATGCCTCGGCCGCTGATAGATTGGGGAGTCCTCCTTCAGGACAATCTTGAATTCCGGGAGCTTTGCAACCCTGAAATACAGATCACCCTTACTGAGGGCTCCCTTTCATTCAAATATCATTTGATACACATCCTTCCTTTCATACTCAGTCAAACATCCATCCAATTTCACCATGCCCTTCACCTCATTATACATCCATTCACATGTCTTTTCATTCGCAACATTCACCCTGATATCCGTGCTATCATCCATACCTACCTCAGGGACAGTGGAGAGGTGTCCTAGTACATCTCCGACTTGGATACCCCTCACCTGTCCTATCACCCTGAGGTCCGCCTGCACACATACAAAAGGATGATTCATTCTCATCAAGCCATCAAACACACAAGCAACAAGCCTTACCTTATAACACACATCTTTTCCATCCAATATCACAGTGTTTTCACCCATATTCAAACTAACATCCTTACTCCAACTCACTTTAACAGACACCCTTTCACCCTTCACAAGCCTTACATTCTCCATAGCAGTCACCCTAATACCAGTAAACACACTCTTCAAAACACTACCATCTTTCCCTACATATAACTTATACACCCCATTTTTACCAATCTTTCTCTCAATCTGATCACTTGCAGGATGCACAACCATACGATTCATTTTCATAAAATCATATCCCCAAATCACACCATACTCACTACTCGCCTTATCAATCACTGAGAATTCACATTCATTCATCAACATACCATGCATTCGAACAGCTGACCTTATCATTCCAATCACAGGCACTCTCCTATTACCAATACCTACCAAACTACCCTTGCACTCAGACAGGAGGGCTTTCCCGCTAACCTTGTCATACACATCTTTATACACCAAGCTCGCCTTGCATCCAGAATCTATTAAAGCCAAACACTCAATTCTATTCAATTCCACCTTCACACTCAGACACTCATACTTCCTACCAGATAGCACTTTCACACTAGACAGACTTACCAACACATTACTCACACTCATGCACCCAGAGGATACCCTCTTACAATTCAGTTTCCCGCTTCAGACTTTCCATTCACACATTGTGCTCTCAGTCTAATCCAACACTTTTCACTCGAATATCCTTCCATCGCACAATAGCTACATACATTCCTCTGGTCACGACACATACTCGCATAAGGACCAGCCTTTCCACAATTACCACAAGCATACTTCACACTCCCCCCAGCAGTTGCTCCACCACTCAACCTCGGACAATCTTTCTTCAAATGGCCTATTTCTTTACACTCGAAGCACACTTTCCTGGCAATCGTTTATCATATGCCCTTTCTTACCACACCCAAAACATGCACCAGATGTCCACCTACATTCTGCCAACATATGACCTTTCCTTCCACACCGACGACATTCCACAATCTTTCTCCCACCATTCGATCTCTCATTTGCTGGGACATACTTCCGTTTCTCTCTCATATATCCATTCCCACGCTTGAAATTCATCTGTCCCCTTCGGTTCGACCACTCTCCATTTACCCATCCATTCTGCCGGCCCATCACTCCAGCTGGCGCAGCCTTCAGGGCATCCCTGTAGCTGACAAACTGCTGGGGTGTATGAAAGCTCCTGGGCTTCTTACCCCCAACATTCACACTGTACCATCCATCCTCTTCTATATCGCTTTCATCATCAAATCGTCCATCTTCCAACAGCTCCAACACATCCTCCCACATCAACCGTTCACCTGTCAGTCTCATTCTCTCCTTTCTCTTTCCACTCAGCCATTCACTCACCTTTCGCGGGATCATGTCCAAAAACTTCCTCATCAGTGGTTTACATTCATTTACATTATCATCACCATACCTCTTTCTTGCCATACTCTCAAGCCTATGTGCATACATGTTCACACTTTCACTTTTCCCCATTCGAGCCTTCTCAAATTCATTCACCCTTTTATACTTCACACTCTCTTTCATTCGTTTCACCTGCCCAATCAATCTCTCCTTCACCACCTTGTACCTTGGTTCCCCCGCACTTGTAATCACGCGGAAAAACTCCAATACTTTTCCCTCCAAACATTCCCCCAAAACATTCATCCAGTATCCCTTATTCTCCGGGTACTTGAGCTTACAATATCGCTCAAATTTCCCGAAGAATTCTTCCACACTTTTCCCACCATGTAACCTAAATCTATCTATCTTTGGCACTTCCCTTATCAAAATACCCTTTCCCACATTCACTTCACTCTCACTTGAGCTGCCTTCACTCTCGCTCATATCAATCATACCATCACTCTCTCTTTCATTCGAGTACAATGAGTCCACACTCTTGCCTCTTACCTTCCTATCCTACCCTTTGCACCACTCTTCCTTCCTCTCTTGCGTTCAACTCTCTTCCATTCTCCATCCTTCCTATCACTCATAATCACCCTATCCTCTCTAGACTCGCACACACTCCCATTGATCCCATTAGTCTTATCCCCTTCAGTCGGAGCAGGGTTCAAGGTCAAGGGTCCTGGGGCCGATCCTGACCCCTTCATTATGTCATACAAGTCCTGCATCCATTGGTCGACCTGTGTCTGTCTCTCGTCCATTTCTTTCCTCATCTTGTCTGTCTTCTCATCCATACTCATCACATCTCTCTTCAGTCCATCAATCACGTTCCTCAACATCATACATTCCTCCTCTTTCTGCCTCAATTCCAGCCTCAGTCTCATGATCTCATCATGGAGGCCCTGTTCCACAGAAGCCATCCTCCCAGGTTAGTAACAGTGATAGACAAAGGGGAAAAACAACCAAACTACCTGTCACGCTAATTGGGTATGGACTGCAATCCAATCCTGTCATGCTCCCAGTTTCGAGATCTCACGTCCCTATTCAACCGCCAAATGTAGCGGGCCAAAAATCTAGACTAACCCCAATCGATCCAACCCGCTTCCTACATTAATCTGGACGTGCAAAATCGAAGGAGAATGAAACGGGTTGTATGTACAGTCCTTTACTAACAAAAAAACAACAATATTTACAAAAATATGGGTAAATATGCACTCAATGAGCCTATATATATATATATATATATATATATATATATATATATATATATATATATATATATATATACTAAAACAATCCTATCTTAAAAAATATATATATTAATACTAAGAGACAGCAAATACAAAAAGGGACAACCAAAACAAGAGACAACAAAAAGAGGAGTTTTCTTACGTGGTACCACAGTTTATGATTTGCCGGCCTCCCCGGGGGAAAATCTTGTCGGCAGTCACTCTTGTGACAAAATTGGGTGTGCGGGTCTTATGGGGCCTGCTGCCTCTGAGCTCAATTTTCTTCAAGATCCAGTCAACTACTATTAGAAGACTTCTTAAATTTTATTTAAATTTCTTCAAAATGTTTTAATTCCAGTCGCTCTTGCAAAATGCAGGCAATGTTTTTTTATTTTTTTTATTCTGGTACTTGAATGCTCTCTCATAAAAATCTTTAACATTTAGTAGCTAATTAAAAAAAACATGAGATGTTAAATAACCTTATTCATACAACATGAAATCAAATACATATGTACAAAAGAAAATATAATAAAAAATCCATTCCCACTCACACACACATTCTTACAGAAGGAGGGAGAGTGTATTGGGAAAAAGGGTGGGAGAATGGCCCCTTATACACACACTCACATTCGCTCCACCACAATGCCCCATGATTGATTTCGTTGTCAAAGTCCACAAGGCCAGAGTTGCACAAGCTGCCCTGTGTGAGTGCGGATTCGAGGAGCAGAACCATCCCCCCTACTGTCCAGATCTGGCCCCTAGCGACTGCTTTTTATTCCGCCAGCTCAAGGCTGCACTTTGGGGATGATGAAGGTTCCAGCTCACCGTCCAAGAGTGGATTGAGCAGCAGTCAGGATATTTCTGGTTGTTGGGAATTCAAAGCCTCAGGGACAAGTGGCGCAAGTGCATTGAAGTCGAGGGTAGTTATATTGAAAAATAATAAAACACTTTTCCTCATATCTCGTTTCCTTATATCCGAATTGCAAAACTTAGTGACTGCCCCTCGTATCTCCCCTCACATCTTTTAACAAAGTGGCTTATTATATTAAAAACAAACGAAATTATAAAGTCAAGTAGTTTTGATATATCATTATATTTAAAGAAAAATTATATATGAAAAAAAAGTCCACCACTAGTGTAAACCATGAAGGAATTAACCACTCACGGGGCAATATAGAGGCTAACAATATCCAGTCAAGCACTTCAACAAACTTGGAAACTACAACTTAGAAACTACTGCTGTATAACACCCAAATGTATACCCATGTGCAGTTTGCCATAGTCACTGTGACACTGGTATAAAGTGTAGTGATTGCAAAATGTGGATCCACTATCGTTGCTCTGAAATACCAGACTTTCTGCTGATAACCTACATAAGATTAAGTAGAAAATTCACATGCTTAACATGTACCAAGGACAACCATGCCAACTCTGAAGCACTCAATTGATGCAGAAATTGAAAAATGTAAGTCTGAAGAACACAAGGGATATCTGGCCAGGTCTAAGCAGGATCATAGGCCGAGTTCAATGAGGAGCAAAATCGAAGAACAAGCGGAACCAGATGAATTCTCTTCTGAAGCAACATTGGATCCTGAATCTAACCTAGGACAACAGTCATGCACCCACCAGGGTGCATGACTGCAATCTCGAACTCTGCATCTGTGGTGTAGTTTTTTGCATCTACTTTCTCCACATTCTCTAGCTGAGAATGTGACATGTCATGATGTCACTGAAAGCTGCCGACTGGATATTACCTTGAGACACTACCCCCTTTCCGGACAATGTTCTGTGTGACATGCTTCGACACCTAGGTGAGTTAGGAATCGCATTTCTGCTAGATCTTTTGAACAAGAAAAAACAGAGTGTACCCTCCTAGACTCCTGGCAAATGGCTGCTGTACTTCAATTTTTGCAAACAGGAGAAATCACTCTACCCAGGCTGGTGTCCACCCAATTTCTCTAAACCCCTGCATGTGAAAGTTGATGGAGAAATTACTACCCATTTTCTGCACAGTGCGGCTTCCACAACTTCCACTCATTGGATGCTATGCTCTGAATGGAAAATGCTGTCTATGAGGACTTCCTTCATAGACAATATTACACCACATTCGTTTTCAATCTGGAGAAAGCCTATGATACTGTATGGCAATCTGATATAATATTGGAGCCTGCACATAAGTGGGATGAGGGGATGCTTCAAAGTATTTATTTGTGTGTTTCTGTGAGATCTTTGATTCTGCATACAGGTAAGAGAGACCCCTCTCTGGCCCACTAGAGCAGGAAGAGGGTATCCTGCAGGGAAGTGTCTTCAGTGTCACTCTGCTCTGAGCATCAATGGTATCACCTCGGTGCTGCTACAAGATGGTCTCTATAGGCTCTATGTGGATGATCTTCATTCTCTTTTGCTGTAGACCAGATGCCAACTCTGGAGCATCAACTTCAACAAACATTGAACTGCATCTCTTGCATAACATCTCTTCTTGGCCATAACTAATGTGGGGAACTTCTGTGGCCATCCATGGCTCCATGGACATTCTTCATTCTGCGAGTTCAGCACTTGAGGTGCTGATATTGCTACTGCTTTGCTTTTCTACCACTACGGATCCAAGTTGATGCATCCACAGCTGAGCTATATTTTGGATTTGGAAGGTGGACTTTATCCACCACACCAGTCTCTGCCTGGTGCCTTCTGCATATTCCCTATTGAGAGCCTACTTGTAGATGCTGGGGAGATGCCAATTACTGCATTTTTCATCTGTACCCCCAAGCCTGGTGCCTCCCTCTATTGCCAATGGATCTCAATGCATCTGCAGCCGATCTTGACATGCCTATGCTGCTGAGAGATGCCAGTCATACCCTAAACCCTTTGGGTTTAAGGTTAGGAAACTTCATTGAGAGCTTGTAGTAGCTCTCGGGCCAGTGGTGCCTCTGGTTCTGCCATAATGCCACCCTGGATGGTACCACCTTTGAATATTTGCCACCACTCCTCTCCTTCCAAAGCTTCCACAGCACCGGGAGTATTGCATTTGACCTTTTTGGAGTATACTTCATATCATGCTGGATCTGTGCTAGTGTACACGGATGGCTCCATGCCATATCCCCTCTCTTTGAAGTCAATGGGGCTCTACCAGACACTGAATCTGTATTCATGGACGATCTGGTTGCACTATGCTGCTATGTAGGGGAGATAATCCATCATGCCATTTCGGAAATGGGTTTGTTATCTCTAATTATCTACAAAGCACCCTGAGTCCCCGCAGGGCATTCTCCACACACCCTGCTTCATGGTATCCATGATGCCACAAGCCAGGTGGATGTTGAGATTATGTTTGTTGGGTTCCTGGACATGTGGGAATAGCTGGGAATGAGGGCATCAAAGTGTCTGTGAGGACTGGGTGACCACACCAGCTTTTCATTCTTGCTCACACTGACTAGATGGCAGGAATAATGGCTGCATGGCATAGAAGATTGGAGATGGCCTAAAGGAACTTAAGGCTGTGCGCCATTTTGCTGTCACTGTTCCCATGCACTTAACACTCATTGCCGAGACAGCTTCAGGTCAGTTTGTCATCTTAGAATTGGGCACACTCGTGGAATGCACCACCATTTGATTGAGCATTCCCCTGCATCTTACTGCGATGACTGCATTGTCCTGCAGACTGTTTGGGGCACATTCTGGTTGAATATTCCAGTCTGGGTGATCTTCAAGAAACGTTACTTGTCCTGGTCTGATTGTCCCTTGTACTCAAGATGGATTAATCTGACTTTTTGGAGGTGGTTAGCCTCCTCCATTTTATTTGACTATCATTGGTGTTGGTTGTTTGAGCCTGCACCTGAATATTAGACAGAAAATTAATTGCAGTGACTTATCTCTTTGCTGGCAGTTACCAGATAAAAAAGTTTATTAACCTTTTTGCTCCCCATGATTCCATATGGCATCATCAATAGTTATCTTCATAATTTTACTTATAAAGTGTCCAATGAGTTTGTGCGGCATCAAGATGTTTTTATGGGTTGCCAATGGGGACATTTGGCATGTTTTGATTTGTTTGCTCATACGAGGTGTCAGCTAGGAATAGGAAATAGTTTTGACTGTCAATACCATTGGAATTGTTGCATTATACGCAGATATTTGACTGATGAATACGATAAGGTAAGCATAGTTTTTCATTTCCATTTCCATTTTATTATATAGAAAAAAATTTATAGATGAGATTAGAATGTTAAGTTATACCTTCTCAGCATCTAATTTGTATGCACAATATTTTTTCTAACTTTAGAGATTCCATGTGGTATCATTGGACTTTTCATAAGTATTAGTATAAAGAAAAAAAGTTTATGTAATTTCTGAGTTAGGCTAGGTCTACATTGTCTATAACTGCACAAACTTTCTTATTTGATATAAGTACTCTGTTTACACACACACTATATGCATAGATTTATATATCTTTGTACATGGTGTAGTGTATATATACAGTACTGGCACAATTATTATGGAGTTTTGAAAAAAATATACTTTTTTTTTACAAAAGTGTCATGTAAAACAACAAAAGTTCATGTAAAACTATTTTATCACTAATAGCTCACACATCCATATTAGACAACTATTTTAATATTTAGTTTGTCCACTTTTTGCTTTAACAAGTGCTTTAACACGATTGGGCATGCCAGTGATCAACGTTCTGCAAAATTCCCTGATTCTTTCTGAATGAAACCAGACTTGGATAAGACGTTGTATGAGTTGTGTTTTGATCGTAATGGGAAATTCATGTATTTCATTTTTTAATAGAGACCATAAACTCTCAATGGGGTTCATATCTGGGGAATTTCCAGGCCATGAAAGCACTTCTACACCTTTTTCGTCAAACCAGGTCTTCACTGACCTCGCCATGAGACACGGGTCAGAGTCCTGTTGAAAAATCCAAGGTCTATCCGCAAACCATTCCCTTATTTGAGGTAGAAAATGTCTTTCTAGTACTTTTATGTACTTAAACTGATTTATGGTACCGTCAACAATCTGCAAACGGCTTGTTCCATACACAGAAATCGCTCCCCATACCATGACCTTCTGATGGAATTTCACTGTTTTCTTTTGACATTCCGATTTAAATTGCTCACCTTCTTACACTCTGCACACGGTTGTCAAGCACAGCAATGGTGGACTCGTCAGAAAACACAACCTTCAACAATACGAAGCACAAAATAACGCGTTGAACAGCTAAAGAAAGTAATGGAAGCAATAGAATATCGAGTAATAGTGTAATAGAGTAATTAAATACTGTATGTTCAACCCTTACCTGCTTCCATTGTTCAGAAGTCCAATCAACATGAGCCTGTGCCAAGGCCTTACGAGCCTACTTCATCTTGTCAGTGAGTCGTGGCTTTTTTCTGGGATGATATGCTCTTAGTTCAACTTCCAATAGTCTCTTGTTTACTGTTCTTTGGGCAATGGTAATGCCCTCTGTTGCCAGTTCATTGGTAATCATTCTGCAAGATGCTCTTCTGTTGTTTATTGCCATTTTAAATATTTTCCTGTCTATCCTCGGTGTTGTTTTCTTGTGTCTACCACATTTTCTCACTCTATTTGATTCCAAACTGTGGCCATATTCCAATTTCTTCTTAATATTACTGACTGTTTGAGTTGAAACTCCAAGTTTATTAACTATTTCTTTCTGTTTGAATGTACTTTCTTTCAATAAAACACTAATCTGTCCAACCTTTAGAGGACTCAAATCACTAACTTTGCCCATCTATACTCAATTGCATAAACTATTCTGAAAGCTGAAAAAACGGTGTTGGTTTTAAAAATAAATAAACAAATGCACAGAACTAAAGTAATCACAGCCAAATAAAAGGTCGTAAACGCAACAAACACACACCATTCCATGCAAATGCAAGCCTACTACTGAGCTCTCACAAGATGATGCAGGGATTGTATCAGTGTTGCCATACATTTTCTCTCTGTATTGCCTGACACTGCTATATAAGACTATAAAACCCAGTTAAAATAACTATTAAATAACTTGTTTTGTACTGGTGCAGTAAAGTAAATGAACTATTAGTGACTAAAATTGTTTTACATGACACTTTTGTAGAAAAAGTATGTTTTTTTTCAAAAATCCATAATAATTGTGCCAGTACTGTATATATATATATATATATATATATATATATATATATATATATATATATATATATATATATATATTTTCTAGTACTTCTGCTACCTATAATTTGTGTTTAGTTCTATAGTGCCTATTTAGCTACAAGGCTAGGTCTATGTCATCTATAATCACAAACTTTATTATTTGATATAAGTACTGCTTACACTATATATATATATATATATATATATATATATATATATATATATATATATATATATATATATATATATATATATATATATATATGTATATATATATATGTATATATATATATATATATATATATATATATATATATATATATATATATATATATATATATATATATATATATGTGTGTGTGGGGTAGTGTATGCTGGCATCCTTCTGTCTCGCCAGACAATAGAGATTTGGAAGAAAATAGAGAGTGCACTATGGAAGCGCAGGCCTGGACAAAGTGTACGGAGATCCTGGGTTGCCCAGTCACCAAGATCCTCCTCTCAGCCTCGCCAGTGTCATCCAAAGGAATGCAGAGCAGTACGTTTGGCACCAGATTGGCTGCTGGAGTCAATGAGTACAGTGCACTGGTCCACCTTCCGGGCTCCACTCCTGATTTTGAAGGTTTACTCACCTACACTTTGCCGTTGAATCAGTTGAGGATCTCTTCCGCCCGGCTAGCTGTTGGCTGCTAGAGACAGCTCCTTTGCCTAGCTTGATGGTGCAGTGTAAACACCATCCCCTCACGTGCTTTTGCCCGCCAGCTGATGCAGTGTATATATGTATGTATATATATTCTAGTACTCCTGCTACCTATAATTTGTTTTAGTTCTATAGGGCCTATTTAGCTAGAAGTGCTGCCATACTGAGGTCGGTAATAGTCTGGTGGTGCGGTCTCGGCCCCTGAATGCAAGTACCTGGCCAGTCTCAATAACCTATCCTAACTTAGAGATACATAAAAAATAAAAACTAATGCTGGTAAAAGTACAACAAGGCAGAAAGGTATGCCATCGAATGCAAGTAAAGTCAGTCTAAATGCAAAAAGAATGACAGCAACAAGGCCAGTCGATGATGTTCATTTGGATGGGTTTGATCAATTTCCTGTGCCTAGTAATCTAAAGTAAAGATGCAAATACTGAATCAAAGCTTACGCACATATGAAGTGTAACAAGTGCAATATCTCATTATGCCTGTTGAAAGAGAGAAATTGTTTTATTACATTTCATAAAAAATAAATTTATATTATTTTATTAAAATTAATGAAAAAAGAATTAACTTTTATTTTTAGGAGATGTGGTTACTAAATTTCAGGTTTTCTTTATTTTTCCAATGATTTTAGTTTTGTTTTTTTTCATGTTTCCATCAACACTTCCCTATGATGCCATGTGGAATCATTTTATTTTCAGGCATTTCCTTCAATGTTCAATAAAAAAAAAGTTGTATATATGTGTTTTATGACCTAAATGGAATATGTTTTGAGGCAAAAAATTTTTTGGGACATAAAGCAATGCTTCTGGAAAGAAAGGGTTAACAGGGTGGGGGCTCATTTAGGAGCTTGTTTGGTCGAGGTGTAACCCTCAGGCGGTATGTATTTATTTTGAGATGTATATTTTTCAGCATCTGTTCCTTCGCTGGTGGCTCCAGAATGGATTAATAAAAGTATGCCCTGATTTGTTTATTAATATTTATTTGTATACTTATCTATCAATGCTCTTAACATGAAATATATTCTAATTCCTTGTGCTAAATGCAAGAGGGGATTTTCCAAAGCATTGCCTAATGCACCTTGGAGTAATGGTAATGTCTATGACACCAGGTGTGATTACGATCACTTTTGCCCTAGGAGGCAGTCGCCAGATGGGCCCCTAAAAAAACACAACAAACAAACCCTAAGACACCATTCTTTAACTTTTGTAGTGGGTAAAAATGATGCCAAATATATTGTATTCCATTCCTCTTAGAGGAGAAACTATTAACCAACCCTTGGAGTACTGGTAATACATAATATTCCAATTGATGGATCCTTACACTTGCCTGATGTGTTCTTCCCTACTACTAATAAATTAATTTAAAAATATATTTTTCTCACAGAATTGAATAGGATATAAAATTTGAAAATGATATTTAGATTTTTTGTCAGTGCCAAGCCTTTCTGTATTGCTCTCAGATCAACTGGAATTGACAATTTATTTGTATATACAACTGTTGGAGTGGAAAGAGTATTCATACAGCCAAGATTCTCTACTTTATCAAATTTCATTATCAATAGATCTCTTTTACATTCAAGTACTCAGGAGTCAGATTTGGTTACAGATGAAGAAAAAAGAAAAAAACTTAAAATCTGGCTTGAACAGTGTAAATATAATGGAATTAATCTGCCAGAGAATATTAAGGAGGGAGATATGGAGTATTTGGCTTCTTTGAATGAATATAAAAGGTTGAAATATGTCAATTATTTAGTTATAACACACCAAAGAAAGCAAAGAGAGGATATAAAAAAAATAAAATTGAGAGAGAGAAAAAAAGAAGCAAAGGAAGAGAGGGAAATGTTGCAGCCAGATCATATTAAATATGGTCTCTGGAAAAATTCAATGTTTATAAAAGTAAATAGATTTTCAATAAGAAACTTTTTCTACAATCGCCTGGCATCAGCAATAATGTATGCTCAACCAGTTATTGTAGACTTAGATTTTGATGATTATATGGAACCTCAGGAAAGCAAATCATTAGCTAAACAATTACATTTATCTCTGCTCCGTAATGAACAAGATTGTAATCCCTTCAACTTGACATTTTGCAATGTTAATTTCAATTCTGTGACTATGCAACACTTAAAAAAACTTTGCCCTCCTGCTGTTAATGGTGAAATGCCTCTTAATTTCATGTGTGAACATTATATGGACTTATATCCAAAAGAAAAACTTGTTTATTTGTCTCCTAATGCCACCTCTGAAATGAAAAGTTTTGATCCAGAAGCCATTTATATCATTGGAGGAATTGTTGATCGGCATTCAAAACCACCACTCACACGTTCTAAAGCCAAAAAGGAAGGAATTAAACTTCTGAAATTGCCAGTTGATAGGTTAGTGCTGAATTTCTTCTTTTTTTGTAATATTTTTTGATGGAACTAGAATATATTAAAGAGCAGTTTATTTTCACCTCGGATTTAGTAATTATGCTCCTTACTCCATTTAAAAATCATCACCTGTGACCAATAAGTCCATCACTCACAAACCTTGCACCTTGTGCAATAAATGGTACCATCTCTAATGCATCTACCTACCATTTTTAAATAGCTATACATCTCAGTGGATATACAACCAATACACAACTATCCCATACTCAGCTGAATACATTCCCACCCTACCCACTCATTCAACTATCTCCAATTCTACACAAATGACATCCACAAGAAGCAGCAATAACTAGAAAAATACATATATTAATAATATTTACATTGCAATAATCTAGGAATTCTATCTTCCCCCAATCTCACTCTGGTGTAGTTATAGAGCAGTTTAAGGTAAGGCATAATACACCCAATGCACCAGACAGAGATTACTTAGCTTAATACACAAAGTCATCTTATTCTCTGACACTATCAGACACACACAAACTCATACAAAATGACCATACCACAAAATTAGAATCCCTTTCAATGCAATTTACCCTGCTTGGCTAACTGCATAGTCTAAAATACCAAGAGGCACCGCCATCATCGAAGAACAACATAATCAACAAAAGAAATTAACTTGCAGCAAGAAAATTCCCTAACATGACATGTTGTTTTGCATACCGCACAGGGGGCGATAGACTTAAACCCGGTACCTGGAGGTATGACACATTGTAACAGGCCAAAAATCTATCCTCTAACCCCAATCGTTCCAACCCGCTTCCTACACTAATCCGGACATGAGAAATCGAGGGAGAAATGAAACGGATTGTATATACAGTCCTTTATTTACAAAAATATGGGGTAATTATATTTGAGATCTCATTACTTATGCACACAAACAAAAAAAATGAGATTGATAAATTTACAATTGCAATATATACAGGATCAAAATTAGTAGTCCTATCACCAAACAAAGTTTTATCTAAACAGTCCAAGAGGGAATCAGTGAATCACACAAAACAAAAAATATTTACAAAACTACTTACAACCAAACCAAGAGACAAACTGCGTATGACTTTTAAAGGCCTAGGCCTCCGAGCTTGTATAATTATTATTGAGATCCGGTCGCGTATTGAGGCTATATAAAAAAAAAAACCCTGTCCAACCAATCTGTAACCAGTCAAAGATGATGGCAATTTCAAGTATATTACTTACCCTAATCTTATAATGTCAGCCACTCTTTACAAAGGAAGTAATATTTATAAAATTTAATAGAGTGGCTTTTTCGTTAAAAGAATTTAATCAAGAAACTCTGCACAGAGACAAAAACATTTTAAACAAAACATAAAATCCCTAATAAATAATATATATATAAAAAAGAAAAAGAAAATTCCTATTCACACACATTCTTACTGAGGGAGGGAGAGGGTATTGGAAAAGGGGTGGGAGAATGGCCCTTCACACACACTCACATTTGTTCCACCACACCCCTCCTTCCTTAGGCCATTCAACCACAGTCACTCACAATACACTCTCAATCCTTACTCACAGTACCCTTTATACTCAATCGCGGCCTTCTGCACCCATTCACACTACTCTACTAGTCCCTGGCTATGCGTAGCAATCTGTCGGGGTTGTTTGTCAGTTGTCCTGTTAGTCTCCTCGTCACTCTCGATCATGTCATCCACCATACTCTTAGCCTTCATCACTAACTCTCTCATCTCTCGACAGAACTCTTTCATACTCTTCCATTCAGAACCTTCACTCTTCATACCCCCATTCATCAGCTCCTCACTCACAGCCCTCATCCAACTCAAGGTACACTCTTGTGAAACAGACAAATCACTGACATCCCCTCTACTCTCAGCGGCTACACCAGAAACTCCTTCAACTGGTTCCCACCAGAAGCCAGAAGAGTCAGTCACCTCCTCATTCTTCACATCAAACTCCCTCTACCCTTACCATTCGTAAAGCCAGAAAAAGCCACACTAGGTTCATTCTGTTCAAACACACTATCATTCATAGTGTTCCCGAATCCAGAAAAATCAGCCACAGGCAGCTCACTCACTCGTATACTTACATTAACCAAATCACGCACCTGTTTATGCAAACACTCAATCTCTCTTTCAAGCTCCCCCATACCAGATAGACTCTGCTCAAACTTACTTTCATTTATACTCACATTCCTTCATTCACTTTACTTTGCTCCATAAAGGGCGTGGTGATTTGCCTTCCTGGCCGTCATTCTGACGGGACTTAGTGTCCCATCTGGCCCCAGCTTAGCCTCTTCTTCTTTCAGACAGCGTGTATTTCTCCCCTATTTCCTCACTTGCCCTACACCCTCTCCCACAACTTTCTCTGGTCAGCCTCTATTTTCACAGGGTAGATGCTGACCTCATCCAACTATCCCAGATTGGGTCTTAGGGGGGAGGGGACAATGTTCCCTAACCCCTGAGCTCTGGTTTGGGATGGTGTTTTTTTAACAACCTGCTTCATCCCCACCCATACCTTCCTCACATCCCTTTTTCTTCTCACTTCACTACCTTTTTTTATGCCATGCCAAAGCGCTACCAGGTCACCAGGCGGGAGAGGTGGCCATAAATGGCGGCACCTGGCTCTGCCAGCCCCATACGCAACCCTACCCCTCACAGAGCAGGCCACTGCGAGGGATGATTAGCGTCTGCTTCCTGTAAAAAAAAAATAGGGTCACCATGCCCAATTATGAGAAAATGAAAATAATCTTTCCTCAATTTCCCCTCATCCATTGCCGGAGCCACCCTCGGGGAGTTCCACAGCAAAAATGGAGGTATCCCCCCCACACTGTGCTCTCACAGGAGACCCTCCAAATCTGTCTAGCAGGAGAGGAGGCTTACTCCTCTCCTTTGCCTATGGGTGTAGGGGACTCCCCCTCACCCTCTTGTCTGGAAGTGCCTTTGGGCACCTCCCTCTTTCCAGCGGCAGTCCCTCCCTTTACTTTCCAAGGGGACTACCAAGAAAGCCAGCAGGCAGCCCATACCCGACCACTCTGCATTGAAGCGGCTTGGTAGGGCAAACCCATTGGGATAGGGGGAGAGGGAAGCCAGGCCCCTTTGGTCACTCCCCTAAAAAGACCTGCTAGCCTGAATACTAACCCTAGCTGGGGTCAAGGCCTGTGCCTCCCAAGATGAGACTAAAGACACTGCTGCCAATAGGACCTGTGATGTCCTGTGGTGGGGGGATGGCCAAATGGAGGCCCCACCCAAGATAGACATGGTCCTTGAGGCAACCCAGCCTTAGACGGTAGGGCCTTCCATGGGAGCGAATCTGTGTTCGGCACCATAGGAGTCCGCTCCTATGCAATGTCCTCCTCAAACGGCTAGGGTTTCCAAGGCAGTACAAGGAGGGGAGGGATCTCCTCCTCCGACGAGTGCCCCTATGAGTGCCAGGACCTTCTACATCTCAGAGAAGGACCTTGCTGAGGCCTGTCCATCTGGCCTATGGGAGCTTGCTGGCGGAGGGAAGAAGAGGATTCATTCCCCACCATCCTCTCCTAAAAAGAAAAAAAACAACAAAAAATACTAAAAAGACTCGGGGCTCCTCTCCATCCGTGGGGGCTTAGTGGACGGATGGGTCTGCTGCCATTTCGGAAAGTGACCAAGCCAAGATTTTGTACATCCGGCCCCTCTGCCCCCCCCAGGTGCAGAGCCCCTGACTATAACCAAAAGTGCCAGGCCCCTAATTTAGAGATTACCCAGCTTTTTCAAGCCCGCTGGCTTCAAACGCTTCCTCGTTATTCGCTCCACTGATGGCACCATGTTGGCTAAGGGCAACATGATCCATGAGAGGAGAGCTTTAGCTAGTGTGATTTGTAGAGAGCCGAAGGTGACCCGTTTCTCAGATGGGAGCCTTTTGTCGAATGTGTCAAAGCTTCCGAGGCAGCTATGATTCGTGCCCTTTGGACACTTGATGGCATGCCTGTGAGTGTGAGGCCGCACTCTACCATGAACTTTGTGAAAAGAGTAGTTTATGTGAGGGAACTCATTGACTACTCCATAGAGGACATCACCTTAGATCTGACCAACCATGGGGCAGTCAAGGTCGAATGTGTGATGAGAAAACAGGGAGGGACCTTGAGACCCACCCCTACACTGTTTGTCATGTTCGATTGTGACAAGTTCCCTGAATTGGTGCATGCCGGTTGGTACCGCTACCATGTGAAGGTATTTGTGCCACTGCCGCAGAGATGCTATTACTGTCCCGCTTCAGCCATACGAATCGCTCATGTAGATGTGCAAAGTCGGGGTCACCCGAAGTCTGTGTAAATTGC
The DNA here is from genome assembly GCA_963969495.1 of Ceratothoa steindachneri. Taxonomy (NCBI): domain Eukaryota; kingdom Metazoa; phylum Arthropoda; class Malacostraca; order Isopoda; family Cymothoidae; genus Ceratothoa; species Ceratothoa steindachneri. Next base: position 224,007,186 of record OZ018317.1, read on the forward strand.
TCCAAGGTCGCACATGATAAGTCCAAATCGTGTTTTAATTGCGGAGAGTTGCGCCCCGCTTCTCTGAAGCAATGTGGAGCATTTCTCTTTTGAGAAAGAAATCCTGGCCGTTCAGGCCTAGGATCAACTCATTCTGCGAGGCTAAGGACTTGGTCCTGTGCACCTTGCTTTGCCTGGGATGTCTTACGCCTCAATGCTTAGAAAGACACCCTCTGCTCCTGGCCCATCCAGACCAACGAGCACAGTTGTTTCCATGCCCATTTGGAGCCCTTCTGCAGATTCTACTCAACCCAGGCACTTCCCTGGTAAAGCTGGCGGCAAAAAGGGTTCACACCCAGCCCCTGCTAAAACCAGGGCTTCCCTCCCTTTCCCTCAGCGTGACCATTTCCCGTAAGGTGAAACGTCCACGCGCCCACCAAGTTGTTAGACTCACAGGAGGCAACACCCCTGAAGTTGGTCGCCAGGCCATCTTCCAGGGTTCCTAAAGCTGCCCCCTGAAAGGAGGACAGCAACAAAGCTTTGGCTCCTTTGCCTATGCCTAGTGGTGGCTGGGTGGCTTGTGGCTTGGAGAGAGTGGATCCTCGAAAAGAGCCCCCCCCCCCCCCCCCACCCATCACCTCAGAAGCTGCAACACCCTCCTAAGGTTTTGAGGAGGAGGGAGGAAAAGACTTGCATGGCGAGCCAAACCTCCCCCAATAAATCCTCAAAGGCAACAGCGCATTGTCTGGCCAACAACGACTAGGGTTCTGCCTCCGGGAAGTGTACAGCCATTCCCGTGAGGGCCTTCTCTTCGAAGAAGGCCTGTGAGTCTCTGAGCTAGGCCTTGAGGGCATATTCCTTCAATGGAATTGCCATGGACTTTGGGGCAACTGGGAGGAGCTGCGGAGGCTCGTCTACTCTTGTTCCCCCTTAGCTATTTTTCTGCAAGATACCATGTTAGACGCGTGTCCCTGCATACCCTTCCTGGGTATTAGGGTTATGCGACCCCACCACCACGAGATGGGGGATGCGCAGTTTACACCCGGCATGATGTCTCCGTTCTTATTTTCATTTTAGATACCTCCTTTCAGGCAGTGGCTGTGTAGCATCACCTGGATAGGAGGTATACTGTTATTTCTACGTACATTGTACAGTCATCTGATTTCGACACAGGGGACTTCCACCGCGTCGTGGCACGGTTGCCGAGGCCCTTTCTCTTGCTTGGAGATCTGAACTGCATACATCCTTTCTGGGGACACTACTCAATAAATCCTAATGGACAAGTCCTTGCCAATCTGATCAAAGAGCTTGAGATAAGTGTCCTAAATGTGGATGAGTTTACGCATCACTGCCTGAGACCTGCTTCATTTTCTTGCCTTGATCTATCTCTGTGCTCTCTGGATGCACAGCCTGATTTGGATTGGGGGGTTGTCAATGACCTCCATGGTAGTGATCACTTTCCCATTCAAATATCATTTTCAGGGCAGCTGCTGCCTGAGAGCTCACCTCGGTGGTGCTTGGCGTGGGCACGGTGGCCTACATTTCAGGAAATGACTGAATTCTCTATCTCAGTCGAGGAGTTTAGGTCGGTAGATGAGGCCGTTGATTTCTTCTCCGGCAACCTCATTGTCGTGGGCCTGACTACTATTCCCAGAACGTCTGGCCATTCTGCACACCGACCACTCCTGTGTCAGCCAAGTGTGAGGCGGCCCTCAAACAGAAGCGCTATGCCTACATACACTATAAGCGCCGCCCGAACGATTTCCCTGTCGGTGAATTTCGTTGGGCTAGGGTAAAGTAAAGTTCCGGTATATTTCGAAGAACGCACGCTGCTCTTCTTGCCGGGCATACGTGTCTTCACTTAACGGGAAGACCCCTCTAGCAAAGGTGTGGAGGCGAGTCAAAAGGATTCGGGTCAAGTTCTCACAGGACTTTCCTCCCATTCTCCAGGAGAATGGGACCGCTATCTCGGACCCCGCGTCCGTGACGGATTCCATCGCGACCACTATCTCGGACCCCGCGTCCGTGACGGATTCCTTCGCGACCGCATTCTCTAGCCAGGACGCTGTTCCGCCAGCATTCAATGCAAGTCGTGATGTTGCGGAAGGCCTCCGACTGGACTTTACCTCCAGAGGTGGAGAACCTTTCAATGACAGGTTTACTCTGAGTGAGTTGCGTTCCGATCATGCTTCATGCGCAGCTATTGCTTATGGTCCAGACGATGTCCAGTAAACCATGCTTCGATACCTGGGTGAGCGAGGCATGGCCTTTCTGGGTGGAGGGTCTCCTCCCGGATTCCTGGCGAATCGCTACTGTGCTCACCTTTCGCAAACCGGGGAGAGATCACTCTATTCCGGCCAGTTTCCGCCCAATCTCTCTAACCTCTTGCATGTGCAAATTGATGGAGAAATTGGTAAACGTTAGATTAACCTTTTTTTCTAGACAGTGGAGGCAATCTGTCTTCTGCACTGTGTGACTTCTGCAAGTTCCTCTCCATGTCAGATGCTTGGCTGACTGGAAAATGCTGTCTGCGAGGCCTTCCTTCATAGACTGCACTACGCCACAGTGTTTTTCGATCTGGAGAGCATATGATACTACATGGCAATACGGTATCATGGGGGTTGAGAGGACGCCTCCCAATTTTTATATCTGAATTTTTGCGAGTACCTTGATTGTATGAATGGGTGGGTGGGAGCCCTCTCCAGCCCAATAGTGCATGAAGAGGGTTTTCCACAGGGAAGTGTCCTCAGTGTTACAGTCTTTGCCCTGGGCATCAATGGCATCACCTCGGTGCTGCCGGGAGATGTTCTCGCTATACTCTATGTGGACGACCTTTCAATCTCTTTTGGCGTGGCCCAGATGCCAACTCTGGAGCGTCGACTCCAATAGGCAATGAACCGCGTCTCTCGCTTTGCCGAAGGACACAGGTTTCGGTTTTCCTTGGCCAAGACTAAGGTGATGCATTTCTGCCACCATCCACGGCTCCACCCTGACCCAGACTTGTTTATTAATGGCTTACTTTCTTACCAATCCTTTGTTCATTCGAATTTTATGCATCCGCAGCTGAGCGTGTATTGCAGAATGTGGATTCCATCCAACACACTGGCCTTCACCTGACAACCGGTGCCTTCCACACCTTTCCCATTGAGAGCCTACTAGTCGATGCTGGGGAGATGCCACTCACTTTACGCCGTGCACAATGCATTATTCGCCTGTATGCGCAAGCCCGACGCATCCCTCAGTCACCACAGCTCTCACTGCATCCGCAGCTGATTTTGATGGTGCCTATGCCGCCGAGAGACGCCAATCATACCTTAAGCCATTTGGGTTTAGAGCTAGGAGACTTCTTCGAGAGCTAGGTATAGCTCTTGGGCCGATGGCGCCCCTGGTTCTGCCCAGGACACCACCCTGGAGGGCACAACCTTTTGGTATTTGTTGCCATGCCGCTGCTCCCAAAGCTTGTACAGCACCGGGAGTATTGTGTTCGACCTTTTTGGAGCATACATCGTGTCACGCTGGAACCGTGCCAGTGTATATGAATGGCTCCAAGTTCCAAGAGGGAGTCGCTTCCACGCCGTATCCCCTCTGTTTGAAGTCAGCTGGGCACTGCCAGACGCTGCGTCTGTCTTCACGGCCGAGCTGGTAGCAATACACCACTCAGTGCGGGAGATTATGCGACGGGCCCGGTTCGGAGACTGGTTTGTGATCTATAGCGACTCACAAATCGCCTTGAGTGCTCTCAGGGCATTGGAATCTCCGCATCCCCTGGTTTGCAATATCTGTGATGCCACAGCTTTGGCAAGCCAGGTGGATGTCAAGATTATCTTCTGCTGAGTTCCTGGACATGTAGGAATTGTGGGGAATGATGGTGCCAAAGAGTCTGTGAAGACTCTGCGACTGGACCAGCATTTCGCTCTTCCTCACACTGAATACATGGCAGGAATATGGGCAGCTCTTTGGGCTGCTTGGCAAAGAAGATGAGGGTCGATCAAAGGGAACTTAAAGTTCCATGCCATTGCGCTGCGACTGTTTCCATGGACCTACCCCCCAATGCCGTGAAGGCTTTAGGTTTCTGTCGTCTCCGAATTGGACACACTCGCAGGACGCACCTCTATTTGATGGAGTGCTCGCCTGCGCCCTACTGTGAAGACTGCGTTGTCCCCCAGACTGTTCAGCACATTCTTGTTGAATGTCCCAGTCTGGGCAATCTCCGCACACATTACCTGTCCTAGTACTGGGATGGGTGGGGTCGCTACTGCCTGTCCCTTGTACTCGGGACGGATTTGTACACACCAACCTGTGGACTTTTTGGAGGAAGCTGGCCTTCTCCTCTTTATTTAAATAGGTGGTTTTTTTTTATTGTTTTTTCTTATTTTAGTAGGTCACATATTCCTGCGCCGGGGGGGAGGCGAACCTCTCCCCGAAGTCTGAGCTTGCTTCCTGCTTATTACCTTTTCCTTTGAGCATTTCATTTAAGGTATTCACATAGCTTCTGGGGTTGGCAATATTCATTATATGTGCGTGCAAGTTACAGGTCAGTATCTTGACATTCAGTGTTCCATCAATATTGAGTTGTGTTTCCATTTTCTGTTGATTTACTGTACTTTATGTCGCCGAAGCGTAGATCGTTCTTTTGTCCCGTCAATCTTTCTTCATTCTCATTCCTTTTTATTATATCTTTCCTTTTCCGGCATGACATTGCCATTGTCAGATGTGGTTCTCCACAGTTTATGCACTGTTTAGTCATACTCTGACCTCAACGGTGGGTGTGCCCCTCTCTCCCGCACTCCTAAAGGCCCCATCGGAGGGGGAATAGAAGAGGATTCATTCCCTACGCTCATCTACCCTAAAATGAAGAGCAAGAAACCTGGTTCTTCTCCATCCTGTAGAATTTGGGAGGGGGGGATCTTGCTGACTGCATGTGATCAGGTCAAGAATAGCACATCTTACAACAGGTGGAGGGGGAGCCTTTATAGTGTTGGGTGCCCTCATTGAGAGGATACCCAGTATTTTTTAGCCTGCTAGCTTTAAATTCTTCCTCATACCTCACTCTACTTATGACAGCATCTCTCCAAAGTACCAAGTGTTGGCTAGGGTTCTAAGCAAATGACTGAAGGTTGCCTATTTCTACAACAAGCCACTTGTGAATGTGCAGACCATGCCTAGGTGGCTATGGTAAGTACTACCGCATCTAGGTATTTGTGCTATTGCCACTGCTTCAGCCATATGAATTGAACATGCAGATGTGCTAAGATGCACCAAGCCCAAATCAGCATAACCTTCTAAGGCCTTACGATAAATATGTATATTGTGTAAGGGAAATTGTGAATTGCAGAGCCACATCCTGCTTCCTTGGAGCAATGTGACTTGTATTTTTTTTTAAGAGATCCTGGCTATTCAGCCTGTGGGCTGAATCTCTTTCAGAGGCTAAAGAATTGGGCCTGTCATATCCTGTGTGACTTGGAACTACCTACTGTACCTATTTGGGGCTGAGAGTGAATTTGGATAAAACAAAGATGATGATTTCAAGAGTGGGTGGTGGTAATGACATCATTGTGGGGTAGGGAATAACTATCTTGTGTAATGGATGTGGTTTGTGGGTGCATAAAAGATGTAGTGGTATCAGGGGTAGGCTGCTGAATGATGGAGAGTTTCAGTACACTGTGTGTATAGGAGAGCAAGTGGAGGAGAGGATTGTATTTGATGGTGTGTCGCTTGAATGCATAAAGGAGTTCTGCTATCTGGGAGATATGATCAGTGCAGGGAGGGGGAAGGTGCTGGGGTGAGTTCTGTGGCAAGGGTTAGAAGTAATTAGAAAAAGTTCAGAGCCTCTTCCTCTCTTGATGCTGAGGGGTTTTTCCCTCTGAGCTAAGTGACATTTGTACACTGCGTGCATACAGAGTGCAATGTTGTATGGCAGCGAAACTTGGGCTGTGAAGGAAGAGGATATCCAGAGGCTTAATCATACTGAGATCTGAATGGTGAGATAGATGTGCGGAGCATCTTTGAATTTGAGGCCTGGAGGTGACAGAGTTGCGAACTGTGAATTAATGGATATATTGGGGATAGAATGCATTAGTGTGGCACTGAGAAGAGGCAGACTGAGCTGGTTCGGTCATGTGGAGAGGATGAAGGATAATAATTGGGTGAAGGGTGTTAGGAGTTTGGAGGTTGGGGGTGTAGCTGCCAGAGGGAGACCCAGGAAGACATGGAATGAGGTCATACAGAGGCACCTCAGAGAGATGAGTTTGAATAGAGAAACAGCCAGAGATCGAGGAGCATGGAAAGCTGCCATTAGGTAAATTAGGGCGACACATGCAAGCATGTATGGATCCTTCAAAAATAATGATGAGGGGTCCTCTGCTGTTTCAGCAGGTAGCCTAACCAAAGATCTGTTCTTGGGATGGTAAAACCCCCAAAACCAAAGTTGTAAGGTGAGTGGAGTATGAAAGATGCTGTGGCCCCTCATTAAGAAGCTACCCAGAATTTTTGAGCATGTTGGCTTCAATTTTTCCATGTCATGTCACATGTTCCATCAGAGATGAGCTTTAGCTAGGATAATTGCTAGAGAACTCAAACTCATCCATTTCTCAGATGCAACCTTTCTGGTATTCAGGCTGCCAACTGAATTTTTTCCGACAGGCCAATGATTTGGTCCTGTGCAACTTGGGACTTCCTACCCTTCTTGGGTTAAAAAAAAGCACCCTCTGTTCCTGGCTTTTCAAGGTCTATGAACACAGTAGCAACTGCACCCATTCAAAATCCTTCTGTGGGTTCTACCTCACATGATGGAGCTGGTAGCTTTAAGGTGTCCTAGAGGTCAGGACTCCGGATACTTCGGAGATAAAAGTCTAGGAGCAAGGAGACAAACGCACTAGACTACCTAAATTTATTAACCCCCCAAATTTACAAGAATATATTTACATACAAAATATATAATTAGACTGTGCCAATAATATTATATACCCCCAAAATATTTTCCCTACACTTTAAGATTATAAAAAAAACTCAGTTGAACAGAAAAAGGGGAGAATAAGGAAGAGCAATGGAAAGGGTAGGACATCCATTTTCCAATTGGTCTTGGCAAGGTCTTTGATGACTCTCCACTTCTCAGTCTGTGATAGGAAAGGAGTTCAAAAAGCCAAGGGAAGAAACTCCAGGGGATTACTTGTGGCAATGCAAGGGGCACAGGGCTCTCTACAAAGAAACAAAAAACAACTATGTCCACTTCCCAATGCCATACAAAAATAAAATATCCTTGTTAAAGCCCCATTAAAAATTTACAAGCCACTAACCTGCTCTGGTGGTTTACAATGTCTTCTATCTTTTCCTGCTAATTATAAATTTATGGTCATCACAATGCTGCAAATTAGGCTATCATACACAAAAAATGTTTATCTTTCTTAGATAGTCATAAAGGAAACTAGTTTTTGTATCTTAATCATTAAGAAAACTTTAAAAATTAATACCTCCCCTGGCGCCTACCAACCACTGTACCATCCCCCCCACCCCCACTACCTTGTTGGTTCCGCCTTTTTTAGGCAAAGGCTAGAGGAAGAATACCTCAGTCACAAACCAGGATCGGGAGTGCCTATAGGCAAGCACCAACAGACTGGTGTTTCGGCAGCTCCTTGCAGCTGAGGATGAAGCCTGGTCGTCTCGAGCCTCTTTTGCTACCAGGGTCCTTCTCCCCTCAGTACAGATACTGTTCCAATTACTGCACACATTCTTACCTATTTAAACCTAGTGCAGGTTTGATGCCTTCAACAAACTGACTGAGGGCATCCGTCATCATCGCATGCTATAGTCATAGATATAGCTACACATTAATAAAAAGATTTTTTTTTTTTGCATAGTTTTGCCACCTCTTTTAAACTTTTTCCAGACATATCAGAGTGGGGACCTACAACTTAATGTGGAATCTGAACCACATTTCGCAGGACCCAGGCATCTCCCATCCAAGTTCTAACCACAATCAATGTAGCTTAACTTCTGTGAGCGAAAGAGTGTGTAGATAAGAGTAATGAGAATAACTATTTTTAAAGTAGTGTATTTTTTTTTAAGAAAAACATGTTATCTACAAATGAAATATATTTAAAATGACTTAAGAATCTACCACTTAAAGAAAAAATTAAATAGCTGGATAGGTACACTTTTGGGTATTGACAAGTCCATTGAAGTCAGGAGTCAGCTCAATCTTAGAAATTGCTAATATTGCATTCAAATGTGACAAAATTCTTTGTTAAGGTAAGATTTCGGCCAAATGTTTAATAATTAATTTTCAATATTTTGTTGAATTCTGAAATGAAACATGAGCTGCAGTTTGCCCACCTCTGCCCTAGATCCTTCAAGTTAGGCCTGGAGAGCATTTTTTTTTAATGGAGTTGCTGTGGACTTGGCTAAATGGGAGGGGCTATATAGGCTTATCTCCTCCCCTTCTCCTTTATCTGTCTCCAGGAGACCATGTTAGGCATGTACCCCTGCCTATCCTCCTGGGGTATAAAGGTTTTGCAATCACACCACCACAGGATGAGGTCAGACAGAAGGATGCACAATTTACATGTGGCATTCCTCTAATTACTTTGAATAGCTCCTTTCCACCTTTTCCCATAGGGGCAGTGCAGCTAAACTGGATAGTTTCTATACTTTTATTTCTGCTTACATTAAATCATCAGATGACTTTGACATGGTAAACTTATGCCACATCTTGGCATATTTGCTGAGGCCCTTTCTCCTCCACAGGGATTTGAACACTAGGCATCCACTCTGGGGGTGCCTACCAATCTGGTTCTTGCTGACCTAATTAAAGCGTTGGAATTCTGTGTCCTGAAGTGGATGAGTTTAGGCATCAAATGCTGAGAAAACGCTTCATTTGGAGGGCTAGAGCTGTCCTTGTGCTCTCCAGATGCACAGCCTGATTTTGGATGGGACCACACTTCCATTCAAATGTTTTCTGTGCTGCTGCTGCCTGAGAAAACACCTTGGTGCTGCTTGGAGTGTGTGTGATCTGCATTTTTGGAAATGGCTGATTTCTGTCCCGCTTGAGGCTATTAAGTTCTTCTCTGGCAACCTCATTGCTGTGAGCATAACTACCATTCCCAGAACATCTGGCTGTTTTTCTTGCTGGTAGCTTCCTCGGTGGTGTCTGACTATGAGACCACACTCAGAAGTGAGATGCCTACATGTGATATAAGCGCTGCCTGAATGATTTCACTGTAGTTAATTTTGTAGAGCCAGAGATAAGTTTCTATATATTTCAAAGCACAGTAACCACTCCTTGCAGGCATATGTATTTTCTTTTAACGGGTAATCTGTCTTGAAGAGGTGTGGAAGCAAGTCAAAAGGATTTGGGGCACATTCTTGCAGACCACCCCTCCCATGCTCAAGGAGAGCAGGGCTGCAATCTCAGATCCTGTGTTTGTGGCAGTCTTATGCAATACCTTTATCCACATTCTCTAGCCCAGATGCTCCTCCACCAGCATTCATTGCATGCCATGAGGTTACAAAAGGCTGTTGACTGGACTTAATCTTAAGAGACTGAGACCCATTCATCCACATGTTTATGTTAAGTTGCATTCCACTTGTACTTTATGTTCGAACACTGCCCCTGGTCCGGATGATTTCCCCTATACCATGCTTTGACACCTAGGTGACCAGGCCATGGCCTTTCTGTAGATTTGTTCAATGGGGTGTGCCTGGAAGTGGTGGACTCGCACCATTTCCTTGGTCTTGTATTTGACTGATGCCTCACTTGGGAGGATCATATTCGCAGCCTTAGGGTCTCTTGTACCCGTGCCATGGATATTCTTCATTTCATGACATTCTGCGCCTGGGTTCTGATAGGGCTACTGCCTTACCTTTTATTGATGCGCTTTTTGATCGAAACTCGACTACAGATGCAAGTTTTATGCATCCACAGCTGAGCATGTATTGAGGAAGGCGGACTCAATCCACCACACTGGCCTTCGCCTGGCTACCGGTGCCTTCTGCATGTCCCCCATTGAGAGCCTACTTGCCGATGCTGGGGAGATGCCACTCGTTCTGTGCCATGCACAGTGCATTATTCGCCTGTATGTGCGAGTCCGGTGCCTCCCTCAGTCGCCAACTGCTCTCATTGCATCCACAGCTGATCTCAACGGTGCCTATGCCGCCGAGAGACGACAGTCATGCCTTAAGCCCTTTGGGTTTAGGGCTAGGAAACTCCTTCGAGACCTAGATATAGCTCTTGCACCAGTGGTGTCCCTGGTTCTGCCCAGGATGTGACCTTTGACTATTTGTCACCATACCTCTGCTCCCACAGCTTCTACAGCGCTGAGAGTATTGCGTTCGGCCTTTTTGGAACCATGCCAGTGTATATTGATGGCTCCAAGTCCCAAGAGGGGGTCAGTTTCCATGCTGTATCCCCTCTCTTTGAAGTCAGTGCAGCTTTGCCAGGCGCTGTGTCTGTCTTCACAGCCGAACTGGTTGCAATACACCGCTCAGTTTGGAGACCAAATTGTGATTTATAGTGACTCACAGGAATACAGGCAGTTCTCCTGGCTGCTTAGCAAAGAAGATGGGAGACGGTTGCGGCGAACTTAAAGTTGTTTGCCATTGCGCCTCAACTGTTCTTCCCATGGACCTACCCACCAATGCCATAACAGCTTCAGGTTGCTTTATGTCTCTCCAAATTGGATGCACTCATGGGACTCACCGCCATTTGATGCAGCACTCACCTGCGCCATACTGTGAAGACTGTGTTGTCCATCCCCCAGACTATTCGGCACATTCTGTCCCGGTACCGGGACAACAAGCGGGTTTGCTACCGCTTGTCCATTGTGCTTGGGATGGATTCGTGCACACCGACTTGTGGACTTTACAACCTTTTTTGTCTTTCTTTTTGTAGGTCACATGTTGCGCTGGGGGTGGGGGAGTCAGGCCTACCAGCATGCTTCCTTCTTGCTTTTTGCTTTTTCTCCTTTTTTTTAGCTTTTGTTCTTTTTTATTGCTGTTATTTGTTAGTTACATATTGTTATTTGTTTTTTCATATAGCTTAGTAGTAGGCTGTGTTGTGTACAGTGACTTATGCCCAAGTAGGCAGTCGCCAGATGGGCTACCACAATGAAAAAAAAATATATCTTAGCCCCTCCACCCTCTCCATTCTTACCCTCAAGGTACATAGGTTTTTAGCACAACACCATTTCATTCGTACCCCACCCCCAAAGCAAAAAATATTATCTCCACTATACCAAATTATTAGCAAACCTCCCACTATCCCCACTAAACCAGAACCTGATAAAACACCCCCACCCACTTTCCCTGATGAGTGCTTCAAATCAGCCACACAAATTCCTACTCCAAAGTAACCCCCATGACATTTACCCAATCTGAACTCCACTTAGATCTTATGTGTCTCTCTCTGTCTGGCCTGTCTCCTGTCAGGTTCCCCCCCTTCCCCATCTAATTTTGCAACCTTCAGCAACCTGAAAATACTACCCATCTCATCTTATTCTTCCTTTCCCTCCATCATCTTAGAAGATCTTTTAATATATCCTCTCTGGGAGACCTTTGAGAAAGACCATGTGTCATGGCATCCCCCGCCCCCTGAGTGGTGAAGACAAGTTTGAGTGAAGAGACGGGGGCAACAAAGTAATATAATTTTCTCCTGAATGCTAAAGTTTCAACTTGATTCCAATAACATTGATTTCATTTTTGTTTGTACTTCCACTTTGGTAATGAAGGGCTATTGGGGATTTATACTTATATATCAACATACATTTCAGATATCATATCTTCAAGCATCACAAATCCTTATCCATTCATGTTGTGATGGCGATTCTCTTGGATATTCAAAATACAGGTAAATTTTTCTGTGGCAGCTTGCAGCTGGAAGATAGCATGTCATCCCAGCCCCAATGTCTCCAGTTGCATTTCTTTCCTCCCACAATGCTTGCAGGGGTATCTAAAACTATATATCTTTGGTACTTTTTCATTTTCTCCATTTTCTTTACAGATCTCTGCTCACAAATTTTATAGGGAATATGCTCTTGTTTCATTTTGCTGAAAATTTAATTTATTACTGCCAGGCTGGCTTACTAACTCTGGTATGTTCATACTTTTTCATTCACATCCTCCCTCTCTATCACATATGTCAACCCATTTTCCCACACATTCTTAGCCACGTTCAATCTGCCTTTTATCACTTTCACTTTCAAAACTTTGTCACCCATTTCAAACGATAGAAATCTCTCATTCGTCTCATGCCATGTATCTTATTTCTTCTCTCCAAGATGCAAGTGTTCTTTTACACTTATGTCACCCCTGAGCTCTGGTTTGGGGAGGTGAATTTTGAACAACCCGTCTCACCCCCTACACTCACCTTTCTCACACACCCTTTCTCTCCAAGGTGGAGCCACCATGCTGAAAGGCTGCCTGGCCACTGGGTGAGAGGAGTGGTCTCTAATGGCGGCAGCTGGCTTTGCCAGCCTGGTATTCACCCCTCACACGGCGGACTACTCTGTGGGGGTGATTAATGTTTGAGTCCAGCAAATTTTATAGGGTCACTGCCCAATGATGAAAGTCTTAAAAAATAACGCTTCTCCACTTCCCCTTTACCACCGTCGGAGCCGCTCCTGGGTAGTTTCGCGGCAAAAAAGGAGGTTCCCATCCCCTTGTGCTTTCTCAGGGGACTTTCAAAATTTCTTCTACGGAGAGAAGGCTTGCTCCTCTCCTAGGCTTACGAGTACAGTGAACTCCCCATAACCTCTTCTTTGCTTTCACAGGGGACTGCCAAGAAAGCACACAGGCAGCCTAATATGGGCCGCTCCCACTCGGAGCAGCTCGATAGGGCCAACCCCTTTAAGGGGGGGAAGGGCCCATCAGTCCATGCCCCATAACGTCCTGCACTCCTGTATTGTGAGTTTACAGGGGGCTGGCGTACCTGTCCCCTTCTCTTCCTGCCAGTTGGCTGGCCCAAGACAAGATGAAAACAATCTTGAAAGGGGGGGGGGGGACATGGAGGTCCCCCGTGAGTTGGACATGGTCCCTGAGGTGACCCAGCTCCAGACGGTAGGATCTTCCATGGGATCAAACCTGGGCTCGATGCCAAGCACAGAACCCAAGTCCATCCCTGTGCAAACTTCTCCTCAGATGACTCGGGTCCCCGAAGCCTCACAAGGAGAGGAGGGAAGGTCTCCTCCCCTGGCTGGTGCCTCTGTGACAACCAAGACCATTTCAGAGAAGGATCTTGCTGAGGCTGGTCAATCTGGCCTAGGGGCTCCTTCCAGCGGAAGAGAAAAGAGGGTTCATTTCCTACCCTTCTCCCCTAGAAAGAAAAAAAAATCATAAGACGAAAAAGACTAAGAACGAGGAGCTCTCGGGAAGGAAGGGTCCCCTGCCGTTTTGGTAAGCGACCAAGCCAAGATCAGTACATGTGTCTGTGGGTGAGGAGTCCATGACTAAGACCAAAATTGCAAGTGCACAGAGCGGAGCCTTGATTGCGTTGGGGCCCATCATTCAGAGGTTACCTGGCGTTTTCTAGCCCACTTGCTTCAAACGCTTCCTTGATATCCCCTCTATTGATGTCAACATGTTGGCTAAGGGCAACATGATCCATCGGAGGAGAGCTCTAGCTAGCGTGAGTAGAGAGCCGAAGGTGACCCGTTTCTTGGACGGGAGTCTTCTGGTGAATGCGTCGAATCCCTCCGAGGCAGCCATTATTAGTGCCCTTCGGACACTTTATGGCACGCCTGTGAGTGTGATGCCCACTCTACCATGAACTTGTGAAAGGATTGGTTTATGCGAGGGAACTCGTGGACTACTCCATAGATAACATAATCTTAGAGCTGGCCGACCATGGAACGGTCAAAGTCGATCGTTTGATGAGAAAACAGGGAGGGGCCTCGAGACCCACCCCTTCTCTATATTACCCCTACACTCTTTATCACGTTCGACTGTGAAAAGCTCCCTGAGTCGGTGCAGGCCGATTGGTATCGCTACCGCGTGAGGGCATTCGTGCCACTGTCGCGGGGGTGCTACTACTGCCACCGCTTCGGCCATACAAATCGCTCCTGTCGACGTGCAAAGTCGAGGTTACCCGAAGACTGTGTAAGAGGCTCCTAAGCCGCACACGCTAAGTCCAAAAGTCAAAATCGTGGGTGGCCAAGTGTGTAAATTGCGGAGAGCCACACCCCACTTGTTCGAAGCATTGTGGTGCAGATCTCCTTGAGAAGGAAATCCTGGCCGTTCAGGTCCAGGATCGTCTCTCATTTCGCGAGGCTAAGGACTTGGTCCTGGCGCGCTCGGCGCTGCCGTGGACGTCTTATGCCTCAATGTTAAAAACAACCCCTCTGCTCCTAGCCCATCCAGTTCTACGAGCACGGTCGTTTCCGCGCCCATTCGGAACCATTCTGTGGGTTCTACCCACCCCGAGTGCTTCCCTGGTAGAGCTGGCGGCACAAAGTGTTCACCCCCAGCCCCAGCTAAATCCAGGGCCACCCCCTACTTCCCCCTGCGTGACCGTTTTCCTTAAGGCTAAACGGCCGCAAGCCTCAACCGAGTCGTTAGTCTCACAGGAAGCAACACCCCTGAAGTTGGTCGTGAAGCCATCTTCTGGGGTTTCTAAAGCTGCCTCCCGAAAGGAGGACAGCACTCTAGGAGTTTCGCCTCCTACGCCCACACTGAGTGCTAGGATGGGTGACTCGAAGGCGGTGGATCCTCCAAAGGAGGGACCCCCGCCTGCTTAAGGTTTCGAGGCGGAGGGAGGAAAAGACTCGCATGGCGAGCCCAACCTCCCCCGCTAAGTCCTCGAAGGTTAGAGCATCTTCAGCGCATTGTCCGGCCAACAGCGCCAGGAGAAGCTTACGGCCATTCCCGTGAGGGTCTTCTCTTTGAACAGGGACCTCGCATCTCCTCCGAGCTAGGCCTGGAGGTCATATTCCTTCAATGGAATTGCCTCGGACTGCGGGCCAACTGGGACGAGATGCGGAGGCTCGTCTTTTCCCGTTTTCCCTTAACTATCTTTTTGCTGGAGACCATGCTCGGCGCGTGCCCCCTGTCCACCCTCCCTGAGTATAAGGGTTTTGCTTTAGATACCTGCTTCTAGGAAGTTGCTGTGCAGCTGCACCTGGATAGGAGGTATACTGTTATTTCCGAGTACATTCCACCGTCAGCCGACTTCGACGTGTGGGACTTCCCGCTGCGTCGTGGCACGGTTGCCGAGGCCCTTTCTCTTGCTCGGAGATCTGAACGGTAGGCACCCCCTCCGGGGACACTACTCGATTAATCTCCGGGGTCAAGTCCTTGCTGACCTGATCAACGAGCTGGAGATAGGTGTCCTAAATTTGGATGAGTTTACGCATCACTGCCCGAGAACCACTTCATTTTCCCGTCTCGATCTATCTTTGTGCTTTCCAGATGCACAGCCCCATTTTGGGTGTGGGTGGTCGATGACCTCCATGGTAGTGATCACTTTCCCATTCAAATATTATTTTCTGACCCGTTGCCGCCCGAGAGCCCGCCCGGGTGATGCTTGGCGCGGGCGTGGTGGTCCGCATTTCAGGAAATGACATTTCTCTGTCTGAGTCGAGGAGTTTAGGTCGGTAGATGAGGCCGTTTAGTTCTTCTCTGGCAACCTCATCGCCGTGGGCCTAAGTACTATTCCTAGAACATCTGGCCGTTTTGCACGCCGACCGTTCCTGTGAGGGTCATCCGATTGTGAGACGGCCCGCAAACAGAAGCATTATGCCTACATGCGCTATAAGCGCCGCTCAAACGACTTCAATGTCGGTGAATTTCGTCGAGCTAGGGCTAGGTTCCGGTATATTTCGAAGCACGCCCGCCGCTCTTCTTGGCGGCTCCTCGCAGGAGCCCCACTCCCGTTCTTCAGGAGAATGGGATCACAATCTCGGACCCCGCGTTCGTGGTGGAATCTTTCGCGGAATCTTTCTCCGCATTCTCTAGCCGGGAAGCTGCCTCGCCAACATTCAATGCGCGTTGTGATGTCGCGGAAGGCTGCCGACTGGCTTTACCTCCAAAGGTGGAGAACCCTTTAACGACAAGTTTACTTTGAGTGAGTTGCGTTCCGCTCTCGCTTCGTGCGCGGACACCGCCTTTGATCGAGACGATGTCCCGTACGTGATGCTTCGACACCTGGGTGAGCGAGGCATGACCTTTCTATTAGATTTGTTAAACAGGATCTAGGTAGAGGGTATCCTCCCAGATTCCTGGAGAATCGTTACTGTGCTCCCTTTTCTCAAACCAGGGAGAGGTCACTCTACCCCGGCCGGTTTCCGCCCAATCTCTGTAACTTCCTGCGTGTACAAATTTGATGTAGAACGTGTTAAATGTTAGATTAGCCTTTTGTACAGCAGAGGCCATCTCTCTTCTGCACAGTGCGGCTTCCGCAAGTTCCACTCCACGTCGGATGCTCTGCTCCGACTGGAAAATGCCGTCTGTAAGGCCTCCCTTCGGTGTTTTTCGATCTGCAGAAGGCCTATGATACCGCATGGCGATACGGTATCATGGAGACTCTCCACACGATGGGGGCGAGGGGACGACTTCCAATATTTATATCTGAATTTTTGCGGATCGTCGATTCCGTGTACTGGTAGGGGGGAGCCCTCTCCGGCCCAATGGAGCAGGAAGAGGGTGTCCCGCACGGAAGTGTTCTCAGTGTCAAATTCTTTGCCCAGAGCATTAATGGCATCACCTCGGTGCTGCCGGAAGATGTTCTCGCTACGCTCTACGTGGACGTCCTTTCTATTTCTTTTGGCGCGGCCCAGATCCTAACTCTGGAGCGTCGACTCAAGGCGTCGCACAGGCTTCGTTTTTCCTTGGCCAAGACTAAGGTGGTGCACTTGTGCCGCCATCCGCGGCTCCGCCCTGACCTAGATTTGTTTCTAAACGGGGTTCGCCTGGAAGTGGTAGATTAACACCGTTTCCTCGGTATTGTATTTGACTGACTCCTCACCTGGAAAGCTCATATTCGCAGCCTTAGGTCCTCTCGTACCCGCTCCGTCGATATTCTTTGTTCCGTGACTCTGAGCGCCTGGGCCGCTGATAGGGGTAATGCCTTACTTTTTTATCGATCCTTTGTTTGTTCGAAGCTCGACTACAGATGCGTTTTATGCATCTGCAGCCGACAATATATTGCGCTAGGTAGACTCGATCCACCACACCGGGCTTCGCCTGGCGACCGGTGCCTTTGGCACTTCCCCCTTTTAGAGCTTACTTGTCGATGCTGGGGAGATGCCACTCGCTCTGCGCCGTGCACAGTGAATAATCCGCCTGTACGCGCGAGCTCGACGCTTCCCTCACACGCCAACAGCTCTTATTGTATTCGCAGCTGAACTCTATGGTGCCTATGCCGCCGAGAGACCAGTTATACCTTAAGTCCTTTAGGTTTATGGCTAGAAAATTCCTTTGAGTGCTAGGTATAGCTCTCGGGCTGGTGGTGCCTCTGGTTCTGCCCAGGACGACACCCTAGAAGGTACCACCTCTGACTATTTGTCGCCACGCTTCTGCTCCTAAAACTTCTACAGCGCCGGGAGTATTGCGTTCGGCCTTTTTGGAGCACACTTCGTGTCACGCTGTAACCCTGCCAGTGTATACGGATGGCACCAAGTCCCAAGAAGGGGTCGGTTTCCACCCCGCTTACCCTCTGTTTGAAGTCAGTGGGGCTCTACATTTCGCTGCGTCTGTCTTCACACCCGAACTGGTTGCACTACACCGCTCGGTACGGGAGATAACACGAGGTACCAGGTTCGGAGACCAGATTGTGATTTATAGCGACTCACAAAGTGTCCTGGGTGCTCTCGGAGCATTGGAATCTCCGCATCCCCTGGTTCGCGATATCCGTGACGCCACGGTTTTGGCGAGCCAGTCGGATGTCGAGATTATCTTCTGCTGGGTTCCTGGACATGTAGGAATTACGGGGAATGAGGGCGCCAAAGAGTCTGCGAGGACTGGACAACCAGTCCAGCGTTTCGCTCTTCCTCACACCGATTACATGGCAGGGATACGGGTAGCTCTCCATGCTATTTGGCAAAGAAGATGGGAAACAGTCGAGGGAAACTTAAAGTTGCGTGCCATTGCGCCGCGACTGTTCCCATCGACCTACCCCTAATGCCGCGACGGCTTCAGGTTGATTTCTGCCGTCTCCGAATTGGACACACTCGCGGGACGCACCACCATTTGATTAAGCACTCGCCCTCGCCATACTGCGAAGCTTGCGTTGTACCCCAAACTGTTTGTCAAATTCTTGTTGAATGTCCCAGTCTGTGTGATCTCCGCGCACGTTACCTGTCCCGGTTCCGGGACGAACGGGGTCGCTACCGCTTGTCCTTTGTACTCGGGACGGGTTCGTTAACACCGACTTGTGGAGTTTATGACTTTTTGGAGAAGGCTGGCCTCCACTTTATTTTACCTTTTTTGTAGGTCTCATGTTCTTGCCCCGGGGAGAGGCGGGCCTACCCCCGACGCCGGAGCACGCCTCCTTGCCTTTTTGCTTTTCTCGTTATTTTTTTAGCACTTGTCCTTTTTTATCGTTGTTATTTGTATATTGTTTTTAATATAGCCGAGTAGTAGGGTGTGTCATATACGGCGACTTATGCCCAAGTAGGCAGTCGCCAGATGGGCTCCCAAGATTTTTAACAAAATCCCTTCATTTCACTGCTTGTTTTACATATTTCTCATAACAAATATTTTGGCAGAAAGGCCTTTGCTTGTTTTCTCTTCTTAGTTTTAAGTAACAACAACTGGGATTGATGCCTGTTACCTTACAATAACACCACTGACTACTCACTTAATGTGTATTCAGGTCTTTTTGATTAAAACAATTTCATCCTCAAAGGTAGCATATGAATACCACAACCACTCTTACTTGAAAGTCTTAGATGGCGCCTATGTCAATAGCACCATTGCTTAATGGTCCAGATTCCTGGTCTGAATTCACTCCTATTTAATAATCCTATGAATGCACTGAATAGTTTTGATTAATGAATTCACCTCATCTCATAATTTTTTCAAAGATTTTGCAAAGTGGTTGGGTAACTTGGTTGGACACTGAAAATAAGGACATTTTCTTTTGTCACGATGAGAAATGAAAACAAAAATGTTTTGCTTTCAGGGGATTGGAAAAAAGCCTTTGAAAACATCCCTCCGCGATTCATTCAAACCTCTACTGATGAGCATCGTGCAAGATGGCATGACAAGCGATTCGTGGCCACTCCGAGCTCATTGCATAGCGATGACTGAGGCATCAGCGTTTGGCACGAGAGATCAACCGTATAAAAGATCCTTTTGTGAAATATTTGCCCCGAATAAAGGTGGAACTCGTTCTTTCCTACAATGTAAGGTCCAACTTAGTAGGTGAATCGCTATTGGTCTCTTGGCCAGGATGGACCTTCTGTCCACCCCATAGAGAAAGTATGCTATGTAGACCTGTGCACTGGATACTTAGAGGGGCTGCACATCTTCCCATCGTGGTGCACTGAGTGGACTTCTGCTCCTGGTCCAGGCCTAGCAAAGCTAGTGCATTCCCCCAGTCAGTCTCCTTTTGCACCCTGATGAGTTTCCCGTAGAGGGGTACCCTGCTAGCCTGTTACATTTGATACTTGGAGGATACTTGGCCTAAGTGTAAATTACTGAAGCCCTGTCACTGGCTTGACTTGTACTCCTCAAGGCCTGGGAAAGTTGTTGCTGCGCTTC
Source organism: Ceratothoa steindachneri (assembly GCA_963969495.1). Classification (NCBI taxonomy): domain Eukaryota; kingdom Metazoa; phylum Arthropoda; class Malacostraca; order Isopoda; family Cymothoidae; genus Ceratothoa; species Ceratothoa steindachneri. The sequence continues at coordinate 224,026,851 of OZ018317.1, forward strand.
CTCCTTGCTCCCTCAGCGCTACATTTTTATTTATTATTTAGGGAGCCCCACAAAAAAACAGGAAATTTGGTACAGTTTATCTAATTGTTGGAAAGAGAAAACAGTTGTTGTTAATAGAAACATTGTTAAAACAGAAAAAGAACACGAATGTTAGATGTGATGTTCAAAATGCTTTCCATGGGCAGCGGCATAATGACGTAGAATGTCATGTGAACTTCCAGTTTGCCCTTTGGATGATTTCAAGCGGAATATTGTAGTTTCCATCAACTTAGTTTTTAAGGTTTCTATGTCTGTGATCTCTCTGTAATTGAAGTTGATGCTTTTTGATGTGATTCAATAAGAAAATTGCATTAAATTCTATAGCACCTTAATTGGATTGTTGAAAATGTAGTTCTTGGCATATATCACGCTGACTGGAATGTCTTCATGGGGTGACAGCAAGGTCCAATACAGCCCGTTTGGTAGGCGGAGAAATCTTCTGGATTGTGCCAGATCCATGTTTACGAACTTTAGCAGCAGGTCACACTTACCTTTAAATACATCAACAGCATCTGTAAATTGATTTTTAAGTATTGAACCATTTTATTGGCTTTTTTTCACTTCCCAAGTTGGATGTTCTTTCTTGAAAAGAACAATCACTTCGCATTGAAAATTTGATAACTGCGCATTCTGGAATTAAACGCAAAAGAATTGTAAAGTTAAATGTTAGTTAATTGTACATGTGTAAAATACATAACATAAATCTAAAAATTCCTGTTTTTTGGTGTGGCACCCTATATGTATTATTATTTATTATTATTATTATTATTTTATTATTAATTAGTAATTATTATTATGGCTATCTCATCAACCTTTTCCTGCCCACACTTTGTACCCTGTTCTAACCTGGAAAGAGTTCGGTCCACTAGCTATGATACCTTGGTGGACTGCATGCCATCCTGGAATCACCTAGCACCAGGGTATAATAATAACAGGTGATCACCACCTTACTTGTTAGTGGACTCGCCTATCTTTACTCTCTTTATCACATACCTGCCTACCTCTTTCCAAACTTGCTCTTCTATCCACAGAGGTTCTGTTTGCTCAGCGCACTGTCATCCTCTTATGAACCTTAGTCAAATGCTGTGAGGGCTGAAACCCCGCTGTCTACGGGGCGTGTTGGTCCATTGAATCGGCTCACCTTCCTCCAATACATATATAAGATGGCTAGGCCAGCACCCATCCTTTATGGTTAAAGCTCTAGGAAAATTTCTCTTGAATGGTGGGCCGGGTTGGTAAAGCCCATAAACGCTGGACTCGGGCCGATTATTTGTAAATGATCACATTCTTGAATTTCTGATCCTCAGGAGACTTTTCTCTTAACTGCCAAAGTCATTGGGAGGTCATAGTCTCTACTCCTCCTGAGTTTCTTTTTCTCTTTTCTTATAACATGGTTACGATACAAGGCAATAGTGGGAATGTGCAATGGGGATTTCCTCCAAGTTCACCCTAGGCCTCCCCTGGTATGAGAGAGGACAAGGTAACATGAGGCACCCTTCAACCAGTGGAGAGGGTGCCCTCTCACCATCCGTATACTGCATACGAGCTTTCCTTTGCAGCCTCTCTCAGGCAACTAAACCTCTGAAAAGGAGCATCCTCCCCCGTGCTTTCTCAGGGGCTCCTCCAGCCCTCTTATAGGTCTATTGGTGCGATGGCTTCCCCCTCACCCCCTTCTCTGGATGCGCCCTCGAGCGACTCCACCTCCCTACCAGCGGGGGTCCCTCCATTACTACCACAAGGGACTACCAAGAGAACAGGCAGGCGGCCAAAAATTGCCCGCTCACTCTGGGAGCGGCTCGATAGGGCCAATCTCCCTAGGGAGCAAGGGGTAGCAGTGCCTGCCAGTTCGTGCTCCCTTCACTCTTGCACAGGCAGTTTGCTGGGGATTGGTGTGCCTGTTCCCATCCCTTCACTGGCCAGAGACCTCACAACAAAGAGTATGTCGAATGGGATCCTTGATACCTTGGGGGAAATGGCCATATGCAGGCTTGCCTGAGATAGACATGGTCCCTGAAGTGACCCAGCCCCAGACAAAAGGATTTTCCATCTGGTCGAACCCGGGCTCGGTGCCAAGCACAGAACCTCTGTCCACCCTTGTACAAGCTTCTCCTCAGACGGCTCGGGCCCCGATAACTCACAAAGAAAGAAGGGACCTACTCCCCCGGCTGGTGCCCCTTTGACAACCAAGACATTCTCCATTTCAGAGAAGGATCTTATAGAGGCCGGTCCATCTGGCATAAGGGGTCCTTCCGGCGGTGGAAAGAAGCGGGTTCATTCCCTACCCTCTTCTCCCCGAAAGAAAAAAAAATAAAGAAAAGGACTCAGGGTTCGTCTCCCTCCGTGGGAACTCCAGGGGCGGACGGGTTCGCTGCTGTTTTGGCAGGGGACCAGGGAAAGATCGACACGAGGAGGGCCCCAGACCAAGACACAAGTGCGCCGAGCAGATCCTCGATAACGTTAGGGTCCCCCATTGAGAGACTACCTGGCGTTTTCGAGCCCGCGGGCTTCAAACGCTTTCTAGTTATTCACTCCACTGATGGCAGCATGTTGGCCAAGGAGCGGTGAAGGTTGAACGTGTGATAAGAAAATAGGGGTGGGGGGGCTCGAGACCCACCCCTACACTCCTCGTCACGTTCGACTGTGACAACCTCCCTGAGTCGGTGCGTGCCTGTTGGTATCGCTACCTCGTGAAAGCATTCCTCCCACTGCCGCGGAGGTACTACTACTGCCACCGGTTCCTTCATAAAAATCACTCCTGTAGACGGGGTTACCCGAAGTCTGTGTAAGTTGTTCCAAAACCGCATACGTTAAGTACAAATCATATATGGCCAAGTGTGTCAATTGCGGAGAGCCGCATCCCGTTTCTTCGAGGCCTTGTGGTGTGTGTATCGTGGAAAAGGAAATCCTGGCCGTTCAGGCCCAGGATCGTCTCATTTCGCGAGGCTAAGGAATTGGTCCTGGCAAGCCCGGCGCTACCTCGGACGCTATATGCCTCTATAAAAAACACCCTCTTCTCCTGGCCCCTCCAGGTCTACGAGCACGAGTTCATACACAGCTCCAGCTAAAACCCGTCCCCCCAGCGTGACCGTTTCCCGTAAGGCGAAACGGCCGCGCGCCTCCACCGAGTCGTTAGACTCACAGGAGGCAAGACCTCTGAAGTTGGTCGAGAGGCCGTCATCCAGGGTTCCTAAAGCTGGTCTCTGAAAGGGGGACAGCACCAAAGGAGTTTCGAATCTTACACCCACACCCACTGCTACGTTGGGTGATGCGAACACGGTGGGTACTCCCGTGCATGGATCCCGCCTTCCTAAGGTTTTGAGGCGGAGGGAGAAAAGACTCGCATGGCGAGCCCAACCTCCCCCGATAAGTCCTCGAAGGTGAGAGCGCCAGGAGTTCTGTCTCCGGGAAGCGTACGGCCATTCCAGTGAGGGTCTTCTCTTTGAAAAGGTCCCCCGCGTCTTCGAGCTAGGCCTGGAGGACAACTTCCTTCAATGGAATTGCCGCGGACTCCGGGCCAAGTGGTAGGAGCTGGGAGGCTCGTCTCATCTCATCACCTTTTTCCTTAGCTATCTTTTGCGGGAGACCATGCTGGGCGCGTGCCCCCTGCCCACCCTCCCGTGGTATAAGGGTTTTATGACCGCACCACCACGGGATGGGGGCCGGGCAGGAGGATGCAACATTTACACCCGGCATGTCTCTGTCCTTTTCTTTGCATTGAATATCTCCTTTCAGTCAGTAGCTTCCTCACATACCCTTTTTTTCTCCTTTCACTCTATCAATTTTTACGCCGTGCCTAAGGTGGAACCGCCAGGTCATTAGGCGGGAGGAGTGCCCTCAAATGGTGGCAGCTGGTTTTGCCAGCCCCGTATTCATCCCTCGCAGAGCAGGCTACTGCTTGGGGTGATGAGCTTTTGCGTCCCGTAAAAACTATAGAGTCACCATCCCCGATGATATAAAATAAAAAACATATCTACTTCGCCGGTAACATCGTCGGAGCCGTCCTCGGGCAGCTCCACCGAAAACTGGAGGTTGCCCATGCCGCCCCGCCCCCTGCTTTCGCGCGGGGGATCCTCCAAAACTCTTCGATTCGATCAGAGAGGAGGCCAACTCCTTTCCTATGCTTACGTATTCAGGAGACTGCCCCTCACCCCGTTCTCTGGAGTCGCCCTTGGGTGACTCCCTCTTACTAGCGGCGGTCACCCCTTTACTTTCCCAGGTGACTGCCAAGAAAGCGCGGTAACGTCCCATAATTGACCGCTTCCGTTGGGAGCGGCTCGATATGGCTAACCCCCTAGGGGGACGAGGGATAACAGGGCCAGTGCCCTCTAAAGTCCCGCTGGCGTGCATAGCAAGTCTACAGGGGGTCACTGTACCTGCCCCCCCCCCTCTCTTCCGCGACGGATGCTGGTTCACCGTCCCAGAATATAATAAAAAGTACCTCGAAGGGGACCTGTGATGTCTTAGGGGGGGTATGACCACATGGTGGCCCCCTCATGAGATGGTCATGGTCCCTGAGGTGACCTAGGTCCAGACGGTAGGACCTTCCATGGGGTCGAACCTGGGCTCAGTGCCAAGCAGTTCGGGCCCCCGAGGCCTTGAAAGCAGAGGAGGGATCTCCTCCCTCGTCTGGTGCCTCTGTGACAGCCAAGACATTCTCTATTCCAGAGAAAAATCTAGCTGAGGCTGATCCATCTGGCCTAGGGGCTCCTGCCGCCGGAGGGGAGTAGCTTGTTCATTCCCCGCCCTCCTTTCCTAACTAGAAAAAAAATACTTGGGGCTCCTCTCCCTCCGCGGGAGCATGTTGGATAAGGGCAAATGATCCACCAGAGAAGAGCTTTAGCTAGTGAGATTGGTAGAGAGCCGAAGGTGACCAGTTTCTCGGACAGGAGCCTTTTGGCGAATGCGTCGAATTCCTCCGAGGCGGCCATGATTAGTGCCCTTCGGACACTTGATGGCAGGCCGGTGAGTGTGACGCCACACTCTACCATGAACTTCGTGAAAGTAGTTTATGCGAGGGAACTCGTGGACTACATAGATGACGTCACCTTAGAGCTGGCTGACCATGAGGCGGTCAAGGTCGAACGTGTGATGAGAAAACGGAGGGGCCTCGAGACCCACCCCTTCACTCTTCGTCACATTCGATTATGAAAAGCTCCCTGAGTCAGTGTGTGCCGGTTGGTATCGCTACCACATGAAGGCATTCGTGCCACTGCCGCGGAGGTGCTACCTCTGTCATACCTTCGGCCATACTAATCGCTCCTGTAGGCGCGCAAAGTCAGGGTTACCCGAAGTATGTGTAAGTTGCTCCAAGCCCGCACACGATAAGTCCAAATTGTGTATGGCCAAATGTGTCAATTGCGGAGAGCTGCACCCCACTTCTTTGAAGCAATGTGGGGCGCTTTGGTTCAATGCCTGTTAGACTCAACGCTCCAGAGTTGGCATCTAGGCCGCGCCAAAAAAGTCTGGAGGCACCGAGGTGATGCCGTTCATGCTCAGTGCAGAGTGTGACACTGAGATACTTTCCTGCGGGACACACTCTTTCTATTCCATTGGGCCGGAGAGGGCTCCCCCTCCTACCCGTACGCGGAATCGACGATCTCGCAAAAAAACAGATATAAAGTTTGGGAGGCGTCACCTCCCCCACATCGTGTGGAGAGTCTCCATGATATACCGTAACACCATGCGGTATCATAGGTCTCCAGATCGAAAAATACCGTGGCGTAGTCCTGTCTACGAAGGAAGGCCTGGGATACTGCATTTTCCAGTGTGAGCAGAGCATCGGAGGTGGAGTGGAACTTGCGGAAGCCGCACTGTCCAGAAGACAGGTGGCCTCTGCTGTCCAGAAAGAAAAGGCTAATCCTAATGGACTCAATGGCAGCACTGTTAAAACGGGGTCGCCCGAAAAAGGTCATAATGGGCGTGGGAAACACTCAATAAAAAATGGGGAAAAGCAAAGGACTAAAAGAAAACAGCACAACACACATAGTCGCACAGTTAAATTACAGGCATATGGCACACATTCTAAAAACAAGGGTGGTTGGGGCAATAAACAAATAACATGCACCAGCCGCAAGGGAGGGCACAAGACAAGATAAAACAATCAATGTAAACAAAAATGGAAAGACAATTTATAAAAGAGATAAAACAACATTTCGTTATAGAAATACAGAGAGGGAGAACGACCGAAGGGAGTCCTTTGTTAAAAGAAAGCGAAGTCGAGCTGGGGAGGGGGGGGGGGGCGACGCCATAAAGGCTAGGAGAACAAGAATTTCGAAGAGAAGCAAGGCAGGGACAAACTACTAAGATGTGAGCCACAGACAACTCGCCACCGCAAAAAGGACAACCAGGGGCAACTCGATCTTCACCCGAAACTAAATAGCCATGGGTGAGACGCATGTGCCCGATTCGCAACCGGCAAAGTGCAACCTCCTAAGACCGGAGTCGCTGAGAGCTAGGAGACCAGGGACGGACAGAGCATTTAATAAGGGACAGCTTAGAAGGGGGGGAACGAATCCCACACACTCTGCGATAAACGAAAGATATACGCATTGATTACGGGGTAGGAGTCCGTAAAGGGCGGAGGGGCGGCATCCTGGACCTTCAGGGCTAGCCGATCGGCCTCCTCGTTTCCCAGGACCCCAAAAGAATGCCACCTTGTAACGGGAGTCATTTCTGACCAGCCAGGAACGAATCCTTAAAACCAAAGGGTGGGTAGACGTAAGGGAACAAATCGCTTCCAAAGCAGCCCGGGAATCTAAAAACAATAAAATCCGAAGAATTGAGGGATAAAATCAAATTAAAAGCCAAAAGAATGGCCGTCAACTCTGCGTTAAAAACAGATTACCACAAGAGTGACAGCGGACCGAAGGGACTCCGCAGAGGACACTGCAGCCGACCCAACACTTTAATAGACGGGGGTGGGTAGATCCTTTCTCGAAACGTCAAAAATCAGTACAGACCTCAGGATGTCGAACGCACCACCCCGGAGCCCCAGAGGCCGGGATAGAGATGGCCGCCGATCAAAAGAGGACGGGGCAAAAAGGCACTCATGGACAGGGAAGGAAGGGTACCGCTGAATACGAAACGGTGATCGTAAGCACACCTGCAGCCGGTGATATCGCAAGGAAAGCACGCTACCCTCCACAAAGAGGCGAGGTGCGAAAGGGCCCACTACTAAGACGGGGCCCCGAGCGAACGAACAGAGTCGAGTAACTTCAAGGACGAAGGAAACGTTGAAGAGTACATCTAACAACCGTAGTCCAGCCGGGATTGAACCAGCGTCGAATAAAGATACCACAAGGTGCGTCTATCACTACCCCCAAGTGGTGTAGAATAAAACCCGAAGCAAATCCATAGCCTTCGAACAGGAAGCCCTCAAGCGACGCAAATGGGGACACCTAAGTGAGCTTGCTATCAAGCGTTAAACCCAAGAATTTAAAAACGGGGACATACTCAATCGCCATGCCGTCCAAGAAGAGGGGAGGGGGACCAAGGACCCCACGGCCCCGATAAAAATGCATGGCCTTCGTTTTGGTGACCGAAAATCGGAAACCTTATGAAACAGCACGACTAGACACGGCATCAATTGCCAGCCCTAATCGACGGGTAGCAGAAGGCAAACGGGGAGATAAACAAAACAACACCAAGTCATCCACGAAGAAAAGCCGAAAACCCGCTCCGGAAAAGTAGACACCAGACTATTAATGGCAATGGCGAAACATGTCACACTTAAAACACCCCTAGGGAACACCCTCCTGTTGAACCCGGAGGCCTGAAAAAGCATCCCCAATACGGACCTTAAAATTACGGGACGATAAAAATTCTTGAATAAAACTGACGTAAACCACCCTAACTCCAGGTGGTATGGTATGCCTTCTGAATGTCGAAGAACACCGCCAACAGTTGATGCCTGGAGGGAAAAGCCCGTAAAACAGTCTTCCAAACGGATGAGGTGGTCAAGAGTACTACGGTCGCTGCGAAAACCGTACTGAAATGGAGAGAGGAGCGAGTTGGACTAAAAAACAAAAAACAGGTAAGGCGAACTTGGACCATCCTCTCGAATAACCTACTGAGTCAGCTCGTAAGATAAATCGGGCGATAGTGACTGAGGTCTAAACTGTCCCTACAGGGTTTAAGAACGGGTATAACAACCCTCACACGCCAGGAGGGTGGATAAATCCCTTTGACCCAAAGCAGGTTGTAAAGGAGAAGGTCGTAGTGGATGCACTCATCACCAGGAGAAGTGGAGCCACAGTGAGACAAAGCATCCCGCAGCTTATAGACGGAAAAGAGAACATTATAATAGTAGGTGGCATACGTGGTAAAATCTAAAAGGCGAGACTCTACAGCGGCTCTATGGTCGAGGAGCTACCAGCGCTACCTACGGAAGCAAAATGGTCAGCCAGAGCTTCGCTTACCAACCGGCCATCCGACACAAGCGAGCCTCCGATCTCCAGAGTGGGGATGGCAGGACCAGCGTAGCGACCACGGAACTTATTGACCCACTTCCAAACACGAGTCAACGACGTGGACAAAGAGATGGAAGATACATACCTGCGCCATGACTCACGACGGAGGGTTCTCTGGCGGATGGCACGAGCCCGGTTCGAATGGGCCAACTGATAGACAAAAATAGCCGACCCGCAATCCCTCGACCACCAGGCGACGGTGGAGCGCCCTTCAACAGGGCACCTCCACAGATCAAAGCGCTCAGCAGCCTTGAAAATATGAGACCGCTGAATCAACGGTATCGAAGAAACCGAGGGCGGCATCAGTAAAGGAAGCCCGGAACCTAACCCAATTTGCTCGCCGCAGATCCCAACGAGGAGGGAGGGAAAGGCACTGGCCAGGGAGGGCGGCCGACATAAGGACAGGTCTACAGCACTAAAAGAATCCATTTGAATTTCCGGAATTTAAAAGACAGGGAATCATATAATAAGAGGGACCCAACCACTCCGCCCTGGAGATTAGGGCCAGTATCAGCCCAAGACGGGTGGCGAGCATTAAAAGCATCAAGTAATAAAAAATGGGGTAGGTAACTGACTCGTGAGCTCTAAAAGGTCAGACCGGCTCGAATTAAAATTAGGGAGGGGGGATTACACAGAAAAAAAAAACAGATAAAAGCTTGGAAATGAAAAGCCTCGCAGCAACAGGCTGCAAGGTAGTACGAAGGGGAAGTGGCGCAGAAAATAGCGAAGAAGAAATTAAAAGAGAAGCACCACCATGGCACGCGCCCCCGGCGGGGAGATGGAAATAAACATCCGGAAGTGCGAAAGCACCGGGAGGGGGCGAGTCCCAATCTTTTTTTCTTGCAAACAGACCACCAAGGGCCGAACGCTAGAAAGCAAGAGCTGGAGTTCCACTGTAGGATAACAGATATTATTGTCGTCTCGACACCAATGTCAGGATTCTAGTGACGGGAACCGTCGAAGGTTCCCGATGACTAGAAGACCCAGAGGGAACCAGGGACAAATCGCGTTCACAGCGTGAACGGCAGGAGTCGATAGTTGAGTGCCAGACCGAACCCCCAACGTAGACGGCTCATGGCCTGGATGGAAAGGAAGGTCGAGCAGAGACGGACGAGAACTAAGATGCGAAGATGGAACACAAGGCGGAACATGGAGAGAGGGTAAGGATGAAATTGGGTTAGATGGACAGGAATGAACTAGGTCAGAGAGAGAGGAAGGGACAGGGTCAGAGGGAGATGAAGGGGCAGATGGCAAGGAAGACGGAACAGTGGTAGGAAGTAAGGTAGATTGAGCTGGGGTAGGAGGCATCGAAGACTGAACGGAGGTAAGGGACAAGGAAGAAGAACCCGGGATATGAGGCAAGGAAGACGGAACCGGGTGAACCTCCGCCCTCACAATGACATCGGTGATGCCAACGAGGGAGGCCAGTGAAGGACCGGGAAGGAAAAGGCATCCAAAAGGAGGGCGCTCCAACAACCGACTCAGGGACCAAACAAGCCTCATCAGAGGCAGCGCGCTTGGACTCCGAACGGGGTGTGGAGGAACCCTCCCGTTTGCACTGAGGCAAAGGAACGGAAGGAACAGCGGGGATAGACGCCTGGAGGAACTGCCGGATATCCTCCAGAGTCTCAGCTCGGTCGGTCTCACGGTCCGCGACAGAGGAAAGAACATGAGAAGAGACCAAAGGCAAAGGAGAGGGCGCTACGGATGAACCGAAGGCAAAGGACAGGGAGCAACAGAGGAACCGCGGGAAGAAGACAAAGGAGTGGGCGACCGGGAGGAGGACGGCGAGAACCCGCCTCCCAGAGAACGTCAGAGAAGAAACGGGCCTCACGTAAGTTCAGCCTGAGGGAGTTCCGAAGAGCCAGGACCTCCTTCTTAAAAAGGAATACGGGACAATAACGCGAAGCCGCGCTATGGGAACCTCCACAATTGGCGCAACATTTATGATTTTCACAAGAGGAGCCATGGTAAATCAACGCACAGGCCACACAGCGACAACCCTGCCTTCAATTGCTGCGCATATGGCCTTAAAAAACAATGTCTGGTGAGCTCGACATAATGGGACACTGGGACACGAATATAACCAGCACGAACAAACTGGTGCAGATCCTGATGCTCAAAGGTGACGATGAGTTTACTCGTAGGAACCTTAGCGGGACCAACAGACTTAGACACCATAAAAACGTCCGTAACCCTCTGGGACGAAAGTTTATCCTTTAGTCTCGAGACATCATATTGCAGTAATTCGTTGGGGCGAATCATCCCCTTTACAAAATTAAGGCGAGGGTGAGGCACAACCGAAACCAGGACCTCCGAAAGGGAGGACAAATCCCGCAAGGCGCCACACTGCTCTCGCGAAAATACCTCTACCACTAAATCGCCACTACCACGGCCCATATACGGCGGGGCGCACCACAGTGGGACTCAAACTCCTCATTCAAATCAAAGTGGAGGCCGGGAACTGGAATTCAGCACCAGAAAACAAGGATAATCCAAATCAGGATCTATTTCTTCTGTGAAAGGATCTAACAAGCGGGGAAAAGAGAACTTATTGACAGGCGTAGTAGGGAGATATTTTTTTTATTATTACCAATATAAGTAAAGTATAACAGAGGGTGCGATCTCGCGCAGCGCAGTCACTGTCTACCGTCGCGACACCTACTCGTAGCGCCGGCCCAACCAGAAGGGTAAGCCTGTCGACGCATGACGCAACCATCGTTTTAAAAATGGCCCGCTAGCCCCGGAAATTTACCGGCTGGGAAAGCAAAGACACCCAAGAGCGCCATTCTGGATCAGGCACCCACCAAACAACACAGGCATGACCCGACCATGGGGTCGTGCCCTCTGACGGACAGCTCTGATATACCGAGATCCCCAAACAAACGTAGATGGAAGAATGATGCAGGTTGAAAGAGAATTGTTACAGAGAGACGAAGTAGGGGTTAGCGGAAGAAGAAAAAGAATGCCGGACGGAGCGCTGAGTCCCGTCAGCACGGCGGCCAGGAGAGCAAATCACCGGGCCCCTATAGGGTATAGAAGTGCGTATGCATAAAACTGTAGCCTAGATAGCACAATACACACTAACTTATACTTTATAAATGTCAATGAGAGAATTATTAAATAAAATTATTCTGAAGAAAATTCCAGTTCTCTGCGAATGTGAGTTTAAGTTTAGCGACTTTTACGGGAAATAGTTTGGGAATGAAGAAATAAAGCCAGGATTTATAACAAAATATATATTATTATTATAGATTACAAGGAACTATTTATGTAGAATATTTAGATTAGGTTGAATTAACACAAATTTGAATAAGTTACAATATATATATATATATATATATATATATATATATATATATATATATATATATATATATATATATATATATATATACACGGGTGCGGCAGAAATACCTCCCACATTTTAAACTTTTCCCTATGTGTTGCTAATGAACTTATACAAGTGCCAATGATGTTTTCATTTAGCTAATGACTTAACATTTTTTTTTTCAGATACTCTCATCAAGCAATATGGTTTGGACTGGTGCACATCGTGCTTTTGCTGTAGAAAGGTTTTTGAAAAATGGTGAATCTGTAAGTGCAACACAAAGAGCTTTTCGAGTTCATTACATGTTAGGTCGGAATGATGCTGTTCTGGATAGAAAATCAATACTGCTATGGGTTGCAAATTTCAGAGCCACCGGTTCAGCACTTAAAAGAAAGCCACATGGAAGACCTCGAAGCGCTCGAACTCTAGACAGTGTTCAAGCTGTGAGACTTTCTGTTACTCAGTCTCCTACACGTTCAGCTCGCAAACATGCTTCTGCCTTGGGATTGTCTGATCGAACAGTCAGAAGAATTCTACTCACTGATCTGAAGTTCCATCCATACAAATTAGTGATTACTCAGAAACTGAACGAACGCGACTGGGAAACTCGCATGTCATGTTGTGACGATGTCCTTCAAAATGTTCCTGTAAATGCTGTTCTTCTCACAAGTGATGAAGCTCACTTTCATCTCTCAGGCTGCGTGAATAAGCAAAATTTTCGTTATTGGGCGGAAAGTAACCCTAGACAGCTTCATGAAAGAGCTCTAAGCAGTAAACGAGTGACTGTATGGTGCGCAGTTTCGAAATTAGGTGTATGAGGTCCTTATTTTTTGAGGAGAGAAACCATTGTATTACAGTAACATCTGGCCAATGTGTGGAGATGCTGCAGACATTTCTGGAACCAAAAGTAAACGACCTTCGCAATCAGAATGTGTGGTTTCAGCAGGATGGAGCCACCGCGCACACAACAAGAAGATCAATGGAAGCTCTGAGAGAAATGTTTCCAGGATGTTTGGTTTCCTTACGCGGTGACATTCATTGGCCAGCACGCTCGCCCGATCTCAACCCCTGTGATTTATTTATCTTAGGTTACTTGAAAGCTGAGGTCTACAAAGATCGACCGGGTACCACTGAAGAATTAAAGGATGTTATTCGTCAAAAGATTGCAGAAATACCGTCTGCAATGACCCTTCGAGTGATGGAAAACTTCAGAAACCGTCTCCAAAAGTGCATAGCGAATAGAGGATTAATTTTTCATAAATGTTGTTTCTTCTTCCTTTTGTCAACCTTTCCAATGTGAGAGGTATTTCTGCCGCCCCCTCTCTCTCTCTCTCTCTCTCTCTCTCTCTCTATATATATATATATATATATATATATATTTTTTACAGAGGTAATTAGTTGATATTACGAAGATGGGAATAATAACAATGGGCAATAATGACAAGAACAATTAGTTAAATGGTAATTATAATAATATTTATCTAGGCAACTTGTGTGAGTGATAATGAGGTAAATGTAATTTGTAGCTAATGATAATCACTATTGTAGAATTGAGTGTTGGAGAATGGTTTGTAAGAGGGTTTTGAAGAAAAGTATGAGAAACCACTGGATCACTAACAGTCATAGTGGGAGGAGAAGACAGTGGCTGTTCAAGGTGAACGGCCTCTATAAAGGCGAGTTTCAGGCAATCGATGGGGACGGTATCTTGCTTGGTGCCAAACTGGAGTACAAAGAATTTCGCCCTCCTGGGGATGACGAGAAAGAGTCCGTCATAGACTGGTTGGAAGGAAGAGCGAGTTGAGTCGCGACGGACAAAAACGTGAGAACAGGTTGCCATCTCCTTTGGCACAAAAGATTTCTGATGAGCAGGCACTCTTGGAGCGGTCGGCTTAACTTCAGACATTGCCTCTTCTAAATTACGTACGTATGCAGCAGGATGAACATGAGATGGTATAGGATGGTTAGAAGAAGAATAAAATTGACCAGGAAGGCGAAGTTGAGTACCATAGACAAGTTCCGCCGCAGAGCAAGCAAAGTTGTCTTTCAAGGATGCACGAATACACAGGAGAATCAAGGGTAGCTTGTCCACCCAAGCGATGTCGGGATCAGTGGAGCGTAAGCTTGCCTTGAGAGTCCTGTGCAACCATTCGACTTTGGCGTTGCTTAGGATATGATAGCTAGTGGTACGAAAACGAAAAGAGCCAAGAACTGACATTAGTGCATCCCAGCATTGGTGGGATTCAAATTGGCTACTACGATCAGTCATGATCGTTGGGGGAAGACCAAGACAAGCAACCTATGCTGAGACGAAAGCTCGAGTTAGAGTGGAAGCTCTGATGGCCGAGATAGGAATTGCCTCTGGCCAACGAGTAAAACGGTCGATCATGGTGAGAAGATGGGTACAACCACGCTGTACAATATATTAGATATATTGTCAATATTTATTAATGAGTAAAATGCATAATCAAGTTGTCTTGGTTTATTTTATATTTAATTAATTTCCTTAAGTATCTCACAAAGACCCTTTTGGGGGATCTTGGGGCGATACGCTTGTGCGGGCAAATCTTAGAATGTTAATTTACTACCTTACTCGACGAGCGTACAGGTCGCGTCAACTCTCGGCAGTTCTGCTCAGACCTCGCCAAGAGCAAGTTGATTCGCTTTTTACTCCGCAAAAATTTAATTTGCGACGCCTCTCTCTCCATAGGAGTATCGCTAGTGCTAAACAGTTTTGTTTTTTATTAACCTATGATGAATACAACCTTGTGTCTTTTGTGAAGATACTTTTTAAGCAAGATTCTACCGGAGAAGAAAGGTGTATCTCTCAGGATACAATTGTTCAAGTTCGCTCTTATGAATCTTGCTGAGGTCGGTAGGGTCCTCCACTATTTTTCGACCTCCATTCCACTACTCACTCTCCATGGAAATTCCTGTATTTCATCAAGCAACTGCCATCGCCGTCATCATGGGAGCTTGAGGCACACCGCGTGAGAGAGCCCAGCTGCAGCGGATTCGGTGCTGCAACGCCAACCTTTCAACGGAATTCAAGTAAGTTGGCATAGCCTAACGTTAAGTCGAGTTTCTTGCGATAACTTAACTTGAGATCGTATTCATAGTCACACAAGAGCATCTTTACCCACGATTCTTCGGGGAAATAGTTTCAATCATTCGGGTAGCGGCTTTGAGTTTCATTTGTATATAAATCAAGGTATAATTTGGTGGTTGCATTTGTACTTCGATTGAAATTAACTTAGCCTCTGTTATTTTTTAGTTTGAATTGGCTCAGACATGCCGTCACGAAGGATCGCCCGACTTTGACGCCTGCCTTTTCATTCCGCCATAGTTTAGCCACCGATTTATTTAAAGTAAATTTACCGCTTAGAGAATCAACTATTTTAATCGCCTATAAACTACTTTGGATAGGAATAGCTTGATAATGGCGAAGGCTTGGAGGAGTTTCCTTTTTCCCATCTCCCTCCGTTGCCTACACGCGAAAATGGCTAAAGGCCTACCAGATCGATGTAAACGTCGTCAAAATGTGCTGATGGAAGAAAAGCAGCCAGAGGAGTCTTTGTGTTGCGTTGAACCTTTGCGCGTTGACAAGACAAACATGCGCGGGTCTATTTGGCCATTTCGGCGTTCATACCTGGCTTCACATAACGTTGTGTAATGAGCTTGCGAGTTGCTCGAATGCCAGGATGGGAGAGACCGTGAGTTTGGTAAAAAAAATGTGCCGACGGTAAGCGAGAGGAATGAGTGGACGAGGACAGTTAGTCAATGAATAGTCAACCAGGATGCGCCTAGAAGGACTGTCCGGCAAGTCGCTTTCGCGAACGACGAGTTGAAAAGAGTGACGCAGGGTTTGCGTGTCTTCATCTTGTTCCTGGGCGAGCTCTATTGTCGCATGATCGATGGGCGCAGTGTCGAAGAGTTGCGTGCCAGAAATCGATGAAATGCGAGAGAGAGCGCCCGGAACGACGTTTGATGAATCAGGAACGTAGCGAATATCGTTTGTCATCTGCAGGATGAAGTCAAGATCACGGGAATCAACGCCAGAGTGCACAATAGAGGTGCTACTAGCAGCAAGCGCACCACCCAACGGCTTATGGTCGGTAAAAACAGTAAATTCTCGCCCTTCCAAGTATTGGCGGAAGTGGCAGAGGGCGAAGTAAACACTGCGGAGTTCGTGGGAAAACGTACTGTATCTCTGTTGAGAAGAAACAAGCGCTTTAGAGAAGAAAGCGAATGGTTGCCAAGAATCGCCAAACTTTTGCTGCAAAATCGCACCAACATGGGCAGCGGACGCGTCCGAAGCAACGCTTATGGAAGCTGCTGGGCAAGGATGGGCCAGGAAAACAGCGGAAGCCATAGCCTCTTTCATGCGAGAGGAAGCCTCGCACACTTCGTAAGACTAGGATGGAGGAAGGTTCTTCTTGGATTTTGAAAACAGATCGTAGAGAGGTTGCATGATGTTAGAAATTTGGGGAATGAATCTGTGGTAAAAGTTTACCATACCACAAGTTGCTTGAGTGAAGAAGGTCGGGGAAAATCCCGAATAATTGCAACTTTATTCTCGAGAGGACGAATTCCGTCAGGGAAAATGTGGTGTCTCAAAAAAGAGAGTTGCGTGACACCAAAAAGACACCCTCTTGCTGAATACGATACCATACTCTTCTAAACGAGCGAAAACCTGACGAAGATGTTCTTTTAAAGACGAAGATGCTATCAGGAGGTCGTCTATGTAGCAAAATACGAAGGGGAGACCTCTCAGAACCTGATCGATAAAGCGTTGGAAGGTCTGAGCACTGTTACGAAGACCGTAAGGCATTCGCTTCATGACGAAGGAACCGAATGGCGTGGTGATAGCGGTCTTTGGGACGTCATCTGAGTGAATAGGGATTTGGTTGAAAGCACGAACCGAGTCGAGTCGAGAAAAGATTGAACAACCGAAAAGAGCAGAATTAAAATCAGACAGGTAAGGAAGAGGGCATCTATCTGGAATGGTACAAGCATTGAGTCGCCTGTAATCACCTACAGCCCTGAACTTACCCGGTGTAGACTTTGGCACTACGTGAAGCGGTGAAGCCCAGGGAGAGGTAGATGGAAAAGCTATTCCGGCTTCCACCATAAACTTGAACTCCTGCTTCATTAGAGCAAGTCTATCCGGGGCAAATCAACGGGGGCGTGAGAATACAGGCCCTCCTGTCGTCTCTATCCTATGAACCGCATCGTGCCTGATAGGCCTGTCCTTTGAAGGTGGCAGACTAAGGCCAGGAAATTCCCGCAGGAGTTGTTGGAAATGTGGGGCAGTTGTAGGGAGACTAACAGACAGGAGAGAACTCTGAGAAAAAAAAACGAACCAGAAAAGGTCAGAGTAGTGGTTTTGTCGACAAGCTTGCAATTGCGAGAATCGACCAAAAGGTCATGAGCCGAAAGGAAATAGAGGCCTAAAATTGGTATATCGACCTCGGCGACGATGAAGGTCCATGGAAAAACACGACATAACCCAAGATAGCTCGAGGTTACGCCTTCCATATGTCCTTATATCCGAAGAGTTTGCGGCTTTAAGGACAAGGTCAGACAGTCAAGCTTTGTCGTCGGGAGAGGTTGGAATGACACTGCATTGAGCACCGGTTTCAACCAAAAATGAAAAACCAGAAAGTGGGTCGTAAATACTAAAAGGAGGATCGACCTGAGTTGAAAAACGCACATGATGTTGGTATGTGCATGGGGGTAAGCATTTTCCTGCCTTTGCATCAAACCTGCAATGGTACGAGCACCATTTTGAAAGTTGGGAAAAAGAAACTTGAGCAACAGGATTTGTCGCAGGGGAAAAAATTTTGTGAATAAGGGTTAGGTGAAGATCGAGGATTAAATGCGTGGCAGAAGGTACAAGGCTGTACACAACGTACGGCGTTGTTACCATATTTAGAATGATACCAGCAGAGATCCTGAGAATTATTGTCAAGATAGGCGGAATTGGGTCGAGAATGAAAATGATTCTGCCATGCCTCGCCTCTTGAGCTGGTGTTCTCTCGTTGGTTTTTTTTTCGGGAGGAAGAATGGCATCGGCCTTCCCCTCTGCCCTGCTCACGACTGTGCTCTCACTGCACCCCTTGTCCCACCTTTAGGGCACGGCTGCTCTCCAACACAGCAGCAAGATCCTGTGCCGGGTGGGGATGACTTACGTGCGAGTTCTGGTCGGTTGTCTGAGGACTCCTTCGGAAAACGAACCTATGAAACAGACATTTGAACATGGTTCTTGAGAGATTGAAATAGTTCCCCAGCTTAAGTATGGATTATTGAACAACTCATCGGCTGCCTTTGCCATTTGCTCCACATTAGTGGGTGATGTTATTAAGATGAGTGGCATAATATTTTCAGGAATCCCACGCATAAATATTTCTGTGAGCAGGTAGTCGAAAAATTCTAACTGAGCTCCCTTAGTTTGCGGGACGCCGGTCACCTATCTCCTGAGTATTTAACAGCATCCTTAGATCTTCGACTTGCGATCTCCCAAACTCCTCCCTAAAATCCTCTTTTATTTTGTCATAAGCCCCAATTCTACCACTTTCTAGCAAGATGTTTTTAAAAAGTGAAAAGATACTTAATGGTAAATTTTGAGTGATGTATAAAATCCGGTAGTGTTCAGAGATGGCGTGATGCATCATTATAATTTCTGCCATTTTCTAACCAAGCAATGGGGCTGCCCGAATCATATTTTGGGAGGACAATCGAGGAAGCAAGGAATCGAGATCGATCTTCTTGCATGGAGGACGAATGATGAAGGATGCTTGCGGAAGTAACATTAGAGACACATACTCGTATTGGTGGAAACAGTAAGGCCAGCCTGCGATGTCGTAATGGTGTGAGTTGTCAACGAAGCTGTTGATGTAACCATCGTAATTCTTAACTAGTATTAGGTATGTGTATCGTGAAATTCCGAGAAAAATATGGGTTTGATAAATATTAAAAAGGTTAAACTAGTATTTACGTTAATGTGAGATCATGCAATTGAATTTGAAAGAGAGGATGTACAATTATTGAGTAGATTGAGAAAAAAATATTAAACTGAGGAAAAACGATGAGACTCGGCGGCAAAAATTTCAGAGCTGAAAGTTTAATTCAAAATGGCCGCTGTTCGTTTAGAACGGCGAATATTTTATATAAAATTTTGTAAGTAAAAATACAACGGGACGGGCACCGACTTTATAGAGTATAGAAGTGCGTATGCATGAAACTATAGCCTAAATAGCACAATAAGCACTAACTTATACTCTATAAATGTTAATGAGAGAATTATGAATAACATTATTCTGAAGAAAATTCCAGTTCTCGGCGAATGGAGAGTTTTGGTTTAACGACTTTTACGGGAAATAGTTTGGGAATGAAGAAATAAAGCCAGGATTTATAACAAAATATATATTATTATTATAGATTACAAGGACTTATTTATGTAGTATATTTATATTAGATTGAATTATATATATATATATATATATATATATATATATATATATATATATATATATATATATATATATATATATATATATATATATATATATATATATATATATATATATATATATATATATATATATATATATATATATATATATATATATATATAGTTCGTCGTGAATGAAATTACGAAGGTGGGAATAATAACAATGGGTAATAATGACAAGAACAATTAGTTAAATGGTAATTATAATAATATTTTTCTAGGCAATTGTGTGAGTGGTAATGAGGTAAATGTATTTATAGCTAATTATAATCAGAAATCACGAAATAAATAATTTGTATGAAACTATAATTTTGGAGTAATTGTAATGGTAGCTAATAGAATCACGAATTGAGGGTAAATGTAATTGTAACTAATTAAAATCATGATGGTTAAAAGGGGAAATGTATGAGTGTTTGGAAAAGAAATTTAAGGAATTAGACAGTGTTTTTGTCCCCTTCTGGGGACGCTTGAGGGGTCTCCTCACGTTCGTCCGTGGGGCTATCTCCTTTCCCCCGTTTTGGGCCCAACTTGCCTACATCTGATCCCCGAGGGTTGCGCGGCTCCGTGACCTGCTCTCCTCGGCATGGGTACCCTGGGCTCTTCCCGCCTATACGTGGGGCCGCGCACTGTCCGATGCGTCGGAAGAAGCCCTGGGTGGGATTTCTCCCCAGGGGGAAATCCACTTCCCTACTCCTACTCGATGGACGAGTTCGTGGCCCTCCTAGCCACCTTGATGACTTTTCCGTACGCGAGGCTCTTCTCAGACTCAATGTCCTCGCTCTACCTACTACGCGATGGCCGCCTAGCCAAAAGATTATTATTTTATATAACATTTAATATACTCGTGTATTACCATTTCCTATATTTATACAGGCGTCCAGCGGTGACTTTGGTCCCTTCGGAGTTCAACGTCACCGACTTTTCTTCCCGTCCTAACTTATGGACGCAAATGGTGACGTCGTGACTCCTGTGAGTCGATACGTCATCATCATAGTCCGACTCGCCCGCGGACGGTGGTCGGCGCTCCATCGGGACTCCCGTTCTCGCTGCTCTACAGTTTGGTCCTCGCTCATTGTTATATAATACGTTCATTCCGGACAAGTTTGTAAATAATTTGTGATTAAAATAAAGGAGCTCCTGCGCTCTGAAGGGCGCATTATAAAAACCTATTATTAATATATATACCATATCTCCATTCGGTATCATAGGCCTTCTCCAGATCGAAAAACACCGTGGCATAGTGTTATCTACGATGGAAAGCCTCGCAGAAAGCATTTTCCAGTCGGAGCAAGCATCCGAAGTTGAGTGGAACTTGCGGTAGCCGCACTGTGCAGAGGACAGATGGCCTCCGCTGTCCAGAAAAAAAAGACTAATCTAGCATTTTCCAATTTCTCCATCAACTTGCAGATTCAGGAAGTTAGAGAGATTGGGCGTAAACCGGTTCCCAATATGCGAAAAGAGAGAACAGTAGCGATTCACCAGGAATCTGGGAGGATACCCTCTACCATGATCCTGTCGAACAAATCTTATCTAAAGGCCATGGTCGCTCACTCAGTTGTCCAATCATGGCGTACAAGACATCGTCCGGAACTGGGGTGGTGTCCGCGCCCGAACCGAGAGTGGAACGCAACTCACTGAGAGTAAACCTGTCGTTAAAGAGTTCTCCGCCTCTGGAGGTAAAGCCCAGTCACCGGCCTTCCGCGACATCACGATGCGCATTGAAAGCTGACGGAGCAGCATCCCAGCTAGAGAATGCGGTCGTGAAGGTCTTCCCATTATGTGAAGACACGTATACCCGCCAAGAAGAGAAGTGGGCGTGCTTCGAAATATACCAGAAACTAGCCCTAGCCGAACGAAATTCACCGACAGTGAAATCGTTCGGCGGTGCTTATATTTAGCTCATGTAGGCATAACGTTTCTGGTTGAGGGCCGTCCCACACTCCGCTGACCACCACGGGAGTGGTCAGCGTGCAAAACGGCTAGACGTTCTAGTAATAGTATTTAGGTCTAGGGTGATAAGGTTGACGTAGAAGAACTCAACGGCCTCATCACCCGACCTAAACTCCTCGAAAGAGATAGAGGAACCAGTCATTTCCTGAAATGCGGACCACGGGTTCTCGCGCCAAGCACCACCGGGGCGGGCTCTCGGGCGGCAGCGGCACATAAAATGATATTTGAATGGGAGAGTGTAGATAGAGGGGAGTAGGAAAGGGGCAAAGAAAAAATAATAGCGTAGGCGAGTTGCGAACAACTTCCCGGGTCGCCGGACCACTGTTAGCCAGCGGCGAATCCACTCGGCCATCCTGAGTCTCATTCAAACGAAGCTTTTAAGCCGCTGGGATGGTGTGGGATGGTGTAAGTTGCTGCATTGTAGATAGTCAATGTAAAGTATTCTACTGCCGCGTCCACTTCATTGAAGGTCCCCAAGGATACACTTGTGAGGAACGCCTCTTGGAAACCTTCCCAATCTGCATGACCTAAGTCCCACTTAAGGGGCATGGTTGTATGAGGGCTAGCTTGAAGGGCCAACAAGACAATAAGAAAGTGGTCACTCCTATGGAGATCGTCAAAAATTGACCATCAAAATTACGTGACAGGTCAACACAGCTAAAAGAGTCCGTCTGGACATGATAAGAGGTACTCGTAAGATCGCCAGTGTTTGTAACACAAAAAAAGTCAGATAATAAAAGACTAAAACACTGCCTTTGGAATTTCGAGTGATGTCACCCCA
The DNA here is from genome assembly GCA_963969495.1 of Ceratothoa steindachneri. Lineage (NCBI taxonomy): Eukaryota > Metazoa > Arthropoda > Malacostraca > Isopoda > Cymothoidae > Ceratothoa > Ceratothoa steindachneri. The sequence goes on from OZ018317.1 coordinate 224,048,930, forward strand.
GTATGGGTGGCGGGCGTTGAAATCTAGTAATAAGAATGGGGAGGGCAACTGATCTATAAGTTGTAAAAGGTCGAGTCTTGACAATGATAAACAAAGGGGTAGGTAAATAGAGCAAATGGTAAAAAGCTAGTAGGAAAAACCATCAAGACAAAAGCTTGGAGGGTAGTATATAGGGGCATGGAAGAAACATGGTGGGATGAAGATACCATGATTGACACCTCCCGTGGGAGGAGCTTCCAGCAGGAGCAATAGAGTTGAAATATTTTATTTTTTTTAAGGGGCTATCTGGTGACTGCCCACTTAGGCATAAGTCGCCGTAAACAAAAAGCCTAGTTCTAGGCTACTTTAAAAAATTCAAACAGCAAACAACAATAAAAAGAAATAACAATAACAAAACAATAACAAAAACAACAACTAAACCTAGTTAAATAAAAGGGAGAAGGCTGGCCTCCCCCAAATAGTCAACAAGTCCACAACTCAATGTACACGAATCTGTCCCAAGTACAAGGGACAGGCGGTAGCGAGCCCGCCCATCCCGGTACCGGGACAGGTATCGTGCGCGAAGATCACCCAGACTGGGACATTCAACAAGAATGTGCCGAACAGTCTGGGGAACGACGCAGTCGTTGCAATAGGGCGCAGGCGAGCGCTCCATCAAATAGCGATGAGTCACAAGTGTGTCCGATTCGGAGACGACAGAAAGCAACCTGAAGCCGCCGCGGCATTGGGGGATAGGTCCATGGGAACAGTCGCGGTGCAATGGCACGCAACTTTAAGTTCCCTTCGACCGTCTCCCATCTTCTTTGCCAAGCAGTCCGTATTCCTGCCATGTAGTCGGTGTGAGGAAGAGCAAAACGCTGGTCCGGTCGCAGAGTCCTCGCGGACTCTTTGGCGCGCTCATTCCCCGCAATTCCTACATGTCCAGGAACCCAGCAGAAGATAATCTCGACATCTGCCCAGCTCGCCAAAACCGTGGCATCACTGATATCGCGAACCAGGGGATGCGGCGATTCCAATGCCCCGAGAGCACTCAGGGCGCTTTGTGAGTCGCTATAGATCACCATCCGGTTTCCGAACCGGGCACGTCGCGTAATATCCCGTACCGAGTGGTGTATTGCCACCAGCTCGGCCGTGAAGACAGACGCAGCGCCTGGTAGAGCGCCGCTGACTTCAAACAGAGGGGATACAGCGTGGAAGCCGACCCCCTCTTGGGACTTGGAGCCATTCGTATACACTGGCACGGTTCCAGCGTGACACGATGTGTGCTCCAAAAAGGTCGAACGCAATACTCCCGGCGCAGTACAAGCTTTGGGAGCAGAGGCGTGGCGACAAATAGCCAAATGTGGTATCCTCCAGGGTGGCGTCCTGGGCAGAACCAGGGGCGCCACCGGCCCGAGAGCTATATCTACCTCTCGAAGGAGTTTCCTGGCCCTTAACCCAAAGGGCTTAGGGTATGACTGGCGTCTCTCGGCGGCATATTCACCATCGACATCAGCTGCGAATGCAGTAAGAGCTGTTGGCGACTGAGGGAGGCGCCGGGCTCACGCGTACAGGCGAGTGATGCACTGCACGCGGCGCAGAGCGAGTAGAATCTCCCCAGCATCGACCAACAGGCTCTCAATGGTGAAAGTGCGGAAGGCACCGGTCGCGAGGCGAAGGCTGGTGAGGTGGATCGAATCCACCTTACGCCATAAACGCTCGGCTGCGGATGCATAAAACTCGCATCCGTAGTCGAGCTTCGAACGAACAAAGGATCGATAAAAAAGTAGGGCAGTAGCCCTATCAGCGCCCCAAGCGCTGAACGTCACGGAACGGAGAATATCCATGGCGCGGGTACAAGAGACCCTAAGGCTGCGAATATGAGCCTCCCAGGTGAGGCGTCGGTCGAATACAAGACCAAGGAAACGGTGCGACTCAACCACATCCAGGCGCACCCCATTAAGAAACAAATCTGGGTCGGGGTGAAGCCTTGGATGGCGGCAAAAGTGCCCCACCTTAGTCTTGGCTAAGGAAAACCAAAGCCTGTGCACTTCGGCATAGCCAGAGACGCGGTTCAATGCCTGTTGGAGTCGACGCTCCAGAGTTGGCATCTGGGCCACGCCAAAAGAGATTGAAAGGTCGTCCACGTAGAGCGTAGCGAGAGCATCTTCCGGCAGCACCGAAGTGATGCCGTTGATGCTCAGGGCAAAGAGTGTGACACTGAGGACACTTCCCTGCTCCTTTGGGCCGGAGAGGGCTCCACCTACCCTTTGCTGAATCGACGATCTCGCAAAAATTCAGATATAAACATTGGGCTGCGTCCCCTCGCACCCATTGTGTGGAGATTCTCCATGATACCGTATCGCCATGCGGTATCATAGGCCTTCTCCAGATCGAAAAACACCGTGGCGTAGTGCTGTCTACGAAGGAAAGCCTCGCAGACGGCATTTTCCAGTCGGAGCAGACCATCCGACGTGGAGTGGAACTTGCGGAAGCCGCACTGTGCGGAAGACAGATGGCCTCCGCTGTCCAGGAAAAAGGCTAATCTAACATTTACCAATTTCTCTATCAACTTGCACACGCAAGAGGTTAGAGAGATTGGGCGGAAACCGGTCGGAGTAGAGTGATCTCTCCCCGGTTTGCGAAAGGCGAGCACAGTAGCGATTCGCCAGGAGTCTGGAAGAAGACCTTCCACCCAGATCCTGTTGAACAAATCTAACAGAAAGGCCATGCCTCGCTCACCCAGGTGTCGAAGCATGGCGTACGGGACATCGTTCTGAACCATGGGCGCTGTCCGCGCACGAAGCGAGAGCGGAACGCAACTCACTCACAGTAAACTTGTCGTTGAAGAGTTCTCCGCCTCTGGTGGTAAAGTCCAGCCGGCGGCCTTCCGCGACATCACGACGTGCATTGAATGCTGGCGGAGCAGCATCACGACTAGAGAATGCGGAAAAAGCGGTCGATAAGGATTCCGCCACGGACGCGGGGTCCGAGATTGCGGTCCCATTCTCCTGGAGAACGGGAGGGGGGTCCTGCGAGAACTTGCCCCGAATCCTTTTGACTCGCTTCCCCCCTTAGCTAAAGGGATATTCCCGATAAGTGAAGACACGTATGCCCGCAAAGAAGAGCGGCGGGCGTGCTTCGAAATATACCGGAACCTAGCCCTAGCCCGACGACATTCAGCGACAGTGAAATCGTTCGGGCGGCGCTTATAGCGCATGTAGGCATAACGCTTGTGTTTGAGGGCCGTCTCACACTCGGCTGACCACAATGGGAGTGGTCGGCGTGCAAATCGGCCAAACGTCCTAGGAATAGTAGTCAGGCCCACGGCGATGAGGTTAACGGAGAAGAAGTCAACGGCCTCATCTACCGACCTAAACTCCTCGACTGAGATAGACAATTCAGTCATTTCCTGAAATGCAGGCCACCGCGCCCGCGCCAAGCACCACCGAGGTGGTCTCTCAGGCGGCAGTTGCCCTGAAAATGATATTTGAATGGGAAAGTGATCACTACCATGGAGGTCATCGACCACCTTCCAATCAAAATCAGGCTGTGCATCCGAAGAGCACAAAGATAGGTCGAGGCAAGAAAATGAAGCGATTCTCGGACAGTGATGCGTAAACTCATCCTCGTTTAGGACACCCATCTCAAGCTCTTCGATCAGATCGGCGAGGACTTGTCCCATGGGATTTATGGAGTAATCTCCCCAGAGAGGATGCCTGCCGTTCAGATCTCCAAGCAAGAGATAGGGCCTCGGCAACCGTGCCACGACGCGGCGGAAGTCCCCCGCGTCGAAGTCAGCTGACGGTGGAATGTATGCAGAAATGATAGTATACCTCCTATCCAGGTGCAGCTGCACAACAACTGCCTGAAAAGAGGTATCTAAAGAGAAAGGAAGAACGGAGACATCATGCCGGGTGTAAACCGCGCATCCTCCAGCCCGGCCTTTGCGGGGGTAGGGTCACGAGACCCTTATACCCCGGGAGGGCAGGCAGGTGCAGCTGAGGCCAGATCGACCGGCCTCAGCCAGGTCCTTCTCCATAATGGAGAAGGTCGTGGTGGTCGCAGGGGCATCATCCGGAGGAGATCCCTCCCCTGCTTTTCTGCCTCAGAATCCCCAGCTGTTTGAGGAGGACCTTGCATAGGGGCGGATTCCGTTTCGTTGCTTAGCGCCGAGCCCGGATTCTTACCCATGGAAGGCCCTACCGTCTGAGGCTGGGTTTCCTCGAGGACCATGTCTATCACAGGAGAGGCCTCACCTTCGGCTCTCTACCAATTGCACTAGCTAATCCTCTCCTCTGATGGATCATGTTGCCCTTGGACAACATGGTGCCATCAGTGGAGCGAATAACGAGGAAGCGCTTGAAGCCAGCGGGCTCGAAAAGGCCAGGTAACCTCTGAATGAGGGGCCCGATGTCATAGAGGCTCCACCCTGTGCACTTTTGGTCTTAGTCAGGGGCTCCGCAACCGGGGGGGGGGGGGCAGAGGGGCCGGTCCTGGTTTGTTCGCTTGCCAAAGTCGCAGCAGACCTATCCGTCCCCACAGCCCCACAGGATGGAGAGGAGCCCTAAGGCTTTTTAGTCTTTTTCGTCCTTTTCTTTTTTTGAGAGGAGGGCGGGGAATGAACCCGCTTCTCACCTCCGCTGGTAGACTGCCTCTGGAAATAGGAAGGGACCTGAAAGCACCTTCAGAGAGGGGGGTGAGGGAAAGTCCCCTTCACCCGTAGGCGTAGGAGAAGAGTAAGCATTTTCTCCGGTTAAAGAAGTATGGAGGGTCCCCTGCGCAAGTGCAGGGGGGGGGACCTCCATTTTTTTGTTGGAGCTGCACTTGGGCGGCTCCGTCGATGAGCAAGGGGAAATTAGAAGGAGATTGAATTTTTTATCATCATTGGGCATGGTGACCCTCTATAATTCACGAGGTGCAATCGCTCATCACCTCTTGCAGTTGCCCGCACTGCAAGAGGTGCTTGCAGGCCCGGCAGAGCCAGGCGACGCCATTTGGGACCACCCCTCCCGCCTGGTGGCCTGGCAGTCCATCGGCATGGCGGCTCCACCTTAGACACGGCGTAAAATTGATAGAATGTGAAGAGGAGAGGAAAAGGGATGTGAGGAATATATGGGTGGGGATGAAGCAGGTTGTTAAAAATATCCCATCCCGGGGGAGTCAGAGGGGCCGGATGTGCCGGTCCTGGTTTGGTCGCTTGCCAAAGTCGCAGCAGACCCATCCGTCCCCACAGCCCCCACGGATGGAGAGGAGCCCCGAGGCTTCTTAGTCTTTTTGGTCTTTTTCGTCCTTTTCTTTTTTGGAGAGGAGGGCCGGGAATGAACCCGCTTCTCACCTCCGCCTGTAGAAGCCCCTAGGCCAGATCGACCGGCTTCAGCCAGGTCCTTCTCCGAAATGGAGAAGGTCCTGGTGGTCGCAGGGGCATCATCCGGAGGAGATCCCTCCCTTCCTTGTACTGCCTCAGAATCCCCAGCCGTTTGAGGAGGACCTTGCATAGGGGCGGATTAGGGTTCGGTGCTTGGCGCCGAGCCCGGAAATCTCCCCATGGAAGGCCCTACCGTCTGAGGCTGGGTTTCTTCGAGGACCATGTCTATCACAGGAGGGGCCTCCAGTTGGCCATCCCCTCCCAGGACATCGCAGGTCCCCTTGGCAGCGTCATGAGTCTTTTGTGGGGAGGCACAGGCCTTGACCCCGGCAAGGTTTAATATTCTTGCCAACAGGTCTTTTGAGGGAAGCGACCGAAGGGGCCTGGCTTCCCTCACCTCCCTAAGGGGGTTTGCCCTACCAAGCCGCTTACACGAGGGGCGGTCGGCAATGGGCTGCCTGCTGGCTTTCTTGGCAGTCCCCTTAGAAAGAAAAGGAGGGACTGCCTCTGGAAATAGGGAGGTGCCTGAAAGCACCTCCAGAGAAGGGGGTGAGGGGAAGTCCCCTTCACCCGTAGGCGTAGGAGAAGAGTAAGCATCCTCTCCGATTAAAGAAGTATGGAGGGTCCCCTGCGCAAGCACAGGAGGGGGGACCTCCATTTTTTTGGTGGAGCTGCACTTGGGCAGCTCCGTCGATGAGCAAAGGGGAATTAGGGGGAGATTGTTTTTTTTATCATCATTGGGCATGGTGACCCTCTATATTTCACGAGATGCAATCGCTCATCACCTCTTGCAGTTGTCCGCACTGCAAGAGGTGCTTGCAGGCCCGGCAGGGCCAGGCGCCGCCATTTGGGACCACCCCTCCCGCCTGGTGGCCTGGCAGTCCATCGGCATGGCGGCTCCACCTTAGACACAGCGTAAAATTGATAGAATGTGAAGAGGAGAGGAAAAGGGATATGAGGAATGTATGGGTGGGGATGAAGCAGGTTGTTAAAAATATCCCATCCCGAACCGGAGCTCGGGGGTTAGGGAACATTGTCCCTTCCTCCCTCAGCCCCGATCCGGGACGGTTGGCTTGAGAAGAAGGTCAGCATCTACCTTGTGAAATTAGAGGCTGACCAGAGAAAGCTGTGAGAGAGGTTGTATATAAAGCGACGAGGTCGGGGAGAAATACAGGCTATCTGAAGGAAGGAAGTGAGGCTAAGCTGGGGCCGGACGGAGTGCTGGATCCCGTCAGCACGGCGGCCAGGATGGCAAATCACCGCGCACCTTTGGGGCCTAAGCCCTGTGAAGGTTGGGGCGGACTTAAGGGCATAGAATGTTCAGACTTAGGGGATAGAGTCCATTGAATATTCTCGGGTTCGGCCGAGTCAGCTCTAGAGGCTGCCCGCTTATTGGTGGTCGATGACCCAGGTGAGGAGTCCTTCCTCTTACCACTGGGCTTTTGGTCTCGGGGCTGGGTGGATGAACATTCACTAGTCGATGTGGGTACCTCCGCAGTTGGCACAGCGAGGTGTTTTGGTGCATTCGGGGCCATAGTATTCAGAGCTACAATTCACGCAGGAGCGGAGGTGCCGACAGGCACAGCCATGTCCAAATTGATTGCAATTGAAGCAGCGTCTGGGTAGTTCGATGTAGGGACTTACCGGGACACGAAGATACCCAGCTTTAATATACTGCGGCAGTTCTTGTCGTTCGAATGTTAAATCAGTGTGGCGGTTGGGACTCAAGTGGAGCCTAATGTTTTAAGTCACCCTGTGTACGTGTGTGACACGTTGGGTACTCAGCTTGCTCTGAAGGAAAGTGAGGTCGTAGTCCATTAAATTGACAAAGTTAAAGTAAAATAATTGAATGATAAAATTAACAGTTAAAGTAAAATAATTGAATGAATTTTATACATAATAAAAGATGATATATATATATTTAAGTTTCCCTGGAGGTTTTTATTATAGGAATGTCCAGAGGCATTGATATAGTTTGAACGGACGACACCTTAACAAAAATTAAGACGCGGATGGGGCGAGACAGTTATTGGAATTTCAGCTATCGAAGATAGATTTCGCACAAGGTTGTTTTGAGAGTGGGTTGACACCTCGACTACGACATCACCACTGCCTCTTGACCGCATCCAGCGGGGTTCACCACAACAGGACTCAAAAGATTCATTGACGTCAAACACACCGACTTTTGCAAGTGGGGTATCGGATGATGAATTCATGACAAGAAAGCGAGGATAATCTAGATCTGGGTGTACTTCGTTAGGGTAGGGGTCCAACGAGCGAGGGAAGACTGAAAGGGGAGCTAAGGAACGTTTGGCACGAGAACCCTTACGAGAAGGGAGGTTTTTGGTTTATGGCTAGCCATTGCAAAAAGAAAAATAAACTTCTATTCTCCCTCGGGACTACCCACCATGGAAGCCTACAAGGGCCCGGCACTAGTGCAACTCTACAATCAGTTACATCCGGTATGTCCTCTTGGAGAATGGATACGGATCCACTGCACATTCTTTAGAAACCTAAGAGGCTGCCCGAGGTCTTCTACGCACGGAGAAAAGGGGCCAACGATGGGTTTCTCCTTGGGCATTCGGTAGACAAAGGCGGTGGAGATGCGCAGCCTCTTCCACCTTCATGAAAGAACAATTCGGAATCAATCCATAAGACGAGCAGAAGTCGGGTATCGATAAGGGCCACTAGATAGGTGAAGGAAGTAGGGAAAATAAAGGGCAGAGGAAGAACGTAATAGGGGAGGAAAGAAAGAGCGCATGTTAAAAGTCTTGTTGGCAGCACCATGGGACCCCTAAGGGGCCCAGGGCTGACCCCCCCCTCGCCACGAGAAGGCCATAGCCTCTCTGGGAACAACCCTGAAGAAAAGATCCTAGAGGTGTGTGTATATATATATATATATATATATATATATATATATATATATATATATATATATATATATATATATATATATATATATATATATTCAGTAAGAAGGACAAAACGAAGAAGACGGGTCCCATCTTTAATTCCAACGTTTCGGGTTATTACAAAACCCAACTTCAGGAGCTAAAAACAAATTCCAAATGAGTAATCTAATCCTAAAAACATAAATGACAGCACAAGTTCAAAGTTAAAAACCACAGATCAAAGAAAGTCACAAAAACGACGTTAAAAATATAAAATGAACGTTACGTTAATGAACAAACAAAAGTGAGGTAAAGAACAGCAAAATTTTTGTAAAGAGATACTATCAATTAAGGACAAACAAAGTAAACGTAATATTACAAAATTAAACAATTGAAATGGAAAAATAGAGAAATGGATACAAACAAAAGGTAAAACTAAAATATAAACACTGAAACATTACCTTACATGGTCGGATCGCAATGACGAGTGAAAACAGGAAGGAATTTAAAGAATGAATACAGATTGGTTGTTTTTTTTTAAGTTATAAACAGAGGAAAGGATGACGTGTCCTCATTTAAATTTGGGTGGTTGTATTTAATACAGAGGGATTCTTTAATGCGGAATTAAAGATGGGACCCGCCTTCTTCGTTTTGTCCTTCTTACTGAAGGACTCAAGCTTTGTAGAAGAAATCTAGGGGAATATATATATATATATATATATATATATATATATATATATATATATATATATATATAATATATATATATATATATATAATATATATATATATATATATAATATATATATATATATATATATATATATATATATATATATATATATATATATAGAGAGAGAGAGAGAGAGAGAGAGAGAGAGAGAGAGAGAGAGAGAGAGAGAGAGAGAGAGAGAGAGA
>OZ018317.1:227058285-227316537 GCA_963969495.1 Ceratothoa steindachneri
CGTCTGCCCTATATACTGCGAAAATTAGAACAATGGAAAGACAATTAAGGGTGCATCACGACTTCGCGTTATGGGCCCTTATCGCGGCCCAAGGCAATTAAGGAAGCCTGCTGGCGATGAATCTCTCTCCCCCTCTAGATAATATCGGAATATAAATTCGTCACTTCAGAATTCACAGGCAAATTGTGTCTGAAGCCGCCGTCCAGTACGTTGGCCGTAACGTCTTCGTTAGTCGAGAGGGAATCGACTAAATTCTCGTTCAGAGAAAAATTGAGTGATTGTCGAAGAGCCAAGGAAGAGCTTGTCATTACTTATTGTGTTCGTGGAGATAGTTTTAGGCGCGCTTCAACCCTTCTCACCACGTCTTCGGATTTTAAGGATCGGAAAAGCCATCCCAAGAGCACCCTCCATCTGCATCTAAGGATAAGAGGCCCTCAACTTCATTTTCCCGAGGTTGGATTGTGCGTTTCGTGAGATGCCCATAAGTTCAAGGTCGAACTTACCTCCCTGGTCCTACTCGCCGCACATTACGTTAAAAGGGATTCAACCCTCGCTTCGTCACGCCCCTCCCACCTTTACCGCGTCGAACCTCAAGGATCCCCTTTACTCTAGAGCTTGCATAATTATAAAATCATTTCTTAATTAATTATCCGTCGTTTCAAACATAAATGATAGTGTTAATCATCTTAGCAGTGAACCGTAAATATTTAATTGCATTGCGATTTAACTTGCCCTATATGTATAATGTATATATTTAATCTTTAGTCCTATTAAAGTATATTTTTGTATCCGTGTTCGAATATTCCTTGGCTTAGCAACTGTGTATTTAAAGCACTCTTAGAATCATCCCCAGGTGTAGCCTTATTTTCATTCTGCTAGTAGGCCAGTCTGTGTATAACCGCGTACACTTGGTCATACCACGACAGTGAGTAATGACGTCGAAAACCCATTTACAAATATTCCGTTAAATGAACCATCTAATTTTGTATAAACTCTATTGATATTTTTTTTAAGTAATAGGTAATAGATAAAAAGCATTATTAAGCCATTTAGAGAACTCTATGTTTTAAACCCGTTTTAATATATAATAAAGAATTTGAACCCCAAAAAAGGGTTGCGATGGGCCTACCATTTGGGATAGCTTATATGATTATGAGCAACTTTGGTTCAGTAACTGTACTACTAAATATAAATCTATATATTACAGAGCCTGTATGGATGCTAAATTTGTCTTAATGAAATCACACAACAAGCAAAAAAAGATTCGTTAAATGCTTAAATTCTAGACCGGTAACTATTAATTTCACAAAAGCTGTTGAAAAAAATGGTTAGGTTCCAATTTTAGATATAGATATAGCGTTCCAAAACATAGTATGAAATTTCAGTCTATATGAAACGTACATTTACAGATTTAGGCTAAGCTTCTTTAGTTGCCTGCAAATATAATTAAAGTTATCTTCGGTAAAAACCCTTATCCACCGAGCTAACAAAATATGATTTTTATACTGAAGGCTGCATTTAGAATTCACCTTTTTAAAAAACTTCCTTCAAAAACAATGGCTGCTCTGACTCAGTAGTAGAAAAGCATTAAAAAGTTTCTTAATTCTCTCGATCATGAAAATCAAAAATAAAATACGATAGAGAATTTATCCATTTTCATTAGTCTCCCATACTTTAGTAGAAAATCGCGCGACTTTGTTAAAATTAGTTTTGAAAACTTTAAAATACTCAGTAATACTCCATATCCCAACGAACTACGAAGATTAGAATCGCTGTTCATCTTAAAATTAAAAACCTAATTTAAATTGAAATTAAACAGAATCCAATCTCTACATTGTATCCTAAATTAATGGAAATTTAGTCTTGAATTATTAATTTATCCTAAATTGTACTCTTCTCTTTTTGTACCCTATTAAATTAGAAATTTTAATCCCAAACCTTCTTGTGTATAATGCCGACGATGAGTCTAGGTCCTCGAAACGTTCAAATTCAGTTAAATAAAGATAATTTTAACAATAAAGTGCTTTGTTAAGTCATATATATATATATATATATATATATATATATATATATATATATATATATATATATATATATATATATATATATTATTATTATTATTTCAAGCATTATCTTCTTAATGTTGAGAGAAACCCTCTGTCAGCGTTCTGAATATTTTCCGATCTTGTGCTACTGTATGTGGTTCTTATTTTAGGATATTTTTGAAGATCATCCTTTCTTCTTGTTTTTGGCCTTATTTCGTCGTCTTTTATCAAGTGGATTCCAATCGGAAAATTTTATGGACCATCTATCACCTGGGAATTTTTCTACATGGCCTGCCTATCTCCAGTTCCGGTATCTTATAGCTTCTACTATATGAAGAAGTTGGTATGTTTATGTATCCATGCAGCTGAATTTCTCTCACAGGAAGTTGTCCCATCACCATTTGTTCATGTCTTCTTTGTATTGTTGTAATTTTAATTTTAGTCTTCTGCTCAAGTTCCATGAGTCATAGTTTGAATTAAGTGTATACTTATTTTTTAAGCACAAGCGCATTTTCAAGTGCATTACCAAAGGCCTTTTAGACCAGAGTGTTTCTGCGTTTTATTTATTGTCTACCAATTGTTATTTATTAATAACATTTGTTTTTTCAACAATTACTTTTATGCCGACTACTGTACTCTCAAGATTACCTTCATGAAACATTGTTATATTCTTTTTCAGGTCATGAGACATTGCTTCAAAAACTCAACTAGTTACAAAAAACTCCCACATAAAATATCACATGATGAAACGGAAATCGATAAATGACCGATAGCGCAACAACCAGTATTTCCCGTCATGAGAGAAATGAGACTAATAGAACGCGCACTGCTAACATCTCACTAGTAAATACAAGAATTATGCCTCTACATTAGCTTTCACTAATGGGAATGTCCAGTGGAGTGCTGTATGTCGAGGAATAGGCCGAGGGGTGGTTGGAGTTTTCCCGACTCTTATATATATATATATATATATATATATATATATATATATATATCCTATTATGCCGCATGCGGAAGAGTTGTCGTACTACTCCTTATACTTCATTTGGCTCGTGCCCTGAATGGGTTTATTAACTCAGAGTGCTTAGAGGTTGGCTACGGAGGGATTGGAAGGAACTTTGCCAGCAAGTGAACCAAAGGAAGTTAGATACACAACAATATGAAAATAAAGCTTTAATGGACACTAAACAAGAAAAAAAAAATATATATATATATATATACAAATGAGGTGCTTTGAGAGATAAATTAATAAGTGAATCTCGGATATCTAACTATTCACTATGCAAATCCCTATACACTTGTAATGTTGGTAAGCTGCGTGGTAAAGTTGGGGAATGTGAAAGGAAAGGGTTATCTTGGAACCTGATGAACGGAGGCACTGGTGAGTAAAGGTGGTGAGGTAAGGAGTGTAGACGATGAGGTAGGTTCTCTAGAGACAGACCTGATCCCACAATTCCGTCACCATTCTGCTGGAAGAAGGCGGTGACGGGAGCTTCTTATTAAAGAGGGCCCCACGCTCGTGAACTCCAAGTAATCTTGGGGGCCTCTGGGAGGGGAGGGGGAGCGAAGTGACCTATTGATGGGTAGGGTCACTGAAAAAAGCCAAGATGTAGATTTCTCGCTTAGGGAACCAGAGTGAGGCTGTTTGTAGCTTCGGCTCTGACACGTGAGTACGAGCTGAGGTCCGCACTGACTTGCAGACCAACGTCATAAGGAGCCTCCGTTACTGGGACCGATCCATTTTCTAAAGACTTGGTGCTTCGACGATTTACCATTACACCGATAGATGGCAATTCCTGCCCCGCCAGACGCTGTGCAAAGCTCTACTACCCAGGGTTAAAATAATTCATCTTTTATACTTGAAACTCGGGAGAGGTTCCCATGGCTCTGGAAGTAGATTTGATACCAAGCTCCTCCATTTTGTTCTTTGTAAACTTCCGAGAACCACTTGAAGCCAATATGGGCTGCCATTTATCGATAACCAGTCGATGAAGGAACTCGGTGGTTAGCTGAAATGGCCGGTGGCTTCTTCCGACTGGAGATCACCAGATATTGGGCCCGAAGGGGAAGGGTTGATAAGCGGCATGGTGGGCGGAAGGGAGGGGAGGAAACGGGGAGAGCCATAGGCTATTCTCTTACATCCCTACCCATCCCGAGGGGACATTATTTTGAAGTAGGACCAGGAATAATGTCACAAGATATAACCTACTCACAGTTACAATCTATATCCAAAATGAGATCCCAGGAAACATACGAGTACATACGTGAAGCACACAAAAAATAATGAACATAATAAAATGGCACTATTTTGCGACAAGGTCATAGAAATTACAGTTATAACTAGACATACGAGACATAAAAAAATAGAACATACATATATACATAACAAAAAATAAATAAAATGGCCGGACAGTTCCAGGGGTCGCCACAACTAGGGTCTTCCTCTATCGGATTGTGTGAAAAATTATCAGCAAGGACGTTATCCGTTCCTTTTACGTAAGATACATCGTATTGATATTCTAACAATAAAAGGGACCATCTCATAAGTCTGCCGTTCTGACTTTTACTATTTTTTAAGTAGGCTATTGGCCTATGGTCCGTTTCAACAGTAAAAGGTCTACTAATCAAGTACATCCTAAATTTTTGAATTTCTATAAATAATTGCTAAAGCTTCACGTTTTATAGTAGCGTATGCTCTTTCGCGAACCAACAGCTTCCGGCTCGCGTATGGCACTGGAAATGGGCTTCCTTCTTCCTCATATTGTAATAAAACATACCCAATGCTGAGATTAGAGGCATCAGTTCGGATGCCGAATTTTTTTTCTGGGGATTTGGCAAACGGAGGAGAGGAGCGTAGACCAATTTTTTTTTTAGCTCGCCGAAACTCGCTGTCGCGGCGGGTCTCCATAGGATGGGGTTTGGAGCGGCCTTTTTAAGAAGATCATTGACGTGTGACGCTATAGGAGCGAATTGGGGGATGAACTGCCAATAGAAAGAAGCAGAAACAAGAAACGAACAAGGCTGTTTCTTGGTTTTACGGAGTGGCATGCCTTCTATTGCCTTAACTTTGTTCTCTTGGGAGCTAATTGCTCCTCTCCTACTTTGAACCCTAAGTAAGAGATAATAGTATGAGCAAAGTGGCACTTGAACGGCTTGATTGTCAATTCGTGGATCCTAAGCCAGTTTAGGAGTGGGTGGAGGGATTAAAGGTGCTCCTCCCAGGTGAGTGTAGCTACGTATACGTTATCAAAGTATAAAGAGACAATATTCAACCCATCTACAATTTTTCGCATCATCCGGTTATAGTTAGTGCAGACAGTAACTAAACCAAAAGGAAGTCGCGTGAATTCCATTAACCCTTTTTCGGTGGGAAATGCGGTAAATTTCATCACGGATTTTCGAAGCGGGATTTGATAGTAGACTTTGCACAAGTCTTTAAGAACAAATACTTGGCCTTCTCAAATAAGTGCAGGTTCTGGTCGATAAAAGGGACGGGTTCAGCATTGAATACAGTGAGAGCATTTAACTTTCTGAAATCTACGCACATACGAAAAGATTGATCCGGCTTACGTACCATCACTATCGGGGAACAATAATCCGAGGAGGAGGGTTCAATTATTCTTAATTTAAGGAGGTTCTCAACTGCTTCGCTGAAGGCGTTGCGAAGATGGATTTGAAAAGGGTAGGGTTTACTCCTAATTGGCTCCGTCGTGGTGAGAGAGATGTCATGCTCAAATTGTGTAGAGCATCCTGGAGACTCGGAGATTACGTCTGGGTGTTCCTTTAGCAGGGAGACAATCTGACACGTCTTAATGGAGCTTAGGTGAGTATTCACGTCAACTGCGCTGGCCAGGTCTTCATAGAAAAAGGGGGAGAAAGGCAGATCCGGCAAAGGATAATCTTTATCCGCCTCAGTGCATATCTTCTGAACAATATTTAATGGGTCCTATGGAAAGGATGCTTCCATTGTCCCTTCTTCGTTGAAGACAACAATATTGTTAACACAAGCTCTCCGGTGATATCTTTTTAACATGTTGATGTGGAACAACTTATTGCCAGATGACGACTGAATGACATAATCCACGAGCCCTCTAGCTTCTATGACCGGGAATGGTCCTTTCCATTGGGATAGGAGTTTGTTGTTTTCCGTGGGGAGTAAAAGCAGAACTTCATCTCCTAGTTTTAATTTTGGGCCTTAGATTTAATAGCAAAATACGTTCGATACTTTTCTAGATTGATCTCAGAACTTTGCAGGGCAACCTCTGAGCATTTTTCGAACCTGTCACGCAAGTCCAGAACATACGAGTAGTAGGTCTTTAGTTCCTCATCCAATGGAGAGTTCGTAAGGAGCTCCTTGCGAATGTTCAGCAAACCTCGGACATTGTGACCATAGAGAAGCTCGAATGGGGAGAATCCCAAAGTTCGGTGGGGAATCTCCCTACACAAAAATAAAGCTACTGGCAGGTACCGGTGTCATTTCTGGGGCTGGTCGTGGCACAGCTTTGTAAGCACGCTTTTCAAGGTAGCATTAAACTTCTCGCACATACTGCTTGCAGAGGGGTGAAAGGGCCTGGTGAAAATGGGTCTAATTGTGAGCAACTTCCTCCCATGCTCCATCAATTCGGACGTAAATTGGAGGCCCATGTCAGAGAGGACCTCTTTAGGGATCCCTACCCTGAAAAAATAGAGATTAATGCCTCGGCACACGAGATGCTATCAATTTTTTTGGAGAGCAATTGCTTCAGGGAACCGGGTGGCCCAATCGACGAGGGTGAGAACGTAGGAGTGTTGCGCGGTGTAAGGGGGTGTATTGGTCCAATAAGATCGATGGCAACCCTGAAAAATGGTTCTGATATAACTGGAGTCTTCTGAAGGAGTGCCGGTTGTACTCCTCCTTTGGCGGTGACCTTTTGACATATATCACAGCTTCTGCAAAACTCTGCGATTTCCTTGGCACACCAGGCCCCCCAAAATACTTAAATACGCATTGCGAGGTCTTATTATGGCTGAAATGTCCTGCAAACACACCTTCTTGTGCTATTTGTAAAATCTTCGCAAAGTAGGCCCTAGGCACGCAAAGGCCTTGAATGGGGAGCCTACTGGATTCGAGGAAGTACGAAATAGCAAAGCGTCTTCTATCACATACCTCACTTTTCGGTCTCCACGAACCAATTCTGTCTCTCCTCGTTTGGCCTTTTCCCATAAGAGTTGGAGGGATGGGCAGTCCTTTTGAGCACTGATTAATTGGGCGTTATTCAATCCTTCATAATCGGGGGTGCAAGGGGGCTTGATAGACGTGGAGGGTCAGGCGTCTCTATCAGCCTGAGCACGGGTGACTTCAGCTTGCGACAGAGCAGTTCTGGAGACCTGCGCGCTCTGGCCCCTCAACACTGTGCAAAACTTAATCGGGGCAGCTAAGACGTCGTTCGACCCCGTAGAATAGCGGCATTTTACGTGACAACGGACCACTGGGAATTTATTAGCTCTTTCCAAGAAATCATGTACGGCAGCGAACTTTTATGTTGTGGGTCTACGGGGAAAGCAGCTTGTCCGACATCACTATACACGTAAACCCTGTATCTCTCATCAGAGTGGATACTCTACATCTATTAATGGATCTGGACTCGAATTTGAGCTCACCCCAATAACTCTTATTAAAAAGAAAGTTCACCATGTGCACCTGTGAGGTCTAAGAAGATGGCAGATGCGCAGGCGCGATAAGCTATTCGGCATCGAGAGTTGCGGAGACTTGGTGGACCTGTTGTCCAGAGGCAAAGCGAAAGCTAAAGTTTTGTGGACACTGAGATTTTTAGTGACCAGGGGTTCCGCAAGAGAAGCATACAATGGGCTTACTCCGGTAGGATTTACTCGACTAAGCATTAAAAGATGGGGGTTTCACCTCTTCTTGCTTCTGATGGTGGTTACCTTTGGGCTTAAAGGGGCCCGGGACTTTTACTAAATGAGAGAGGTTTCTCGGTTGTGATTGCCTTGGTTTTTAGGGGACGTATGACTGTTCTTCTTATGCTACTTAGGATAGAACTGATGATTTGTGGCGTAGAGATCTGCTTCTTCGAGGCACACGTTGAAGGAAGAGGCACGCCTGTCTTGCACAAATGCAAGGATTTCCGTAGCATGGGTGTGCATTAGCTGGTCCTTTAAAAAAAAACTAACAGTCAGTCGTAGTCGCCACTGACTCTAGCCGAGTCCAACCAAAATTGGAGGTTTTTCTTCAGGATAAACCCGAACTGTCGATACGTCTCTCCTGGCTGGAGAGGAATAATCTATTGTAGCTTCTGTTGGGAGGGCAATCAAGATTTCTCTTAGACGAGAATTGAGCAGCGGGAGCAGGGGGCTACTCCTTCAGACTCACTTTTCCACCCATTGACTTCGAAGATCTTTTCGAAATGAGTTAAGTAAGTGCAAAAGTCCTCTTGATCACCTTAAGGGGAAGCTTTAATGCGGGAGCCTGAGGTTGATGACTTCTGAACCCGACAGAACTGACCACTGATCTCTACTTAACTCACGCTCCTGTTGACGAATTTTCTCCCTCTCTTCTCTCTCTCTTTCTCTCTCTCCTATTTTTTCTTGTCTTCATTTCTCTTCTATTTCTTCTTGTCTTCGCTTCTCTTTTTTTTTGTCGTTGCCTCTCTTCTTCTTGTCTTTGTGGTTCTTCTCTTTTTTCCTCACTTTCATTCCTTTGTTCGTTCTGAACGTATTCGATCAATTCCTTTCCCGAAAGGCCCAAAATTTGTCCCTGTTTATGGAACATCTCAAATGAGGAGGAAGATATCTTGGATACGCTGTCGGATCCGCTGATTCACGAAAGAGCTTTACGACCTAACCCAGATTATACGGCGGTGACAAATAATATACAAAATAATAATAAAAAAGGGGTTATCGAGGATGACCTAACCTTTTTATATTGTATATCGAAAATACAAAAAAGAAACAAAATTAAAAGGACACGGGGTCAATTCTTATTTCACCAACAAAATTTAAAATGTATTATTATTTGTTTTATCTAACCTTGGGCGCTTGGCAATTAGAAAAGGGAAATTTCAAAATTGACGGATTCGAAACAAACCGCACACTTAATGACACCAAAAAATAAATATGATATATATATATATATATATATATATATATATATATATATATATATATATATATATATATATATATATATATATATATATATATATATATATATATATATATATATATATACTATATGTTGAGGAATAGGCCGAGGGGTGGTTGGTGTTTTCCCCGACTCTCATATATATATATATATATACTATTATCCCGAATGCGGGTTTATTGACTCAGATTGCTTAGAGGTTGGCTACGGAAGGATTGGAATAAACTTTGCTAGCAAGTGACCCAAAGGAAGTTAGATACACAACAATATGAAAATAAAATTTTCAAGAACATTAAACAAGAATATATATATATGTGTATATATATATATATATATATATATATATATATATATATATATATATATATATATATATATACAAATAATGTGCGTTGAGAGATAAATTAATAAGTGAATCTCGGATATCTCACTTGGCTTGTAAATTACAATTCACCATACAAATCCCTATACACTTGTAATGTTGGTAAGCTTCATGGTGAAGTTGGGGAATATGAAAGGGAAGGGTTATTTTGCAACCTGATGTTCGGGTAGCGCTGGTGAGTAAAGATGGTGAAGTAAGGGGTGGAGACGATGAGGTAGGTTCTCTAGGGACAGACCTGATCCGACAATTTCGTCACCATTCTGCTGGAAGAAGGCGGTGACGGGAGCTTCTTATTAAAGAGGACCCACGCTCGTGAACTCCGAGGAATCTTGGGATCCTCTGTGAGGATGGGGGGGGCAAGTGATTTCTCGACGTCTAGGGTCACGGAAAAAAAGCCAAGATGTAGATTTTTCGCTTAGGGAACCAGAGTGAGGATGTTTGTAGCTTTGGCTCTGACTGGTGAGTACGAGCTGGGTCCTCACTGACCTGCAAACCAACGGGATAAGGAGCCTTGCCCACTGGGACCGATCTCCTCTCTAAAGACTTGGTGCTTCGACGATTTACCACTACACCGATAGATGGCAATTCCTGCCCCCGCCAGACGCTGTGCAAGCTCTACTACCCAGAGTTAAAATAATTCAACTTTCATACTCGAAACTCGAGAGACGTTCCCATGGCTCCAGAAGTAGATTTGATATCAAGCTCCTCCATTTCGTCCTTTGTAAGCTTCCTTCAACAACTTGAAGCCAAGATGGGCTGCCATCTATTGATAACCAGTCAAGGAAGGAACTTGGTGTTTAGCTGAAATGGCTGGCAGTTTCTTGCTGCTGGAGACCACCAGATATTGGGCCGGAAGGGAAAGGGTTGATAAGCGGCAGGGCCGGAATGGAAGTGAGGAAACGGGGGGAGCTATACGCTATTTTTTCTCTTCCACTGTAATTTGAGTGTTTTTCAGCTACGGAAAAAATTTAACCTGTTGTTTTCAGAGAGCGAGCATGATTTTAGTCACCGTAAAGGTGAAAGATTGAATATCATATTTACCAAAAATATGGTTAAATTTGTTAAGGGCAGAGTTATACTTTTGGACAAGTTTTCACGCGCTGAGGTTTGACATATCACCCGATTGTGTGGTAAAGTAAACTTGCTGTATGCACCAAACTGCTTTAGAAACATGTTGTCCTCTCTCTCCAAAGATGAGGCATACATGAGCATGTTCTCAAGGGGGACAACACTCCCAGCCGCACAGCAAAGATGGTGTAACAGTTTTTTGATGCTGAGAATATCGGCGTGATGAATTTGCCTGAGCTATGATTTAAACCCATTAAAAAACATTAGAAGATAATTGCTGAGAAAATTTTGTCTCGGAAAGTGACATATGTTAAAAATCTCTTGCAAAGATTTGAAGAAGAATGGAATAAAATTACACCCGAATAATAAATTAATTCAAGACAAGGAGGGGAAGATTTTCTTCACTTATTCATAAAATGTGTTTTTGTGGGTATTATTAATATTTCTTTTGAAAGTATATGATGTAATAATTCTGCTTTCTGTTTATGGCTACATTTATACTTATCTCATTCTAGTTTTAGACGCCTCCTATCTTCAAATACACATGTTTTCCTCATAGTGTTTTTGATCAACTGTGCAATGAAATGAAACTTTGACACTATGTGATGCATATTTCAAAGAATATTCTGCGCAAGCTTCAAGGATATTAAACGAGTATTTTGAGAAAAATGTAGATATAGGTATTTTGTGTTAGACGATACTCATCATAAGATAACTGATATATAAATTTACTTTCACTACAATGAATGGGTAGATAATAAGGTAAATTATGTTTATTAAACTAATTAGCTCACACTTAGAAAGGTGAAACTAACAGTCGCTCAAAGAATCAAAGTCTGCTGACCAAAAGTCGCGTGCTCTCATTTATTCTGTTTATGACCTTACGACGTTCAAAACTTTCAATAATTCACGGACTAGCCTCAGCCTCGGAAGTACCTTGCTAATTATATTATTCTAACGAGAATATAAAAGAGCATAAGAGCTCAAAATTTTGTTAGAGTCGGCAGAATATTATAATGCTCTTGCCAAATAATTCCTCAGCTAACCTTGGGAGGACTTTGGCAATTATATCATTCGAAAGAAAATCTAAAACAACATAAGGATTTCAAATTTTGTTACAATTCTCCGAATAGTTATGATAATATTACCAAAACAAAATAATCTGGGCTAGACTTAGTAGGATTTTGGCAATTATACCACTCAAAAGAGAATGTAAAACAACACAAGGGTCTCAAATTTCGTTTTAATCGGCGCAATAGTTATGATGTTATTTCCAAAACAAAATAATTTCCTTGGTAACCTTGGGAAGACATTTGCAATTATACCATTCGAAAGAAAGTGTAAAACAACATAAGGGATTCCAATTCCGTTAAAATAGGCCGTATTGTTACAGTGTTATTACCAAAACCCAAAAAATCTAAACAGGTGCGACGGATGGACTGACCGACCGACATAGTCAGATGTAGAGTCGCCCGCGATTAAATATTCCACTGCTTTTCTTATAAAAATATTCACTTTAAAATATAAGTTTACTATACTAGATTGCTATTACAATAAAAATGTGTAAATAAGATAATTAACTAAATTATTTGAATCATAAATTATAATAGTACTTATCATAATTCACAGCTCATACATGTCAAGTTGTCACATAGAATATATTAGCCCTACTCTCTGGAACCACTACCATCCTAGTCCTAATTCTATCTCCATTCCCCCTCAATCGACATTCCTCCAATGAAAGTCAGATCTGTCAACGATTGAAAGAAACTTATTCTAATGCGTTCTATGAGATCTTTTCTCTTATTATGGCACAATTTCGTCTACTTTGCCAGATGGCTGAACTGCCGGTTACTCAAGTGAGTAGTTCCTCAGATAGATGTCTGAACTGCCTTTCTCATGCGGGGAATTGAGGGATAGGATTATTTTTTGTTGTATTTATTCGGCTGGTTTGTTGGGGGCGAATAGAAGGAAAGTAAGAAAAGTAAAGAATAAACATTATTTAGTAAAAAAAAAGTTAAGGAAAGTAAAAAAAAGAAGCAAACCAGTATTGAATTTACATGACTTTATAATGTCTTTGTAAATTTGAGCAACTAAGTCTTTTTCCTTTTTGTCGTTGCCTCCATCAAAATTCGCACATACGAGTATAGGAGTCGATCAGAGAACGAACGGTTCAACATTCTATTTTAGTCCTCATTTTCGCCTTGGCCCAAAGCAACTCTATTTGTTTTTTTGTGGGCAGATGTTTCTGGACCTTTAAAATTCTTCGAGTGGTTAACAGTTTATGCTGCATCTCTGACAAGGAATCAATTTCATTGTATGCACGCCACTTATCAGAAATACTAGTCGTGCCAGGCAATACACATTCTTTAATTATAGATAATAATGTTTCTGCCGATCTCTCAGGAACTTCATACGAAACACTCGCGCTGTTCCCTTAAAATCCGTCCGAAAACTCACTATACTGGCAAAACCATCCAGGCATTATTCTTTTTTCATGAGAACAAGGATTCATCTATTTCTACTGTCAATCTATTTCCACCGATTTTTATATGATTTCGGATAAACGAATTTGCGCATACTTTATGGAAATAGTTCTTACAGTCCGAAATATCATTGCATGATATTTTTAGTTGTTCTTTACAAAAAAACAGTAGTTATTACATTGTTGCATTACGCATGAACGAAAAAGATGATTGCTTCGAAAGTATTTTTGCCTAACCGGGTATCGCTTCCCGATCTGGATTTGGTTTTACTTTCTTGTTTGTGACCGCGACATACAGTTGGGTACTTAGACGATGAAAGTTTCATGCTGTGTCCATTTTTGAAAATTCTCTGCTGATGCACAATACCTCTTTCTTGCAAATACTTGACTGCTTGAGGGATATTTTGTACCTCCCTAGCAAGTTCGTACCTTGTCATTTTTTAAGGGTGAAAACTAAGCTTATGCTTTTAAACATAGCAAAGGATATCTTATTACTAAAAAAACTCACTGATTAGTCGCTCGAATAACTGGATAATCAGCACTCTATCTGAGGAGCTAATGAACAAAGCAAAGAATATCGTAGAACTAAAAATGTCACAGGCACTTCGATCGAGTAATTGTCCATTCATCAAACAAGATCTGCTGACCAAAAGTCGTGTGCTTTCACTTACTCTGATTTATGATCTTACGACCTTCAAAACCTTTAATAATTTCCGGACTAACCTTGTGAGGACCGTGACAATTAAATCACTCGAAAGAGAATGTAAAACAATATTTGGATTTCAAATTTCATTAGAATCGGTCAAATAGTTATGATGTTATTACCCCCCCAAAAAAACGCACAACGGGGACTAATTAACATAGTGAGATGTAGAGTCGCTCGCTACTAAAAATATCTGAAGAGCTACACTCTCAAGTAACTGGCCGTTCAGCCATCTGGTAAAGAGACAAAATTGCGCCATAATAAAAGAAAAGATCTGCCCGATGTTCTCCTTCATACATCGAAGCGATCAAAGTTCTCAGAGATCAAAGTCTTATTTTTTAGCTTCATTATCGCACACCAAGCCTTGCATTTCTTACCTACATTTTTGTTTTAGGATATATTTACCCATAACTTTTGTCGATAACATGTCCAAAGAATGTTTTAGGTATGACAGAAATGACTGAAGTCCATTCGAATTTAATCATCCTGGAAACTCAACCATTTATTAAGGTAAATTAAAAGATAGAGTAATTACCCTTTTATATAACCCCAAAAGACTGAAGCATGAATTGAACTATAATCCCCATATCGGTAGTGTTAAGCGTCAGTTAAAAATAAGGTTCCTATAACGGTCCTCTTTACCTCCGTAAACCAGTTTCTCCAATTAAGGCATAAATTGAGTAACGGAAAACTATTTCTTGAATATAGAGCTAACAAGCCATACTTCGTATTCTTTCTTACAGAAAGCTTTGGTTCCACAGGCACCCCTTCGGCGTGTGGCCTACGGCCTATTTGCTATTCTAAACCGCTTTTTTAAATCCCCTTTATAGACTCTTTATTTTAACACCCTGAACACCTTTTTCAACAAGAATACCCTAAAACATTTTTTTAAAGTTATTTCACCTTTTATTATAGTGTCTTTATCCCTTGAAGATTTATATATAGTTGAGAATTTCCCAAACACTTTTTCCAACATAGACACCCTGAAACCTTTTTTTTAAGTTATTAAAACCCGTTTGATATATAGAAAAACCTTCGTCAGATCTCTTTTTTCATCTAAATTTGTTTTATATACGAAATGATAGTAAAAAAGCGCCAAAGCCCTAATTCTAGTACATTTTTTGAACTTCACTATTTGTATGTTTTTTCATTCCAAATCATTCGATAATTATATTTATTTTTTCTGAACTCTTAGAAATAACTTTGGTAAAAACTCGAAACATACAAAAAACAACCCTGCGAATAAAAGTTTCAAATTACCCTAAACTCAAAAACATGAAAGGTTACTTGTCCATTAAGCAAAAAAAACATTTTGAAAAATTTCAAAAGTCACCAAGTTAAATTATTGAGTTAAGGATAATTTTAAAAGTGGATACCTATTGCTACAGTATATACAAAGGATAACATCAAGAGTATCAACCCAAAGCTTACTTAAGAGGGCCTATCTTCAGGTGAGAAAGGTTGGCGTAGCTTTCGTCGTCGCCAAAATAGATAATAAGTTAAACTGAAATAGAAACTCGTCAAATCCACTGGAACATTTATATCAGCAGGCCTAAGTTAATGCATGGTCACTAGGGTCGCAAAACCAAAGCAAATCTCATAGGCATAGTTTTATAGATAAAGAGACAGGATAGATACGCCATCATCTTTCTTAGTGTTTATCAAATTATTTTGCTGCCAGTTTTAGAAGATGATCTGGGAAGATCGTCAAGGGCATATGTATATTATTTGGTAATGATACAGAATTATATTCTTCCGGTCCAAAAACATATGAGATTGGATTTCTATATTATTCTTTCCACGGAAATGCAACTTTACCTTATCACCAAAAATGTTCAAATATCAATGGAATAAATCATTACTTTTCATTTCCCCTTGCATTGCTAAACAATGAAATTAACTGACACTAAATATTCACTTAAAGTAAAGTTCTGTTTAATACTTTCATCAGTGAATATATATATAAATATATATATATATATATATATATATATATATATATATATATATATATATATATATATATATATATACATATAGAAGAAGGAGCAAATGCAAGTTCTGCGGGTGATAACAACCACCACAGGGCTTTCGCCATATTTATTTTCTGCCTTTCAAAACAATTTTGAAGAGAGAAATAAAGGAGCAGAAACCTTGCATTGCAGACTATATACAATATAGTACAAGAAAGAGAAATTGGACGCGAATGAGCAAGGAGACAAGAAACAGGAGTGTTTTAGGTGTAAGAAAAAGGGATATTAAAAGAAGACTAGAATCAAAGAGAGCAGAGGGCGGCACAATGAAGGAAATCCTTTACCGAGAAGACAGGCGCTCATTCGCGCCCAATTTCTCTTTCTTATATATATATATATATATATATATATATATATATATATATATATATATATATATATATATATATATATATATATATATATATATATATATATATATATATATATATATATATATATATATATATGAGGAGAAAAATGTGCGGGGGATTTTGGCTTATACTCAATTTCAGATTACGTAATTAGAATTGCTGGACGAGTGCCCTTTTTCAAAACCTTCTCTTTTCTGCTCCGAAACGAGCTCAAGGATATAACGAGGATCTTCTGGCTATGACCTTCTCTTTATCAACCGGAAGAATACCAATAAAGCGGATGCCGCTTTATTGGTGGTGGTGGTGAGCAGGAGCAGTGGTTTTGGTGGTAGGTAGGAGCTGTGGTGGTGGTGGTAGTGATGTTTAGGGGTGGAGGTCGTGGTGGGTAGGGGTGATGGTAGTTGGTGAGTCGGGGTGCTCTGATGGTGAGGTGGCGCGGTGGTGTGGTGGTGGGCAGGGGCGGTGGTTGTAGGTGGCTAATGGTCCCCTTTTTGCCATATACGGTTCTTGCTGGTGTTAGACAGGTGCGGTGGTGCTGGTGGTGGGCAGAGCGATGGTAATGGTGAGCAGGAGTGGTGGTGGTGGTTGGCATAGGCATTGGTTTTATGCCATTATATTTGGTCGCAAATTCCATTTCGAATCATATATGGCAAGCTTCCTATCATTTAAATTTCATCCTTCAACTTGGCATAAATTTGATATTCGGGGGTTTAATTGAAAAGCGGTCGATTTATCCAAGTTTAAGAGAAAATAGCGGCCAAATTTCCCCCTAACCGATTTAGCCTTGGGATTAATTCGGTGGATGGGAGTTTTATTTCTTTGGCAAAGGTGATAAATGCGTCCATATACTCGAATTAATCTACATATTGGATCTTAAATTACGAATTTCATTCATCTCTCGTTCATTTTTCAATTTTCCTCATTTGTGCGATTAGGGTATGGCCTAACTATAATTTATTTAAAATAGAAGACGTGTTCGTGTCTTCTCTTCTTAGTGATTAATACCTTATTTTTAATGAATTTTTATTTAAAGTGCAAAAATTAAAAATTAATTATTCTTCTCCATCTCTGAACTTTGGGGAAAATTCTACTGGATTCTGAACCATACTTTTACGTTCTTTTGAATTAAACAAAAAAAATCCTAGCTACTAAACTCTTTAAGCTAAAGCCTTGTGATTGGTCTCATTAGCTTGCAAATTATCTAAATTTTCTTTTGGTACTACTCTCGTAGATAGGAAAATTACAATCCCATGATTTCCTCAAGATTTCCCAAACTCCTCAAGTAAAAAAGAAAAACCTGATTTCACCACTGGGATAAAAGTTGCCATTTTTTAGATTAGATATGATTCAGTCCTCCTTAAAAGTCCAAACCCATAAACCATGTCAAGAATTTTGCACAGGGAAGTTGACCAAAGACTCACCCTGAGTCACCGTATAGGACATTATTCATTGTGTTTTGAATCCCATAGAAATACATAGATTTAGGCTGAGAAAATAGAGGTTGGTAGTAATTAGATATCAAAGGTATTAAAGGGAATAGATTTAAATGAGAAAATGAAAGCAAACTGCATAAATTAATGAGGTATTTTTTTCATCAGACGAGGTAGAGGAAAAGGAAAGAGAGATGGTGAACACTAGTGGAGCTGGGAAGGAGTAACTAGGGACAAGCTTTTACGAGAAAGTACGAACTTGAGACGCATAATGGGGGTTTATAATGGGAAAATACTAAAGCGGACAAAAATCTAAGATCTTGAATGAAAAGCATCTCTCGTTTTGTGAACAGTAGAAAGGGAAATTAAAAGTACAAACTGGTATAGGTACGAATAGGCATCCATCCTCATAAGTTCAAACCGATTTCAAAGTTCAGTTGCCTCTTCCATTAAACGAATACCTGATCCATACTCCACGAGGTTAGCACAATAACTTCACCTTCTTCAACTAGATTATAAATTCTCCCTGTTAGAGCATCGGTAACCGAATTTTTACCCTTCACTATTCGTCATCCTGAGTGCATTCGTTCTCTAAGTTATTCTATCTCTTTTTCATTGTGGATTGAACTATTTTTTCAGTTATCCCAATTTCCTCTGATTCACGATAAATAAATTAATATTTAACCTTGTTGGAAGAGATTAGGAAATGTGGACTTCACAGTCTTCAGAGATAGATAGAGAGCAAAAGTGAGATAATAATTGTTTTGCGCCCCCGATGTTTCCTTATCTCATTCGTAAAATAACACCTTCGTCCCATTATCGATGTGCCAAAGGTGAATCCCCTTTAATTCCCAAAATACTTCGTTCTCTAAGTTTATTTATATTTTATTCAAGGAAAAACAACAAAAAAGAATTTATTGTAATAAAAGCGAATACCAGTTATCCATCTGTCGGATTCATACCCATCTTGCATCCTGAATATTCCATTTTCTCTTTTCTGTATTCCAATTCATTTCCGAAGATCAAATAAGGATTTCAAAGTTTAATAAATCTGAACTGATTCACTATCTGTCAACTCGGGATGAACATGAATAAATAATTGCCAGCAACATTTTTGGTGCAATAGTCAAAAGAAACGAAATAATTCCATTTGAATGAATTATCTGTAGGCAGCAGTGATTGCAATGAAATGAAAGGGAAAGTGGAGGAAAAGTTTTAGATCCCCGTGCCCCTCTCCCACCTCACGACCAGTCCCTCTCGGAGGAGGGACCCGGTCGGGGGGTAGGGGCGAGGAACGGTTGCCCCGAGTTTTCCCGGCGCCCTCCTCCCTCTGGGCCTGAAGGCACCGAGGGAAATAGCTTCGGAGAGGGGGAGAGAGGGAGGGGAAGAAGAAAGAAGTAAGGAGAGGACAGACTTAAATAAAGTCGAAGGCTTGAAAGTTGACCAAGTTGGCATGTGGACCTGATTAACGTGGGACCCGAACCACGGTGTTTTTGTTTTCCTAACTTTTAATTGTTACGATTTGCTGTACCTGTCCCTGGTGTTAGTGTTTGGCCCATCTTTGGATATCGGTAAAGGAGGAAGATGATTAAAGCGGAAGAAAGTTGGAGGTTTGCAGAGAGGTGCAAGTTGCGTGGAGGTCACGCTAATCTTTGTACTATAAACTTATTTTAGAGTTAAGTTCGAAATAGGTTAGAATGAAAGTGTGTCTGTTTGTTTATCTATGTGGTTGTTTTGTTATTATGTTATGTGTATATGAGATAGGTGTTCAAACCGTTGTTAGCGTTATTTGTTTTCCTGGTATGTTAATAACTGGAGTTTCTATGATTTTTGTAGCATAATTCTCGTATCTGTATCTGCTGTGTGGGCTCATGTCCCTTGGTTATTTATTTGTTTAATTCTCTTCTTTATTCATGTTTTTTTTTCTCTTTTGTTTATTTATACTTCTTGGTTAGTTTTGTCATTCCTTGTGGGTATCAAGCCCAATCCGGTGAGTTTGTCATTATTCGGGAAATTTTTGTCACAATCGGGTTTCCTTATTTGGTGTACACGTAAATCTCCTTCTCTTCCCTTTAGTCCGCTGTGTTTTTAGTACTAGGAAACAGCATATGATTTCTCCATCCTGCCCTTGTGCTATTTGATTATTTATTTTCTCTCCTATTTCTTCTTGTGTTTTTTATATGATATTTTTGGCTCTTTTTCAATTATTTTTTTTAATGGATTTATTTTTGCTTCGATATGTAAGTCTCTTTGTTGTTTCCTCTCTAATCGTCGCGTGTTTTTAATTATGTGTACTGCCTTATTCTATATACGTTACATCCTCATTAGATTGCTTCTTGAAACCATATACATGGCAAATGTCGGATATATCAAGGTAGGCTGTATCATGGCCTGGTAGATCTTTTTCTTATTTTTCATGTTTAGATTTCTTAATCTGCAGAGTAAATTTAGCATGCCTCGTGCTTTGTTTATTCTTTCGGTCGCGTGTTTCTTGTAACAATTTTTGGTAATAGTTAGGCCTAAAATCTCGCCCTCCCAATTATACTTGTATCGCTCTCTATCTACGTAAACGTCGGATAGTTTTTTGCGATACATTGGTATAATTTTAAATTTATATTTATTCTTTTTAACTTTCCATTTGCGTTCATACTCGTTTAGATTTCCCATTTCTGTTGTCGTTACTCTGGCTTGCATCTGAGGGTTCCAATAAAGACAGGTAATTAACTGAGTAAGTCATCTGCGTATTGTATGTTCACACAGCCCTCGTTCCTGGGTAGGGAAATGTCGGATGTATACACTGAGTATAGCGAAGGGCTTAAACACCCTCCATGAGCGAGGCTCGCATTAAGCTTGAATCTTTCACCGTGGTAATATTTCCCTGACGTAGTCGCATAAAATTTTTTCCAAATAGTTGTTCATCTCCAGATTTAGAATTTTATGTTGTATGTCTCTTTGCCAGACTTTATCGAATGCTTTCGATACGTCCCGGCATACAATATCCATACTGCACTCTCTCCTTTCACTTTTCTTATTTTTTCTGTAATCATGCTGAGGGTAATTTCCGTATTCCTGTTCTTTCTGAAGCAGAATTGTTGATTGTTCCAGAGATTGTTTTCCATGAGATATTCATTTAATCTTGTGTTCAGGATTTTTTCAAACATCTTCCCGATGAAGTCGAAAAGGGATATAGGTCGGAAGTTTTCGACCTCCGAAGGTGGTTTTCCCGGTTTCGGTATGAATATCATTTTAGTTATCGTTAACTCATCGGGGAAGTATACCGTGTTTATACAGCGTTAAACACGTTTCTAATACCTTCGAGTATATTATCCGGTGCTTTAATGTATGTTTTCTGGTGAGGCCCTATTTACCAAAGGTTTTTTTTTTTAATTTGAAATGGTATTCTTTAATTACTCGATTGTGTTTTTGGCGTTAAACCCATCGTTCTCATACCGTTTCTCTTCTACGTATTGATATGGGAAAGTCCTCTCAATCCGTTTATTTAGTTCGTCAATTATTTGGTTTTCGAAGTCTATATCGTTGCTTTCGTTTTCCTCTTCGCCGATGTTGAACACTCCTTTCCAGTGTTCCCTGAACAATTTTTCAATCTCGCGTTCATCTTCGATTAATTTCCCGTTTCTGTCCTTAATTTTTATTTTCTCTTTACCTTTAGTATTTCCATTTTTTTTTATCTTTTTCCAAAATTCTTGGGGCAATAGCTCGTTGTCAATATTTTGAACGGGTATGTCCCAGTATTCTTTTTGTTTGTCCGTTATTGCGCTTAGTAGTTCTCTCCTCTTCGTTTTCAGATTGCAGTATTTTTTCCTTGACGTTCCGTTTATTATTATGTCATCGTTTATCTCTTTTATTTCTGCATTCTTAGCCTTAATTTCGTTTGTCCATATAAAGTATTTAACTGTTTTGTATGTGTTTCTGGGTATTGCAGTGATTGTAAATAAAGCCTTATTCTTTTCTTTTTTTCGCAAATGATTTGAAATATTTACATATATGCTGGTTTCCCTTCTTTTCACAACGAAGAGAAAATTTATATGAGATAAGGCAAGGAATTGAGGGGCCAGGGAGAATAAATAAAGGGAAACGAAAAGAAAGTGAAGAATATCATAGCTGAACTGCAATGGTGCGCCCATCCTGATCAATTGTGTACCCTGCGAGGAGATAGCAAGGGTACATGGGCCTTCATGACATCGCCGGCATCTCTATAATTCCCTTTCAATCCAATGCCAATGGTGCAAGAGGAACTCTGCCTGTATAGGCGTCTTCGAAACATTTTCACTTCCTCTACCTTCTTTAGTTTTTTATAGGTATTTCCTTGCAAACATTTTACCAAAATTAGTAGCACAGATGCAATTTCGTATTTTCTTATCGATTTTTTGGCATGTAATTATAATAATAATAATTAGTAATAATATAGATAAGCAATGTATTTTAATTTTAAAAGTATACTTGGACCATTATATATTCTATTGAATCATTAATCAACATGCATTTTATATGGATATTAAGCTTTATCATCAAGTAAAGTCTAAAATCTTAAACAATACCAATATTTGAAACTATTATATAACATGTGGCTAATTATTAAATAACAAACCGGATCTTACAATATAGAAAATATAATTTGGCTATGCAAATACTAGAATATCAAATGAATATTTGTAAATGTTTAATATATTTTAATAATGAAACTTGACTTATTTAATTTCTTTCAATTAACACTAATGGTATGGCTATAATAACAGATACTCAAGTTATAACCGTAATAGCTCTCTAGAGTGAAGTGAAGCCTCTTTCTACCGGCACTTCCTTTTATATGTAGTGCTGCGTTGCGTGCTATCGTGCAATACCTTATTTTTTATTAAAGAAACTTTATATGATCTATTAATAGAAAATAATTGTTTAAATATCGAATACATAAAATATCATTTTGAAGTCACAATTCGAAGTTTGATTGAAAAGTTATTTATAATAATAAGTGGCGTTATATCGGGGTTGAAAGAATGACGCATACATTATTAAATATTCTAAGACTCTACATCTGTATTTAAAATCTAAAAATAATAGAAACCTTTAAAGGTTTACCGGTTTTTATGAAATTTTTATGTTAGTGTGCTTGAGTTAACGGAAGTTAAATGTAACGGAAGGTAATTAGTCCGATAATCATTTCCAAAGATAACTTAAAATTAAATCGTTACGAAAATGTTGGCTTCGTTAATTAACGATTGACGGATTAACGGTTTAGTACTTAGGTTTGCGAATAAATTATTTTAAAGTTCTACTTGGAAGTTATTAACTAACCTCAATGCACTAATATTAGCTCATCGTTCATTCCAGGTTGAAAACCCTGATAATTAACATAGCGCAACATAATTTTAAGTAAAGATGTCAATGTATCCATTCCTTCCAAATCTAGAATACGAGGCGATTAGGAGCAGGTCAAAGTGGTAAAATACTTTGCATAAGTATTCCAGTGTTGTCATTAGATGAAATATTGACAGGCTTATTTGGGATGTTTTATGACATGTATGACTTCTTAGTGCGACGTTTGGTTTTGTAGCAGCATTTCCAGAGACATGCCTTGAAAAAGCTTGCCATATCTTTTTGCATACGATTCTGTCAATCAATATTTGGAAGTCAACGGGTTACATTCAAGTATATTTTCACTGTGACGACTTGAAATGGCCTTTTCTCACTGAAAACGTTCCTAAACACTCGTATCGTGCAAGTTTTCCTGGTTGTGGTATTTGGAGGGCTTCCCATATTTCTTCGTCTACTTGCCGGATCCAATAAACTAATGGAGCTTTACTTTTCATGTAAATACAGGTTTTCATTTATTACAATGCATAGAACTTTCAAAATGAATTTTCTTTCACTCTTCCACTAGGCAAACCTCTTTTTGTAAGATTTTTCCAACTTAACTCGTCTTACCGTCCTGGTGAATAATTAATACAATTATTAATAGTTTATAATACACTAATTTTACATGTAAACTGAAAGCTATAAGTTATCGGTCTCTTGTTTTCTCCGTATCCTTTATTAAAATATACATTACTATTGTTTTGGCTTTTTAAGCTGCTGTTTTATAAAACGCACCTTGGACAGTATCAAAGATAAATTTCAAATAATACGATAGCACAAAATATCTTTTATATATATATATATATATATATATATGTATATATATATATATATATATATATATGTATATATATATATATATATATATATATATATATATATATATATATATATAAGAGCAAGTTTGGTTTTATGTGTATTTGGATGCTATAGGCTGTTATATTTCTAGACCGATGAAGCTGAAATGTTCAGAAGCATATACAGTAAGCGAAGATGTTATTTTACAGCACCCTAAATACATCTTCACACCAAAGTGTTTTAAATAATGGTTAGTCTCGTGACAAGTATGAATATCACTATTTAATAAAAAACAAGATTCTTCACTTCTCCTTTTAATTATTTTAAACTGTCTATAAAAATCATTTTTAAAAAATCGATAATTTAAATCAAGTCTGCTCAAATTCTCGACTAAATTATAAAAATATTTTGTAGATATAAAAGGAGGAGAAAAATACCAGCTGCTCCAGATGTTGTGCTAACTAAGTAAAAGTTCATATCGAGCTGTTTAGATAAAGAAATAAGTAATCAAATTTCAATTAAAAGTCTCATTTAACAAAACATTATTGATGTTTAGGTTATCAAAATCAAGCACGACTTTTTATGCAACCCTCTTTTATGATTATAATTTCTTCACTTTCTCATAATAATTATTTATATTTTTTAGCTAGGCAAATTAGCATTTGCATAAAAAAAAATACAGATCCATAAATTTCAAATATGAATTTTCCTATATTCAACCAGTGTAACTCAAATAGTTTCTATCTATTCAACTCAGGGCTAGAATTTCTTGCCTAGAAATATCGTTGAAAACAATATTATAAATATGTTTGAAAATAGAATTTATAAATTGCAGAATATAAGTTTTTTCTGTTGAACTTCCAATTTTTTATCTTAAGCCTCTTGTTATTATAGGGAATGAGCAGAAGGTCTTAATTACTAACGTTGTGTTTAATGTAAGCTTTCATCATGCACCCATGGCATCGTAACATAATTTGATTTTATAACGTTCCCTCGTGAGAATAAATAGCCAAATAAAAGAGAGAATAGTGGTAAGATGAGGCATTGTTCCTTGGTCGGTCTTCACATTAAACTTTAAAATTCTTAGTCATCAACGATTTGTTAATTACCTAATACATGAATTCTTTTTGGTTCACATGTTAGGTATTTCACAAATTCCATGCGACAAACGAGCACAGATATTCGAAGAAAGGTTCTTAATAAGAGAATTATGAGCAGCATCACTGAGGTCATTAAAATTTCTCTAGAATTTACAAAGAAAAAGCTTCTCTCATGTACTGAATAATCCTGGCTGGACTCAAATATTAGGTTTTCACAAATCGTAGATGACCAGAACCTTAAATTATAATGCCAAGTCCGATCAAGGACCAACCGACCCAGTTTATCTCCGCAGGCCTTTTTAATTGGATATTTATACTCACTGTGAGGGATACCCTCGAAAGACCCCCGCGAGAGAAAGCCCCCTCGGAAATACCCGTCTCTTCTTTCAAGACCATGTGCGCCTAGCGTGAGAATTTTAGAAAGTTTGAGAAAGAATGAGTGCCTCGCCTAATCACCAGTAAGAGCTGTGTTTGCTTTCAAACGTCACTCGTTCGCCCTGCCCCGGCCTACCCTGCGATAACACCGTGCTCAGCCAGATTAACCCTACCCCCATATTATGAAGAAAATTTCATTGTTAGGAACGACGCGTTATCATGAAATGTGTTTACTTAGACTGGCGCCAAGAATCCTCTAGGGACCGTAAGGCCCAGAGGCGTCTTTCGGAGCAGCCACCAAGGTATATAACCCGAAGCTCACTATCTCTCAGAGAGATTGAAAGCCCGCCATCCACTCCGTTCAGAATGCTGTCTGTTTCCCGTGAACTCTTGTAACCCGTTGTCGTCGTAGTACTTCCTCGAAGATCTCGCCAGCAGATCTACCTTCTTAAAGCTTTGGACCCTGTTCAGAGGAAAGTTAGCGAGCACCCTTCTTCCCCGAGAGTTGGGCGACCCTCTCATTTTCACCACCCCATCAAGATTCCCGTTCTTTCGAGACTAAGACTCTCTGCAGATCTGCAGAATCGTCTCGAGATGAGATTACGTCTCTCTGGAGCAGAGAATTCTCATTCTTCAACAGGAAGTAATCCAACCCCATCTTCGAATCCTATTCGTCAGGATTCCTTGAAGTATGATCTTGAAGACCTGCGCCGTTGTCTTCCCATCCCCCTTCAATTCACCGGCACTTTAAAGTAAATCGATCTTGTATGGTCATCCTCAGATTACCTCGTTAATCTTCAATTAATTCATTTAACTATCATAAGTAATTTGTTCACTCCTTTTATATATATATATATATATATATATATATATATATATATATATATATAAATATATATATATATATAAATTGCCCCTTTATTATATATAATATCATTATATTTTGGGAGTAATTTTCATTATATATATCCTTTGAACTGCAACTTGGCAAGCCTAATATTAGTCAAAACCCGGTCCACCGTAAATCGCACTCTTTATTAATCGCCCCCGAACATATCTCAAGCGGCCTGTGGTCAGCTGCCTGCCTGTGCTTGTGTACAACTCTGTGCGCCGAGTTAGTCTACAGAGAGATACCTCGATATATATATATATATATATATATATATATATATATATATATATATATATATATATATATATATATATATATATATATATATATATATATATATATATATATATATATATATATATATATATATATATATATATATATATATATATATATATATATATATATATATATATATATATATATTACTATCTTTATCTGATGGCAGGTAAAGTTGGGTTATTTTTTGTTTGAAAGAAACATTTCGCTTTTAAAGTTACCCCCCCGCCTCCTCCTCAAGTTAAGTTTTTCAGTAACTAGTTTGCCAAGTTTGTTCAAAGATATCCAAAGAAAGTGAAAGAAATTCTTAATTTTTTTATTACTTTTTTGCATAGATAATTTATTTGTGGTGACCATTTTTTTCCAATTTTTTATTCGTTTGTGTTTTAAGGGGGGACGATCTTACCTTAAAACTTCTAGTAATCCCCATGCAGCATTAAAGGCCTATAATCATTAGTCACATAGAGATCAAGTTTAGAATTATTTTTTTATTTTATTTTCTTTATTGCGTACAATCTTTGTGTAACAAAATCTCCGTTAGGATTTTTATGCGATCCTCAGAGCTTTAGAATCTTTTTCGTAGGTTTCTGGGGCGCGCCGAGCGGCCAGACGCACATTTACACCAACAAGATGTCCTCATTTGAGCGTTTCCGTCAACAAGGAGAGATCCTTGGGCTGTTAGGCAAGGATCTAGTTGCATATGTTCAGGAGGAAGAAAGAAATGAGAGGACAGTAAAAAGAGAACAAAGAGAAGCTGATGAGAGAAGAGAAAAAGAACAAAAAGAAGCTGAAAAAGAAAAATGAGAAGCTGAAAAAGAAAAAAGAGAAGTTAAAGAAAGAGGAAGAGAAAGAATTCGTCAGCATGAGCGTGAGCTTAACAGGAATCATTTGGACACACTTTCTGTTAGCTCGAGAAATGAATTCCCGAAAACCCTTCGGTAAAGTTGCCAGTGTTTAAGGACGGCGATGATTTCAGTGCCTACTTAACCCACTTTGAGAAATTTTTCGAAGTGAACCAACGGGATATTGAAGCCAATGGAGTGTCTCGACTACTTCATCTCCTTAATACTAACATCCGAGAAATCTTAATTTCGCTCCCTGCTGAGGCTACTCTCGACTACTCCTTTCTCAAGTCGGTCTTATTATCGGCTGTTAATATGAATCCTGATTACTAAGGGTAAAACTTACGCCAGGCGGGAATAATTTCCGGCCGACCTACCGACAATTTAGATTCACCCTCCAGATAACTTTCCAGTTCTAGTTGGACTCAGCCCAAGTTCACCGCGACTACGAGTCCCTATTTGATTTTGTTTTACGGGATCAGTTTATGGTTGCACTACCCTCTCAAATCCACGCATTCGTGAAGGACAGACGCGTGTCCTTTTTCAAAGAATATATAGCAGAAGCAGGCGTGCACGCATCAAGCCACCATCTATACCCGAAAGACCCTAATATGTCTCATCCTCATACTCCAAAGTAAAAGTAATCTCTCCAAATTTGCCCCGAAGACTTCGCCCAATTTTGCGAAGGTACCTGGTCCCTTTAAACTCTCGCCAGAATCGAGGGATACTAAGCCTCTCATAAATAATGCCCCAAGCTCGGATTTCCCACGAAAATGCATAATTTGTTTTTCCTGCGGTGTTCTCGGTCACGTGAGAATACACTGTCCCCAAAACTCCCAATTTCGTTCTTCTTCTAGTCATCAAATCCACCAAGCAGTCCTCCGGGACAGCAAGTTAATTTCCTTTTCAACAAAAGTTCCCCCAGTGGGCTTGAGTTTGAAAATGGAAATGTTAATGGTTGCATAGTGTCAACCCTCGTAAGAATCACTGGATGTACTTGCTTTGTCGTCTCTGAAAATTTGCTCCCTCCAGTGGGCCCCAAATACGTTAAATTAGCAGTAATTCATGACTATTTGGGACTTGCAAATAGGTTCTCCGTGGTCAGCTGCTATCTCGAATGCAGATAGTTCCCTGGTTAGGCCGAAGTGATAGCAGCCCCCATTAAGTTATGCGCCGTGTTGATCGGCCAGAGCCAGCAGCTATCCCCTAATCCCGTCGCACAGCGCTAAATGACACTGTTCCCCCGTATCATTTGCGCCCCCTTATGCCCCAGAGTTTGCAGCCATTCAAAATGGGAGTTTTGCAAGCACTCAAAAGGAATGCCCTACTCTCCAGTCCTTGTGGGAAAAAACGAGAAGTGACGAACGTGGATCAGCCTGTAGTCAATGGAAAGTTGCCTACCTCATTAGCAATGTACTTCTTTATCACTCCAGTTCGGCTGGGGATGAACCCCCCAATCGCTCATTGTGTATCCCCCGTTCCAATGTTTCCCAAGTCCTTCGACTCGCACACAATGGATTAATGGGTGTTCATTTCAGTCAAAATATAACAGCTCAAAGGATCTTCCGTTATTTTTTCTGGTAAGGAGGTGCTGCTCTTCCTATCCACGGCGACAAGCAAGCTCCCATGCCAATAGAAAGGCCCTTTTCCAATCCGAGAAGACTGCAGTCCCGCAGATTACGTAATACAGACCCCCCTCAGGGAACAAATTGTTTTATGTAAATATGCTTAAGCGCTATCATCGCCGCGCCTACATAACTAATATAATTGTCCTTGACAAAGAGGCAGTATTGGAAGCCTCTTATCCATCTGATCCTCTTAATTTAGTCCAAACCGTATGTTTCGAAGCGGAGGAAAACTACCCTCTCCCTTCGCTCCCCGGTTCTTGTGTAAACTCTACTCTGGAGCTTGATTTAAACCCCCTGTTGGAACCCCCTCAGAAGACACAATGGGCTCTTTTGTTAACTGAATTCACCGATGTAATTTCTGACAAGCCTGGTTGCTTTTTGTATTTTGAGCATGATATATTCCTAAACACCCAGGAGCCTATTAGATCTAAGCGCTACCCAGTACCCGTTCACTTGCGCCCTACTTTTAACGCCGAGGTGGAAAACTTGCTAAAATTAGGAATAATTGAACCTTCCACGTCCAATTATTGCAAACCCATTATTATGGTCAGAAAGCATGTTCAGTCTTTTCGCATGTGCGTAGACTTTAGAAAGCCGAATCCCGTAGCAGTTTTCGATGCTGAGCCTATCCCTTTAATAGAACAAAGCCTACATCTATTTGAAGATGCCAAGTTTATTTCAGAGATAGATTTGTGTAAGGCCGGCTATCAAATCTCTCTTGATGATAGTGCCCGGAAATACACCGCATTTCACACAGAAAGAGGTCTTCTGTAGTTTAACGCCTACCTTTTGGTTTAGTTACTGCTTGTAGTAACTATAATAGAATGATGCGCAGGATACTGGATGGGCGGAGTAACATTTCCATTTACCTAGATAACGTTTACGTGTCACCAGTATCTTATCTCCCTACACTTGCTGCTCAATAGGCGTCGTGATAACCGCCTTACTATAGGCCTTAACAAGTGCCACTTCGCCTGTAGCACTATTAAATACCTCGGTTTCCACATTGGTGAAAATCAAATGGACCCTCAGGAAGAAAAGGTAAAGGCCATCGCCGACATGCGCCTCCCGCGTGCTAAAAGGCAATTACTCTCGTTTCTCGGGTTGACATCCTTTTACCGACGTTTTGTCACAAATTTCGCCGCCTTAGCGCCCTCTTTAGCTCCTTACTAAAGGAACGTTCCTCGGACCCCCTCGCATGGAACCTTAAAACACCAGCCCACTTTTATCAGCTGAAGGAAACACTAACATTAGCTCCCATACTGAGACTCTCAAACACGAACAGAACTTTTGGGATACGAACAGATGCTTCTAATGAAGGCATCGGTTGCGTCTTGTTCCAGTATGAAGAAGACAGCAACAGTTAACTCCTTGCGTACGCTAGCTGGAAGCTCTAGTCAGGCAAAGGGAACTACGCGGTCATTGAACTTGAAGTTCTAGCGATCGTATGAAGTGTACAGAAATTCTAGTCATATTTGTTAGGTAAGGACTTCGTGATCAAAAATGATCATCGCCCATTGGCTTATTTAAAGAATTGTAAAATCCAGAAAGAAAGGCTTAAGCGTTGGAGTTTACTTCTAATAGAATACCAGTTAAGAATAAAGTACATTAAAGGGACAGAAAACTGTGTTACAAACTTTCTAAGTAGGAATCCCGTTGAGAATCCTCCCCCTGAGAAGTAAAATATTTTAAACATTGTACTCCCGTGCATATAATCGACTTTGGGTACTCGTTATTTTTATAATTCTAGAACTCCGTCTGAACAGTGTATGTTTATGTTCTTTGGTTCTCATGTAGGATTCTGTTTTGCTTTTGTCTATATTAGTCGTTTGCGTATGTTTTTTTTTTTTTAATGGCATTTTTCTTTATTACTAATGATATATGGTTCCACTACCCTTTTATGAATAAATACTATTGATTTTTTTGTAACTCACATTGATTTACTTTGTTTTTTTTTGCGCTGGTTAACGACGATACACTTTTTAAATATACCCTACGCCAGGGATTATACGGAAGTCATTCATTCATTTAGTGACCGCTGTGCCGACTTAAAATTAAATGTCCGCTCTTATTGTGCACCTGTAGACTCAGGTCTAATTTTTACATACACGACTCCTCCCATGTTTAGGGATGCCCTTTACCCTCCTCTTCGCATCAGGCAAACGTCATCTTCGGAAAAGGAGGTGTGTGAGGAAATGCCCTCGAACGACCACTGTGAGAGAAAGACCCTCGGAAATACCCCTCTCTTCTTTTAAAAACACGCGCGCCTAGCGTAAGAATTTTAAAAGGTTAGAGAAAGAATTAGTCTCTCGCTTAATTACCAGTCACAGCTGTGTCAGCTTTCGGACGCCACTCTTCCCCCCTCCCGCATCAGGCAAACGTCATCTTCGGAAAAGGAGGTGTGTGAGGAAATGCCCTCGAACGACCACTGTGAGAGAAAGACCCTCGGAAATACCCCTCTCTTCTTTTAAAAACACGCGCGCCTAGCGTAAAAATTTTAAAAGGTTAGAGAAAGAATTAGTCTCTCGCTTAATTACCAGTCACAGCTGTGTTAGCTTTCGGACGCCACTCTTCCCCCCTCCCGTGCGATAACACCGTGCCCAGCCATATTAACCCTACCCCCATATCACGAGGCAAGTTTCATCATCTGGAACGACGCGTTATCATGAAATGTATTTGCTTAGACTGGCGCCGAGAATCCACAGGGGACGGCAAGGCCCTGAGGCGTCTATCGGATCAGCCACCCGGGTATTTAACCCGAATCTCACCATCTCTCGAGGAGATTGAAAGCCCACCATCCACTCGTCGTAGTACCTCGTCAAAGATCTCGCCAACAGATCTACCCTCGTTAAGCCTTGGCCCCTGTTCAAAGGAAAGCTATCAAGCCCGTTTCTTCCCAGAGAGTTGTGCAGCCCTATCATCTTCACCACCCCTTTAAGATTCCCTGCTGATCTGCAGAAACGTCTCGAGTTGAGATTACGTCTCTTTGGAGCAGAGAAATCTCATTCTTCATCACGAAGTAATCCAACCCCATCTTCGAGTCCTCCTCGTCAGGAGTCCCTAAAGTATGTTCTTGAAGACCTGTGCGGTTGTCCCCCCCCCGCTCCTCCTCCCTCCTCAAATTCACCCGCGCTTGAATGTAAATCGATCTTGTATGGTCATCCCCAGATTACCTCGTTAATCTTCACTTAATTCATTTAATTACCATAAGTAATTTATTCACCCCTTTTGTATATATATGAATTGACCCCTTTTATTATATATATAGATATTAAAATTATATTTTTGCCGTAATGTTCTTTATATATCCTTTGAACTGCAACTTGGCAAGCCATTAGTCAAAACCCGGTTAACCGAAAATCGTACTCTTTATTAATCTTCCCCGAACATATCTCAAGCGGCCTTTGGTCAGCTGCCTGGCCGTGACTGTGTACGACTTTTGCGCCGAGCTAGTCTTCACAGACATACCTCGACACTCACAATTAGGACGTTATAAAATTAATTTCTTTAAAAATCTGCCATGACTGGTCCCAAGCCACACTTAGAAAGGATGGGAGTTGTATGAGGGAAGGAGATGACTCAGCTCTAAAACCAAACACTGTGGCAAATATTCGTTAGTGTTTACACGCAACAAAAACTGATAAAAAATATATGATGTCAAGAGTGTATTACGAAATATTAAACTTAACACAACATACGAAATCAAATCCTTTTTTATACACATTAAAACCGTAAAAGCTTAATGCGGAAAACTGGAATTTCCATAGCATAGATTAATATAAAAATTTATATAAACTTAATAGAAATAATAATTGTGAATCTAATTCTTTATCTATAGACTCTCTGCCTTTCCCTCTCTCGTCCTCGAATTGGGCAAACTCGCAGGACGCAATGCCATTAGATGGAACATTCGCCTGCTTTTATTGCGACGACTGCGTTGTTACCCCAGACTGTTCGGCCTATTCGACTTGAGCGTCCCTGTCTGGGGGATCTTCATGCACATTACCTTTCCTGGTACTTGGATGAGCGGGTCCACTACCGCTTGTACCTTGTACTTAGAGTGGCATCATGTACACAAAATCGTGGATTATTTAACCCTTTGAAGGGGGATGGCTCTTTTCATTTTATCTGACTTTCTTTAGTGTTGGTCGAATACTACAGCACCAAAGGGAGGCGAGCCTCCCTACAACGCCGGAAAGCGCTTCCTCTTTCTTGTTGCTTTATTGCTTGTTGTTTTTTCCTTTGTTTCCCTTTGTTTTTTGGTTGTGTTTTGGATTTAATCTAACCTGATATTAGACTTAAGGTAATTACGGTGACTTGTGACTTGGGTGCTAAAAGAAGTAGTTCACCTCTAACTTCGATCCTTATTTTTTATATAACCTCGAGTGGATCTTCCTGTCTATGATGATTAATAATTCTGTACTATATTAATTTTGCAATTAGTCAATCCCATTCCTATTTCTACGTCTCTTCCAAGAGGTTAAGATAATTTGTTCCATTACTCTTTCCTCGAAACAGACCCATTTCTTTAATACATGTAATAATCCATCCAACCCTCGAGCGATGTGGTGGAAAATCCGAAAATTATAAACGTCACAGAAATACAAGTGCTAAATTATCCTTCACTGCTTATGGCCCATAATATTCCGCTCTCAGGCTCCGTGACACAAATATTAAACAAGTTTCTGGCAAAAGAATCTAATCTGTTTCTAAAAGTTCTTCAAATTTGAATTTGAAACGAAGCTTACATCAGAACTGAGGTCTGAGTTATCCAGGATAATCTTGACGTCACTACCGTCCATGAATGTGTAAATGTGTCAAGTTAAGTTGGTCTACATAATTGAACAGAAACGTGTTTGTGGCTTCTCTTTAATTTTAAATAATTTCTTTCATTCGTTCCTTTTATTGTTTCTATTAAGTTTATAAATATTATTTTCATGGGAATTTCACAATTTGACAAAGTTCATTAAAGATTTTTACATTGTTAATTAGCAATGCATTTTTTACTCTCAAATGGATATTATTTTGTGAAATTTACTTAACAAAATAATTCTCTCTACATTTCCTACTCCCACTCCAATCTGTGAATTACAATAACATTCCGATGTGCTTCATCATTTGACCGGAATTCAAAAAGGATGCTTGTTCTGAAAGTCTCTCCCCAAACTTTAACCTGCCAATCCATAGGAATCTACTTTTTATCAATCAAGGCAACTTTTAACTCGTTTACGATGTCGTAGAGTATATGACCTGCTGCTTCTTTGTCATCATATTCATTCTGCATTTATGTTTATTCAATTAATGGAGTAATTATTCAAGTTGTAAATTCAATTCACCAAGCTAGGGAAATTTGCTTGGATCTCATTCTTATGAAAGTTTTGACGTTTTTCCATTTTTATATTTGTTTTTAAGGGATCTTCGAGCAGAAGACATTTCGC
Source organism: Ceratothoa steindachneri (assembly GCA_963969495.1). NCBI lineage: Eukaryota > Metazoa > Arthropoda > Malacostraca > Isopoda > Cymothoidae > Ceratothoa > Ceratothoa steindachneri. The sequence continues at coordinate 227,092,651 of OZ018317.1, forward strand.
TATAAGGCAAAGATAGACAACATAGATCAATACATAAGGAGTTGCCCTTTACACTTGAGTGGTATCATTTTAAAGATAAAAATGTCAATTTCAATCTTCACGGTTATTCGTGCTTGTCACATGGCTTCTTGAAAATGACTGTATAATCTTCCTTAGTGTACTTCAGTGAGTGTCGTTTTATTAGCGACGGAAAGCATTACTAACGTTACTCTAATAATGGTGAATCTTTTCACAGACACTTATCATAAAATGGTTTTATTATTATATTCTACTGCCTCCATAAATGATCTCAAAATTTTTGGAAGTTTTCAATTTAATATAGCGCAAGAAGAGGACATTTTGTTGTGTTTGTTTATACATGTTAATTCAAATTCAAATTCAAATCTTTATTGATTAAAAACATTACAAAATAAAAATAATTATACAAAATTACGTCACAAGAATATATAGGTAACGCTTCTAATCAAGCCCATGATAATACGAGAGAAATACAACTATTATTATGTAAAGAATTTACGTCAACTTTCTTTAACTTTAAATGTTAATAATGTGACCGTTCTTTCCATTGAGATGTTGATTTTATCAATTTACCTTTTATTTAAAATTCCAGGAAATTACAGTAATTTATGTGTTTCTTAAGAACAATTGCAAAAAACCTGAATAATTTTGTATTGATCAAGGATCCAAGTAAATTTGAAATACAACCCTTTCTTTAAATGAAAACACAACTCTAATACGTTTTTACCATATTTTTATTTCCTAGACTCGCGCCTTCTTGACTCCGCTCTACTCTGGTATTTGTTTCTGAAACATGTCTCGGTGGCAACGGCCAACCTAACAAAAATACCACAAAGTTCGATTACATATATCGGGTGGATTCTAAGATATATGCAAGATACTTTTAATCTTCTTGTTTCGAATGCAATAAACGGAATTTAGATACATTTTATAGTTTTCTTGCACTTCACAAAAATAACAACATGGATAAAAAGAAACAAAATATCGAGATGAAATATTACTTTATTGTGCAATATCATACAGTAATTTTCACGTTCTCACAAAATCGTGCAGGATGAACGTGTCATATTATTGATATCTTTATTAACACATCCTCAGTACCCATAATGACGTCAGTCGAAGATCTCATTCTCATTAAAGATTCTTACTGTGAAAAGAGATGCAAGAGTGGAAGAGTATTGCGAGAATTTCCTGTAATAATGTGGAAAGATGTGCTGTAGAAAGAATCTTAATAAGGTTAACTGACCAAAGTCACGTAGTTTCACTTATCCTGTTTTATGAACTTACGACGTTCAAAACTTTCAATAATTCCCGGCCTAACCTTGGGAGGACTTTGGCAATTATATAATTCGGAAGATAATGTAAACTAACATAACTGTTTCAAATTGCATCAAAAACGGCCGTCAAGTTAGAATTTTATTACCAAAACAACAAAAATCAAAACGGGGACCGACGAACTGACCGACATAGAGAGATATAGAGTTGCACGCGAATAAAAAGATTCGTAGAACGGGAAGCGCTAACATAAAAACAGCTTCAGTACCAGGAAATGTGAAGTACATTAATGATAACATCTGCTCTCAAGAAGATATACTAGGAGGTCATTTATCGCGAAGAACAATTGCTAAAAACTTAAATATTGAAGGAGTTCTGTTCAACGAATAATTAAGACACAAAACCTAGGAGCCATAAAAAGAATAGTATCTTTTAGAAAAGGTGGTACTGTTTTGGATAAAATAAAAATAAGATGCAGACAGTTACTTGATAAATTTTTTGTCGTCATGGAGGAAAAAGATTTCACTTTAGAAATTCTGCAAAATCGCCAAAATGATGTCTACGGGCGTGGTATAAAGTGCGAGAAACAGATCGTATCATGAAACTTGAAGATTTTCTTTAAAGGCTATGATATCTGCAGGGGTCTTTTGAAATGGTAAAAGTCGATGTTCATTTTATTGATACTGAAAGGAAAAAAGTGATTTCTGCTAATTACATTGAACTCCAGAAAACAAAGTTGTTGCCTGATTGTCGTCGCGTGTATAAAGAAAATGAATTTATTTTGCAACAAGATGGAGCACCCTTGCATGCAACCAACGCGACACAGTCGTTTCTAATTAGCAATACGCCAAGATTAATAACGAAAAATGAGTGGCTACCGCAAATTCCAGATTCTATCCCCATAGATTACTTAATTAAAGGTTTACCGAGGTTGGAGAGAAAAATTCAGCTAACCAGAATGTCGTAGAATTGCTCATAGTCTGGTCCAATAATTATTCTAGTCGTTGATCTGGACACACCGCTTTTGTTTAAGTCGATGGTACTGACCCTATGATATGACTCAATCTACGATCATATATATATATATATATATATATATATATATATATACATATATAGGTAGGCTATAATTCCTACTGAACGTGCGAAAGCTAGTTAGAGGCTGGTTGTGCCGTAGCCAGGATTCTCACTATAAAAGTCCCACTTTTTACTGGGGAAAGGTTTATGATTGTTGAATTCTAAGAGTGCATACAGCGGATTGTGGGAAATTGAGAGAGAGATTCCATTCATGACAATTTGTTTATCGCAGCGCCTTCTGGACAATCTCCATGGTATAATAAAGAAGGCAAATACAATTTAGGCTTCTCTGTGAGTTAGGCCTTTTTTCGTCAGACTTCCTGTCGCCAGATGGGGGAAGGGTGGGGGGGGAGGAGTAAAGACAAGGAGTAACAACAAGGAAAGAAGTACCCTTTAAGAACTTACGGTCCATTCAAGGAGGGTACCTTTGGACTAGCAATCGAGCGGGCACATGGCTACTTAATTGTTTTGCGTACCTAAACGGCCACTTTTCAAGACCTTGTCTAGTCTTGAGTTGAACTGGTCAACAGATTCACTGTTGACAACTTCCACTGGAAGTCTGTTCAACTTACCGCATATACTGTAAGTGAAAAAAATTCCACACAGTTTGCGGTTGTAACGCTTCAGTTCAAGTTTGAAGCCGTGATTGCGCGTTCTGTTCTCACTCAGTGTGAAAATATCCCGGTAGTCAACATTGTCGAACCCTCGAAGTATTTTGAAAACCTTGATGAGCTGACCACGCAGTCTACGGGTTTCCAGCGAGAACAGATCTAATTCCCTTAGTGTATCCTCATAACTTTTATGTCGGATAGAGGGAATCAGCTTGGTTGCCCTGGCTTGTACGCGTTCCAATCTCGCGATGTCCTTTCGCAATGAAAGACTCCAAAATTGTCTTGCATACTCCAGGTGCGGTCGGACAAGCAAGTTGTACAAGCACAGTACAATCTCCTGGTTCCGATAACCAAACTGGAGCTTAATATAACCTAGCATCCTTTGGGTCTTTTTCTCCGCCTCAATGCACTGTTTCGAGAACTTGAGGTCATTAGTGATTGTTACACCCAAGTCCTTCTCAGTGTCGGTGGACTCGATAGCAGTGCCCTTAAGGATATACTGAGATTGGAGGTTTCTGTGGCTGATATGCATCACTTTTCATTTGTTCACGTTAAAAGGCATTTGCCACGTGTCCGACCACTCCCCAATCTTCCCAACATCTTCCTGCAGGTGGACTGATTTACATCATTCGCAACGTTCATACCAAGCTTGGTATCGTCGGCAATTTTGGAAATCTTGGCAACCATGTCACCGTCCATGTCGTTGACGTAGATGAGGAATCTTAGTGGTCCCAGGACAGAACCTTGAGGCACCCCGCTAGTAACGGGCACCCACTCAGAAGCCTTTCCATTCACCACCACCCGTTGCCGTCTGCCACTTAGTCAGTTCTCGATCCAGCCGGCTTATTTTCCCTCTATGCCCAGTGCTTGCACTTTCAGGAGAAGGCGGCGGTGTAGGACCTTATCAAAGGCTTTCTGAAAGTCTAGGTAGACCACATATACCGCCTTGACCCGATCGTGCTCACTGAACACGAAGTGAAATAATTCAACAAGGTTCGTCAAGCATGACCGTTGCCTTCGGAAGCCGTGCTGGGAACTCCTGAGTAGCAGGTTTGACTCTAAATACGGCGTCATTTTGTCCACCATCATGCTTTCCATGAGTTTACCGACTATCAAAGTCAGACTAATAAGTCAGTAGTTCGACGGTTGGCTACGGTCTCCTTTCTTGAAGATCGGAGTCACCTCCGCTGCACGCCAGTCTCTAGGATTGCATTCTGTCCGGATTGACATGTTAAAGATTGCGCTCAGGTGTCGTGACACTTGATCGCGCACTTTTTTCAACACTTTAGGTAGAAACCCATCCGGGCCAGGTGACTTATTCGTCATTAGGTCAGTGATCTTCTTTTTGATTTCTCCTTTGGTGAAGTCCATATCCTCCAGCTTTTCCCCCGAGTAGGAATCCGTCGGTTTGGGGATGGGACCACACTCTTCAGTAAGCACTGAAGAGAAGTAGTCGTTGAGGAGGTTAGCATTTTCTGCATTTGAATGCTTTAATGTCCCCTCCTCATTTCTCAAAGGGCCAATCGTTCGACGGATTGGTTTACGGCTGTTCACATATCCAAAAAACTCCTTGGGATTCTCTTTACAGAGTCTCGCCACTTGGAGTTCCTCAGACTGCTTAGCCGCCCTTCTAGCCTCGCGTCAGTCAGTCCAGTAAGAAGACCTGCAAAGTCTGCTCTTTTCAAATCGAGTTTTCTCGATTTACTAGTTTGCAGGCCCTGCCTTCGGGACTTGGCCTACAAATCTAATTAGTCGGTGGTCACTGCCACCGAGCTCTCCGCCAACAGAGAGGTCCTCAACGATGTCATCCTCAGAGGTGAAAACCAAGTCAAGGATATTGTCTCCTCTTGTTGGCTCTCTTACTCATTGAATCAGGAACTCGTTGTTCGCGAACACCAGGAGTATTGCGTTCTCGCCAAAGGGTTCTCTGGTTTCCCAGTCAACTTGTGTGTTGAAATCCCTCATAACGATACACACTGTGTCTTCGACAAGTTCTCTTAGTAGCTGGTACAGATCTCTGTCCTTTTCAACGAGTTGGGCAGGAGGTCTATAAAGTACCAGGGTTCTGTATTTGGCAGGACCTATCTCTAGGTCAACACCTAGTAGTTCATGGTCGGATACGATGTTGCAATCCGTCGAGTTGAGAGTATCCTTGACATACAACATCACACCGCCACCTTCTCTGTCTGGCATATCTTTCAGGAAGAGCTAGTAACCGGGAATCGTGAATTCCCCTTCGAAATCTCGGCTTGAGGTTTTTATCCACGACTCCCTTATGGCCACCATCTCAGGTTCTTCTGTTGCTACGAGGCCACAAAGTTTTAGAAACTTGTTTCTGATAGACCTTGCATTAAACAGAAGAACTTTGAGGAAGTCCCCGACTGTAGGACTCCCTACACTCTTCCGTTTCCCGCTTTCTTTCTCTGTGGTAGGGTCACTCCCCTCTTTTTGACTTCAGAAAAGGTCGTTCCTGAAGTAACACGGGTGTACTGGCGTACGTCCTCCTTTACTCAGGGTCTGACACTTCTTTGGGTCCGCTTCACAACATCCTGGATCATGTTCGCGAGTGCAGCTTTCCCTTTAAAGGAAAGATGCACTCCTGTTTTTTGTACAGGTCAATTCTCCCGTAAAAGGTGTGGTAGGGGTCTACAAAAAAGACTCCTTCCGCCGTACAAAGATCTCCCAGGCGTTGGTTTATGGAGACGTTCCTCGCGTGAGCATTGCGGGAGGGACCTCGTCTTGGGAATATCCCGACCACGACACGTCTGCGGGTTTTTAGCCCACAGTCGTCAACTTATCCCATAACCGTGGTCAGGATCTTCCCGCTGGTGCCTACTTTATCTCCTCGTAGGTAGAGATCGTTGCCACTTGCCATGAGCGCAACTACTGAGTTCTCAGAGATCTGAGATTTCTCAGCCTCCACCCTTATATCTCCGTTTCCCTTTCCTGGAAGGCAGCTTACCTTCACACTGGTGCGAAGGCGGGCCACTAGCAAGGGTTGAAGATCCTGCGCTTGGGAGTCACCAATCACGATGACCCTCACGCCGTTGGGTTAAGAGGACAGAGGCTTCCCTTTCAGTATGGGCTCTTTCGATTCCTCTTTCTCCCCCACTTGTTGGGTTTTTTTTTCTTCTTTTTCTTCTTTGTTTTTTCTTCCGTTTCTACTTTCTCTTCTGTTTTATCTACTCTGTTTTCTTTCTTTTCTTCCTTTTCTTCATTTTGACGCCCTGAGTAACCCCAGCAGCAGCTGGCTCTGGGACGTCGGATGGATGGCCTATCTCTATAGACGCAGTGCTTGAGGGCTCAACAGAGGAGCCATCGGCGTCGTTGGGAGTTTCTTTATGGTCTTGCTCTACCTTGGTTGCTGTCATCTCTGCAATGATGGCTTCGAGACGACGGATTTGAGTCACATGCTCAGATTCGAGGATTTTCTCCTTTTCTTCCGGCCGTCGAGTTTTTTCCGCAGAAAATTTAAAAACTTCCTTAAGCTCCTGAAGTCCATGCAGATACTTCCAGGGTGGCATTTTGAGAAACACCCCTCCGGAAAATCTACGCACCACTTGTCCTTTTGGCATGTCGAGCAGGTATATTTTAACGCACCAGGTCCTTTCTTTCCATTCATGCTGAACACTTTATATCTCTGAATACTTTGTGACCACTCAATAAAAAAGAAAGAGTGTGGTGAGTTCGCCCCGCGTGAGTCGCTCCCGCCTATCGATCGGAGAGGTTTTGGATCTTTCAGAAGGCACGCTCTTTGTGCTGCGGTTCGTCCGACCGAGTCGTCAAACCTCGGCGTGCCATGGCTCTCAACCAAGCAGCACTGACGGTCCCTGAAGGATCCATCGATTTCTCACCAGGTGAACAACGGAGCACACCCCGTACTAAACTCCTACTAGTTCCCTTCACGACGGCCAAGATCTCGGAGCAGTGTTCAATGGATATCCCGCCACACCAAGAGACTCGACCCAAGGCTTTTTATTGGCCTGGCAACCAACCTGGGAACAAAGGGCCGTCACTTCGGACCGATGCTACCAGAGGCACACGTCAACGGTCACTGGGAATAGTCAATAATTACGCGCCAGGGAGGGGGTTAACGGGGCACCACCCACATCCCATTCATCCTGCCCCAACGCCTAGGACACCTCTAATCCTAGTCTCTCGCAACCAGTGAGCGTCGATTGGCGTTGTTTATAGAGGTTCCAAAGCCTCTCTTCTGACGCATGAGGTAGCTGCCAGGTCCTTATATGTAGATCATTGGGAAAAAAGAGAAAGAGTGACATGATAGGAGTAGGCTTTTGTTTGTTTTTTTCTTTTTGTATAAGTGGGAGAGATAGGATAAAACTAAAATAGGAGAAGGATAGAGTAGAAAAAGGAAGGAATGACGCACTTAGTCTGGAACCTCGTTTCCGACCAAATCGACAAGGAAAGCCCTGCCAGGGGTACCCAGAAGAGGTACACCCGCCGACATAGCTCGAAAAGTCAAGGGTACGCACAAGCTCTCTTCCAGCGACAAGGTGGCGTCACCCCTCTCCTTCTATTTTCTGAGAGAGAGAGAGAGAAGGTCAACTCAAACGACAAATTTCTTTCGTTCCCACGATTGTCTGGCGGCATGCGAGTATGTACGTTTCATACCCTCATAAAGAATTAAAAAGCAAAACGTGAATCTTGGAAGGAAATTGAATAGAAATTAATGAATTGAAATTACGAAATTAATGAAGTAAGAAAAAGTTTGTGTGTGTAGAAAAAGCCTTTAGATTAATGATTCATCAAAGTAGTAGTCCAATCAATTATTTACTGTAGGTAAATTAAATTTCTGATTATTTTTCTTCACATTCGATATTCGTTTCTTTTACTCATGTTGTTATTTTTGTAAAGTGCAAGAAAACAATAAATGGTATCTATATTCCTTTTTTGCATTCGAGAAAGGAAGATTGAAAGTATCTTGCATATGAAAATTGTCATTAATAGAAAGGAGTTTAGTGAGATATTAACTTTTTTAAAATGATCATTTCTGGGATTACCCGATATATACTCTCAAATAATATGTTTGAAAAAGCTGACAGAATATATTAACATTCTCCCAGGCTAAATAACATCGATGATATTATGAAACTCCCTGATGTGTCTTTTCAGTAAACATTTGAATTTGACAAAATTGAGTTAAAAACATTCAAATTACAAATAGCTGCTCTATTTGTATCTATTGGTCATTAATGAACTTCAATTAATCAGCAAGATCTAATTAAAGAAAGGAAAGAACAAGCGAGGTTTTTTAGTCTGTCACACGCAATGATAAATGCAGAGCATTCACGTGCAGGGGAAAAGCGGCCTTTCCTGATGATAATAATTAGATGTATTAGGTTGAGGAATAAGTTCTTGCTTTTTTTTAATGTTGTCTTGATTTAAGTTTTGTTGACGTGATTTGTACACATATTAAGAAACAATAATAAATAATGAGAGCAAAATTTGCAAAGGTTAGGCCACGTCTCTTAACAGCGTAGACTATTAGGATTTGCTTAGGCTACGTCTTGAAGTTGAGTAATAAGTCATTGTGGTTTATTTAAAAGTTTGGTTAATTTAATTTTTGTTCTGTACCCTCAAAATGGAATGTCAAGTTTAAAGAAAGGCGCATTTTCGACACTTGTTGTTATAAAATTTTCAATCGAGACGGGAACAATGCAAACGCAGCCAAAGTTCGTCGCAATATTTGTGCTGTGTACGGAGAAAATGCTTTATCAGAAAGGATAGCTCAATGGTGGTTTTCACGTTTCAAAAACGGTCATTTCAATCTTAATGACGAAGAACGTTCTGGTCGCCTCATTAAGTTGGATAAAGATCGATTGAATGACCTTTTTCATGAAAATCCTCGTCAATCGACTAGAGAATTGGCTGTACAATTGGCGTGTGATCAGAAAACTTAGTGAATCACCTTCATTCGATGAGAAAAGTTCAAAAACTCAGTGCATGGATTCCGAACCCTTTGAGCGAAAGCAACAAACTTCAACGCTTTACTATTGCCGCAGGTTTGCTTGCTCGTCACAAGGCTACTCGTGGATATAAGGAAAAACTTCTCCACCGCATCATCACTGGCGACGAAAAGTGGTGTGTTTATGTCAACATGAACCATCGAAAACAATGGCTTAGCCCCAATTAAAAAAAAAATTCCGCGATTAAAGCAAGGACTTTATCCCCGCAAGACGATGCTGTGTGCGTGGTGGGATTGTGAAGGCATCATTATTTATAAGCTCCTTGCAAACAACAAGATTGTCAATGCAGAACTCTACGTTCAACAAATGTATCGACTCGCCGAAGCTATTCGTGAAAAGCGACCTCATCGACGTTATGGAGTCCTTCTGCAACACGACAATGCTCGTCCTTACATTGCTAATATGACAAAAGACGCTATTCAAACGCTTAATTGGGAACTCTTGCCCCATCTTCCATATTCGCCAGACTTGGCTCCATCGGATTTCTATCTGTTCCGATCACTTTACAACAATTTGCACAGCGTTTCGTTCAATACTGATGTAGAATTAAGAACCTGGTCAGACGAATTCTTCGAGTCAAAATCCAGAGATTTTTATTGCAGAGGAATCGAAAAACTAGTTGAACGTTGGGAAGAAGTCGTGAATAACAACGGAGAATACATTATTGATTAAATTGCATATTGTTATCAATTAAAAATGAAGTTTTTCTAAAATTGTTAATGGTAATGAATAAATTTGATAAAACCGCAAGAACCTATTCCTCAACCCAATAGGTTTTATTTGATGAGAAAGTGAGCCTAAAACGATTCCTGTCATGAGACGGAGGTTAGAGAATAAACCAATATGACATAAAAGAATTACTAAAATTTTATTTGTGCATTATATAAAAGATGTTTGCCACGAAATAATTTTACCCTAGATTTATCACCTTGAGGGTGCTTAAGATTAGAGATAAGGAGAACAAAGTTTGAGATCGAGTAGTGTGAGAAAAAAGTAGCAAGATGCAAAGAGAGAAGTATGCTCATTGCCCATACCCCTTAACCCGGCCCTCATACGTGACTCTGTTTATATCGTACACGGAACACCCCTTTCTGGGGTAAAAACGCATACATTCTCTTAACGCTCTCTGGTAGGCATTTTTTTTTGTCCGCGAAATTTCTGCCATGAAGAGAAGCAACATTAAATATTAACTATTACTTTTAGTAGTAGATATAAGTGTAGTTTTAATCTAAATATAGGAAATAAAAAGCATATAAGCATTCAACAGCAAACAGTTGATGAAGTAAGGAAAAATAAGGTTAGGAAAAGTAACATTGTTGTGAAATGTGGATAAGCAAAGTTCGCATAGAGGTTAACTACTCTGTGTTCTGCATTTCACAACGGAGTTTCTCAATCTTCGGCACAACTGAATTTGGAAATGAGACCGCTTAGTTATTAATTTGTAATAGGTTGATGATTCTCGGTTAAATTGAAGTGGGATAATAATGGTGTGTGGGAAATGAAAAGCTTATTCTGAGACCCTACCCATTTAAGGTAAATAAGAATCCACCCTCAGGCAATATTTTTTTGTATAACTATTGTGTGGCTTGAAAAAAAGGAGGATGTCACGGATTGCTACCTCTATATGAGAAACCTAGGAGATAAGTAATTTCGTACAACCTTTTGTTAATTTTCGAACGCATAGCTACACAATTTGTGAATATTCGAAGGTTCCCCTAATTTAAAAGCTACTTAGTGTATATACTCGTAAGTGAAAATCATTTTCAAACAAATACTTATAATGATAATCAAGTCTTTTGTCAAAAGAATTTGACATTTTGGTTGTCACTTGATAACTTAAAGAACACTTACTATTTCCACTAACCTCTATGGCATCCTGTCTGTAAAAACCAGAAAACAGGATATTTAAACAGGATAAAACCACCTTAAATGCCTATCTTTTGTTTAAAGAATAAACAACTAAAACAAACACGCTGTTAAATAACAATACCCTTTGCCATAAAGCCAATCTCCCAATGACCAAGAATTTTAGTTCAATAAAACTCAGTCTACCATCATCTAGTTTCAATTCCTAAAACCATTACACAAGAGATTTGTGACTAGAAAAAGTGTCATCCCAACTCCTTGATTCTCGTCTTACAAAGAGCAATATATAGGCATCAGATAATCATCGGAGATCAAGAGCTTGATTAAAGCTTTAGGAGTTGTGTATCAACCATCTGAATGGAGAATATCTATAGACGCATCAAGTCGAAGTATCAAAGCTATGCTCTTAAATAATGGTAACAATCTACTTATGTTCCAAATTATTTATTCTATCCAATAAATCAAATACATATGTAGATTATCAGAGGAGAATCTCTTGCGAGCTCAAGGTTATCACTCTGATATTAGTAATGCAAGGAGGTAAGACCAAGTATCTCGGCTTATTTTTCTTGTGAGATAGCCTTCCAAACATATTAAACACCATTAATGGGCAGCATAAAAAATTTTAAACCTGGATTCCAAAATTTCGTTGTCTACCTATAGACTTATCCTAAGAAAATTCTGCTCCTACCGCTGAATATAAAAAAAGGTTTGATGAAAAATCTCGTGACGCCAATGAATAAATTGGAACCAGATTTTCTTTAAATCCCGAAGCTTCAACATAGAAGCAATGTGAAATTGAATGCGGGTATTTTTGAGTTCCAAAATTAGAAGCTTAATGAATGTTTTCGAGTTTTAGAATATTATGTACGGAATAGAATAGAAAGCTTAGATTGAATTTAAAATAATTGTTATGATAGTAACTTCCTCGGAAAGCAAGGAAAGTTTTAGTATGAGGTCAACGTTAGTGTATTCTTGGAAAGCTCAAAGAAATCGAGATTGGATGTCTATAAAATTGCATTTATTTCACTCAACTCTCACTTAGATTTTTTTTCCGGAAAATTGTGGGCATTACAGCAATAAAAAAAATATGTTTAGAAGAATATCCAGATGATTGAAGAAAGGTATCAAAGTTGCGGAAACAGCAACCTGATGACCATTTACTGTTGGTGTTTGAAAAGGGATAATCCTAGAGCCACATATAAGAAAAAACTCCTAATTATTCTTTTCTTTCTAATTAATAATCCAATGCAGGGCTTTTTGCTTATAAATTCTTCTACTGAAAATTTCTTGTAGTTTCCTCAATTTCAGTTTCGTTTTGTAGCTTCTCCTTTAGTTGTAGCTTATTGTATCTATCAAGCTGTCAACACATGATATACGCACAAATTTACCTTAGAGATGTAAATAATTTTATGGGTATTACCTATAGCTTTCATAGAAGGAAAAATTGATATAATAGATAAAACATAAAATTTTGTTCAAACTTTGCTGTCTTTTTATATAAAATCAGTTAAAATACCTCAGACAACAGCAAGAATAATATTTTTTAAACTCAGGCCAGTGTTATCATTTGTGTGCCATGACGGCTTCATTTGTATTTTCCTATCCTTTGTGCGCTGTATACTTCATTGTCTTGTAATTTTTGCATCATTTTTTGTTAGATTTTAAGCATAAATAGATGAGATCACTAAAGTTAGTGCAATCAGGGTTATTCTTTATGCAAGATCATTTATTGTGGGGCTTCTCTACTGCCACATCATGTTTTCTAGAACAATTTTATGCTCGCTATAACAAAATCCCGAATCACTCCAATAAACATTACTTCTCCTATATTCCTATATCATCATCAGTCCCCCATTACCCATTCTTTATTCATTTGTGATTGTTAAAGAACTACGAATTTAGTAAAATAAATTATCAACCAAACATTCTGCCTCATAAAGTATCGCCATTTATTAGTCCTGCATCAAGCAACCTCGGGGTTCGCTCTCACTAACTCCATGTAAAACTTATTCATACATGTTCAGACCCTATCTCCCTTTACACTTAAAATACAGGTTCTCCAGCTTCCTTATGAAATATTAAATTGATTTAATTGAACAACAATCCATTATTAATTACACTCTCATTATGATTGACTATACCATAGATGTCGAGTAGATCGGTGTGTAATATGCAGGATTCTCTTTATCCCCTCTTTTTAAGCTTGGCATAATTTATGTGACCTTATATCATTTTAAAACTAAATTAGGATTAGGATTTTAATAGATATTTACTCATGGTAAATTTTCTATTTCACTCTTATCTATAAGATTATTTACATTTCTCACGGCCGTTCACATTATTACACTAAAAAATAGTTTATTCCTGAGATCCTTCAAAATTAAATTATGCGGTTAAAGCACTAAGAGCAATACCATAGAAAAATATTTTTATGTCGTCATTCGCAAACCTTTTAGAAATCTTTGTTTAAATTTGGGCTATACTTATTCCGAGATTAAATAGCTTATTTCTGTAATCTTTAGACATCCTATTCTTCGCTAATAGTATAAGGCCTATTTCAATCATATCAAAAAATAGCACTGCGTCCACCCTACTAACTCTAATTGAGTTCATATATTTCCGTCCGCTAAAAAAAAGAGGAGAATGCTAAAAATATAAAAAGCTCATATGCCTACAATTATTCTATTTTATTCTTCTCTAAACGTTTATTCCTAACTACTCCAATATGAATAATTCTAAACTTATGATACTCTAATCCCCCCAAAAACCTATTTTAGTGCTCTCACACATATTTGGGTCTCTTTCTTAGTGTTTATTTACATGAAAGGAAGTGTTCTAGATCTCACTTTCCACTTTCTTAAAAATTCAATATCAAATTACTGACAGTTCCTCATTAACTGTTTAGTTTAAGAAGTCAACAAGCGCGACTACTATTTGTATAGCGTTATTGCATTCTCAAATTAGCGAGGTCTTTCTTACGAGTATGCTTGCTTTCTTGTATATGAAAGATAATATTCATATTCCCTATATAATAAAAATGAGTATATATTCATGCTGCATTAGTTTTGCATCAAAGATAAGAATAATTTGATCGATAGTGACCTAAAACGATATGAATAAAAATAGATTATCAAACATAACGGACATTTATCATGCTTCTAGGTATGTATGATACTTCATTAAGGTCACTAATATGTGGACTATGATCTGGAATATATATATATTTATATATCTGGATTTATTAGAATAATTTACTCTTATCATGTTGTGAGCTATCGCTCTCAAGTGCTAAAACAATAATAAAGGTTGCAGAATTTAGTAAATGAATATATCAGCTCTACGGCCTCATAGAAAATCGTCAACAAATACCTATTTATTTATCTATAATTTGTCTATTGTAGAAGTCTAAATACAACTTACATTAGTGTACGCAGAAATACCCCGACACAAGCTGCACGTCCCTCCCGTATTCCAAATTCACCTTTCGCCTCGAATTCCCTCCGTCCTTTTTCGCACCAAAGAGATGAGCAAATTTGTGGCCAGCCGGTCAGGAAAATGTCTGCTTCGAAGGACACCTGATAGCTGACGAAGGTCCGAGTTTTTGCGCCGTCGTAGACTACGACGTGAAGCAAAGATAGATAGAAGGTGTGAAGGATTTACTCTGTCTGGCAGCAGATAAAAAGGTCTTTCACGCAGCAATACGGACTTTATGGGAATTCGGTGCTCTCTCCTGATTTTTGCTCGTGAGAGAAATAAAAGGGAAATTTCTCCCTGGACCTACGTTGAGTGTGGAGAGCTAGCCCCACAAAAGAAACAGTTCGCCCGTTGTAAGATAGAAACTTCGGGGAATTTGTGTGTTGCCCTCACGGTATTTGTAGGTGCCAAACTTCTCGCAGACCCCCCCTTCAGAGTCAGAGGTTACACAAGACCTCCCTCTGCGGATTACCTCAGACATAGCTAGGTAATTGGTTTTAGCTACCGACTCCAGGAACAGAATAATCGGACAGTAACTTCAAGGAAGAAGAAGTCCGATTAGAGCCACAGTTTGGCTCGCCTTTGTGATCCAGCATAGGATCTTAGTATCACCGGTCTAGGATTGCCTTCTCATTCGGTAACCTAGGACGGCTAGAATAAGTGCGATCATCGTCACCAGAAGAAGATATTCACCGTCATTCTTAAAAATACTTACGAACTCAAAGGTATCGTTTAAGTGAATTATCCCCTCCTCTAACTTCACCAGTTTATTCATTAACTAAAATTCCCATCCCGAGCTCATAACCTCGAGTATTAAAAGTGATTAATTCAGTGCTTAATTCAATAATATTATTCCATTCATTTTGTCAGGTGCGATTAAAACGCAAGCATCCTAGTGAGTAATTTTCGAGTATAATCACCACGACATTATCTAGACTTACGCATTCAGTGCAAAGATTAATTCTATTTATACCTATATACGCTGTCTCATATTTCTAATCCATGTACATTAAAGATTATCTTTGTATCTGTGTGTTTAACTATTTTGGACGATCCTTTGGCAATTATCAAGCAATCTACTCGGCCATGTCTCAATATTACACAAGTGTACCCATGACTGGCTTTTACTGAATGAGGACACACTCAGGGGATCATTATCCTAATTTTGATCAAAAGGGAAGCACCGGGGTTATTCTTATTCACCGAAAGTGGCTACGGTAAGTGTATTGTATACACTTCACCTCCGCTACACCTTGGTGCACTAATAAAATATATGTCCAGGAAGTGGGACTGGGATTACCCAGTCACTAAACCTCGACATATATGAATTTTTGAAAAAATTTACAAGACCATGCATTGGATGGAATTCTGGTCTTTGACCATCCCAAGTGTTAGTTTCCTAAGCATTTCTCAGAGAGAAGCGAGTTGATCGCAAATGTTTTCTGATAAATTAAGTAGAAGGAAAGGATAAAAGGAAGAATAATATACAAGTGACAAGAACATCTATTTCTAATATTTCCACGGCAAAAATTGAAGTATTCATAGACGGAACGATAAAGTTTTTATCTTTGTGCCTAAAAGATAAAAATAAAATAACTGACAGAGATGAAGAGAATTTTTACGAAAGAAGAAATCCTGGCATGTTGTGAAATATTTTTTCTGAGAAAACACCAGATTCACTTTTATGTGAAAAGAACCTATGGAAGATGTGAGACAAAGAATGTCATTGAGGTGTTGGCGCTTCAAACTTTATGAAATATTGTCAGTTATGTTTAATTTTACATGTTTCCGTATGCATTTACTATAGAAATGGTTATTCATATTCACACGTCAACTTCAAGCATGTCACTCCAAATTGTTTGCCATAGTGTAAAAGATCTACCGTATAGTGCCTCATATGGCTCGGTAACTGCCTGAACTTCCGGATGAGTTTTTGAAGATTGTTCAGAGTGAAAATAAATTTCTTTCCATAAATAAGTGCAATGTCAAAATTCAGTTATAGTATTATTGAAATTGGTATCTTTGTGTTCTTAGAGGTGTTTTTTTTAATTAAACCCTTCCATTTTTCTCTCGCCACTGGAAAACCGTCACCTAAAAAATGATAAATTTGAATCAAACATCTAAAAAAACAAAAAATATACCTATAACAAATAAATATTTCAGCATTAAACTAAAAAAAACAAAAACAAATGGCCATTGACAAAATTAAAAGGTTCGCATAATAAACAATAAAGGCACGTCCTCGTATTGATGGGTAGTCCAACATCCTTTCCGGGCATAAGTATGCGACAATCTCAGATATGGAAAGGATGAGAATTGACCAGGGAATGTGGCGTGACACCAGCGCATGTTGCATCCATTTTAAACTGTGACCAAAGCAAGAGTTAAACTCACTTGCACTGTTTACATACAGTTTGCTACACTGTCTTGATACATATGTCTCATTGAATTGTGGGAAAGAGACACAAATAATGTGAAAGTTTAGTTTCAAAGGCATTACTCCACGGCGCTATTTTTAATTGCGAGAAAATGGGTAAATATACATTTCTAAAAGAGGCAGGGAGGAAGACTCAAACATTTAAAGGGCCAGGATGATTGTAAGTGATGCCCACTCCTTTTTATTTTATAACATATTTTAAGATGTTAGGTACAATGTTATACCACAAACACTTTATGGAATAAAACAAATATTTCAAGTGCCTCTAATAATGACTAGTGTTGTATTGAACCACCATTGGGCTGTTTTAAATATGAACATTAGGTCACTAAATAATTAACTCAATTTTATTACTTTAGTTTTTCTATAAAAGTACACATTATTTTTCTAAAAATGTTTTCTTTAATTAATTTTCTTGTATAAAAGAAAATAAAGTAAAAATTATGTTGTTTTTTCCGCATTCTTAGTTTGTACAATTTGGATCGCAAGTCAAAACCGCTAGCAATATTATTTAAATTGTTTCTTATAAAATTGCTTGCAAAATGCCCTATACATATAGACAAGGTATACCTGGCCAAAAAGGTGGCTATATCTATTTACATCATTAATGCATATATATACATTTGCAATTAATCAAAAATTTGTCCTAAAACAGATTTTTCTGTTTAACTTCACTTTGTTTGCGGTATAATTGATCTATTTCACCAATTCTCGCGTTCATGACTGATATACATTATATATCCAATGCGCGTTTAACATTACTTCTCGTTTGTCCTTTGAATTCACAATTAATTTATCTCTTTTTCATAGACTTTCCGATCGATCTAGCGAAGGAAGCGTTAAAACATTGTCTATTCATGAGAATTTTCTGCTCTCACGCGTAACCTAGGGGTCTAATGCTACTTTGCAAAGGAAGAACGAATGTACAAATTTTTTCAAATTTTACTTATTTATTGACTTTTATGTAGTTTGACCCGTAGATTTCAATTCTGACATTGGTTTTTGCCCATTTTTCACTCGTTTTGAGTTAGAAATTAGTTACACACCGAATATACGCGACACTACCATGGTTAAAATAGACAAACCACTGTATATGCAAAATGCAGAGGTGAAACACCGATTATACTGAATATTAGGTCTGTTTCATTTAGGTGTAGCACAATGTCTAGACGTAAAACACCGAAGATACAAGCTTTCTATTAATTTATTGCAGCCCCTCTCATGCAGCAACCTGCTCTTTCCTTAACAAATTGTGAGTAGGCATCTGTACTGTACTGAAATGGACAAGAGATTTTTTTCTGCCTTTGTCAAGTTTTATCTTTTTAATTCAGTCGGAGATCATCTCGCCGTTAAAGCAGAAGGACTGGTAGCCATGGCTTGCAATTACAATACACCATTAAAAGACTTCCAATTTTTAAAAGAACAGTAAGTACAAAACATAATAAACTTTAATTTGAATTTAGTTTTGTTTTCTCTCACAAAATGCGTTTTCTTCTTGATTTTATTTTAGATTTATAATTAAATGTTTTCTTTATATTTATAATAACTCTAATTTGTTTAATAATGTGGCCTGCATTATTAATAATAGTCATAATTGTTGGAATGTAAAAGAAATAAGAATTCATTAAATCTTTCCATTATTTATTTCAAGAGGAAGTTGAATAGCTTGGCTGGTGAAAGGTTTGTGTTGTCTCTCGTATCAAATTTAATCTTTAATCAAATTAAATCGTATCAAACTAAATACAAGCCAACAAGGGGGTTAAGGCTTACAGTTCCTTGTGTGTGCGTTCCTGAAGGTTTAAGTGCCCTCCTGACCCCAGCATATCTTTCCTTTTCTGATCTTCTTTTTTGCTTGTTTTGCTTCATCTGTTTGTCCAGCCTCTTTTTCTTTGTTCTTTCGGTGCCTAGCCTGCTAGACCCACTATGGGTGAATTGTCGGGCTATGAACCGGTATAATATTAATAATAAACTAAATATTAGGCGAACAGAATAGAGTAAAGCTAAAAAATGATTTCTCAAAGATTATTATGTTGTTCTTTTTATACTTATTTATACAAATTTATACGACTTCAAACTGGGCACACTGGGTGGGAGTTTACTGTGAAAAAAACTAGTGTGCAAATTTGTTTTTAAATCATGTCGCAATTGATTGAATTTTCTGTCTTTTCTACACTACCAGGACACTAATTTACGATTTTTTTTTTATTTGGATCCAAATTATGTTCTCTTTTGTGCATTATGTGTGTGTGTGTGCCATGTTCACGGCATTGCGCGGCTGCCTACATCTCTTGCTGAGTCACCGACATTTAACTTTCAATATCGTTTATTTTTAATATATCGTTGTGAATATACATCATTATTCTTTTGCGCTGTATATATATATATATATTTATATATATATATATATATATATATATATATATATATATATATAAATAAAACCACTGTGGGGGAGCATAGTAGTTTATTATCTCGAGACCAGTTTCGGCATGGAGTTTGTCATGCCAGCCTCAGTTGAACACTAAGAATACATGCCGTTACACCAAGCGCAAAATATATATATATATAGTTTACAGAGATCCAATTGGAGTTCCTAATCATGGCGCGTGAATTTAAGTTCATTAAAGATATCTTTTAAGATTAGATCTTTGACGTAGGGGCTGCATTTAGATTGCCCCTCCGAAAAGTTAAAGTTGGGGATTTCATCTATAAGGGTGGAGTCAATGACCTTTTTTTTGTGGAAGTCCTTACATTGGTAGATTAGTTTGGCCTGTGGGAAGTCTATCGGGTGATTAAAGTTGTTGCTATTCATGAAAAGACTGGAGGATTTGTTCTCCCGTCTAATGTCTCCTCTGTGTTCGTATAGGTATTCTCTTATCAAGGTTTCTTCCTGTTTCGCCTATGAAAAATAAAGGGCAGTTAATTTCTTCGTTAGTTCCTTCTATAGGTTCGGTGGTAGGGAATGATTTTTGAATGGTCGAAGGGTATTCAAAAGTGGTTCAATTAGGGAGAAGGATACTATTTAAACCTTTCAGTAATGGGGAAAATGGGAGGGAGAGGCAGTTTCTTTTAGTATCTGGGTTCCTATTCTTAGAGCAATAGAAGTTTGACTTGGCCTTGGATAAGCATTCATTGATGATATGGAGGGGATATTTTAGTTCTATAAATGTACAGATGATAAAAGTAATTTCATCGGACAAGAAACATGGGTCACGAATTCTAAAACCTCTTAAAAACATAGACATTACAATGGTTTTTTTAATTTTTATATCATGACAAGAGTAAAAATGGATGTAAGAATTTAAATTAGTGGTTTTACGGTATACAGAGAAGGTAGGTCGGTCATTTACTCGTACAATTTTAACATCGAGGAAAGGTAAACAATTATCATTTTCTCATTCAAATTTGAATTTTATAGTAGGGTGTAGGTTATTGAGGTTATATAATATATATATATATATATATATATATATATATATATATATATATATATATATATATTCAGGAGCAAGCGTTAAATATTTGTATGCCTGTAATTTATATGTGTGTCCATTTGTTAACACAAAAATACTTGCACCGCTATGCTGTGTATACAAGGTAACAAGTATAAATTAAGGTGCTGGTGAAGGAGGTAAGGGTGATGATGATGGTGATGATCATCATTATGATAATGCAGTTATTCACGAAATTATTGGATGTGCTACTTAAATGCAATGTATAAATATCTGTTTATTTTCCTTCTTTTAGAGATGTTTTGAGGACAAGAGAATAATATAGCAGCTGCTATCGAAGTTCAATCTCTTGGAGTTTCTGATGCTCATGAAGCAGTGTATGACAATTAAATGGCTTTCTATCACACTAATGTTGTTTCTGAGGTTAAAAAAAAAGGAAATCAATAAGGCAAGAAGAAAAGATTATTCAAGATAAAGAAAAAGACCAAATATTAAATAGATGTGATATTGATAAATGCTATTACAAATGCCATGTCAAGATTTTCAGATGAAATGCGAAACCATATTCGCTCAAAATTTTGGAAAACTGCTATGAGATGAGTCGAGTATGGTTGTCAAGCAAAGTACCAAGTAGAAAGAAGGCATGTTCAGGAAGATTTATCAAGAAAAAAGTCATCGTATATGTATACATAGCGATGCCCAAGGACAACAATCAAAGTCTGTTAGATATCTTTTCTCATCACTTTAGGGTACAGTCAAGATGAGGTTATAAAATCATTAGTTCATTCCATCGATGCAGCTTCTTTATCCACAACTAATGTGTCAGGAAATATTGCAGTGCAAGATAACACAGAAAAACGTGAACCTATTAATCGAGTTTATAGAGAAATAATAATGAATCACATTGAACTTTCAATCCAGTTATTTCAATCCATGCTCCACATGTAACATACTCTCCAACATATCTTTCTGTTACTTCAATGTACAAACTATTTCAAGAAAACATGAATCAGTCCGTTGTTCATATGAATCCTATCAGAGTATACTAAAGACAATGAACATAAGTTTTTCTAAACCTGGTGTTAACAAATGTTCCACATAATTATTTTATGAATTAAATATGAATGAAGAAAATGATGGAAATGCTCAATTAAACAGTGATATGCAAAAGGAAGCAAGAAAAGAATACAATAAAGATAGTGAGATATACGAACAATTGGATTGACTCCTAATTCACTCAGATCTTGTTATGAGAATGTCTATTTCCTGTTTGGTCTGTATTTTTATGGTCTAAATATCAATAAAAATTACATAAATTGATAGAATTGTTTATACCTTCCCAATGACTTGTTAGAAATTTTAATAATAAACAAGAACAGTGATGAAAGTATAATGTAATGTGGTTGCCATAATTATATTGAAGTCTGATTTCTTAATGTTGTCAATAATTCAAAGAGAAAACACCGAATATACGTATAATCGGTGTCTCATTGTTTAATATTAATGATCATTCAAGAATCTAAAAGTTGAAATTAACCCAAGAAACATAAATCAGAACTCCAAAAATTTTGAATCAGGAATGAATAAATAAAAAAAAGGAATAAACAAATAAAAGAGATGAAAATATCCGGAGAAAAATAAAATGTACCTATATATCTTTAAATTGCAAGATAGAGAAGTAAGAGATGAGCAAGGCTGGTTCTGGTGATTACCAGCTACAAAATATTAAAGATACGAAGAAGGAAGAAATTAATCGGTATAGAGTTAAAATTGTAGCCAAAGTAATTGACTGACATAAAAAACAAGTAAATGAATTCAACGAAAACAAATATGTTATCAATTAGAGGTTACTTCCCTGTTATTCCCTTGTTCTGAAGGTATCGTCAAGGAAATTGAATTATCATGTACTGGCATGACTATACACTCCTACTGCAGGGCACTAGGTCGTACCAGTACTTAGAAAAAGGAAAGGCAAACTAAGGCTCCTTCACATGATCTAAATTGACAATGAAATTGCTATTTCTTCCTCCACTTGCCATTTGTGACACCAATGCTTGCTCCCACTTGATGTAACTTCTTCCATGCACTGAATGAAAAAGAGAAAGAAAAAGTTTCTTGTTTCATTTTTGGAATTGTATAGAATGCTACAAGCTAAAACGAAAGCAGATGAAGTTTGTCGCTGTCTATTACAAAAGGTCTTTTCTTTCGCCTGACAATTCATTGCAATCGAGCTGTGCAACTCGTATTCCTTCATCAATAAAATACATGGCGGTGATCTTAGAAAATATTTCAAATGTCATCTTAACGTTAGCCAATAATAGTGTTGCAAAAAATAAAACATTATCGTACGGAAAAGAATTTGATTATCCTCAAAAAATATATCTTGACAGATCTTTTAGTTGTCGCAATGTGTATCAGAGTTATCCCAATAAAACGTTAGAAATTATTGGAATATGAATATTTCAGTTAACTCTGTCTTTTATTTCATCATCCCAACAGCTCCGTGGTCTTGTTTAGGATAGAGCTTATCGGAATACTACATACTAGGAGTAAAATCTTTGAAAACAGAAACGGGAAAAACACCGTAAGATTCAATTGACTCCTCTACTATAATGTAACGAACGTGACGACGCCAGTACACCGAATTCGATTTCATATCATAATCTAGATTATTTTCGAAAACCACAAAGATTGAAAAAGAGCAATAAAAGGATTTATTGAATTGGACTTGACTTACAGTTTAACTTCAAATAAGCGTTTGGGGAAAATTCAACGATATATATTTTGGCGTCACTTTATAAACGTAAAATAAGACTACTATGAAAACTATGTTGAAAACTAAGAATATTTTCACATTTTTTTTAGCTCTAAACAAAACAGATTAGATTAATTCAACTGGCCCGAGGAATGGAGAAGGAAGGTGGTGCTGTACGCTTACTGTGCCGCAGTTTTTAGCAAGACTATTCTCGACACCAAACAGCATTATTCGGATATCCCTTAATTACTGCATTTTTGTGTTGTTGGGTCTTCATGGAAACATTTTTGGAAGTTTGGCCGAAATAGAATAAATTACAATCTAAACCTGGAATTCGGTAAATTACATTATTAGCATTATTGGAGCTATGCTTTATTAAGAGATTTTTAATGTATGATTGTATTTAAAAGCTACCTTAATATTAAGTTGTTTTAGAATGGGCAGTACAGACATAAAATTATCATGATAGGGTAAAATGAATAGGTTTTTACGAGGTTCTATTGTCTCTAATTTATAATTATAAAATGTATTTTTGGCTATATTTATACATTTTTCTAGAAAGTATTTTAGGTAGCGGTAGCATAAATTGGTAGCAATATCTTCAATTTTTCTGTATTCTTTATCTTTATAGTCGGGACTACATATTTGAAGAGCCCTAAGATACATGGAGGAAAAAACAGCAGATTTTATATTTTATATATATATATATATATATATATATATATATATATATATATATATATATATATATTTATATATATATATATATATATATATATATATATATATATATATATATATATATATATATATATAGAGAGAGAGAGAGAGAGAGAGAGAGATTCAGACATGACCGCTCAAGGCCACCAAACAAAGGTGGATAGCAGAGCGAAACATAGAGCAAAAACTATGTACCGTTGTTGGAATTTGAAACAAAGGAATTCGGAACATGTACCGATAACGACAAATTATACGAAGTCGGATTTAATAGAAAGGACAGGAGCGACAAAATAAAGAAGAAGAGTGCTCTTTCTTTTTCTATTAATAACTCTGTCTAACAAAATTTAACTTTTTGTCGACTACAAATATGAGAGTAAAATTTGTTAATGTAGTTTTATGTATAGATTTAAAAAATGCAATTTATTTTTTATCGAAATGACTCCATTTTTTTGTAAGTTGACAATTACTATTTCTGGCAAATTTTGAAGATTTTAACGAACTTCATTCTTTTATTTCTTAGTTTCAGGTTATTTAACTAAATAAAATTTTAAATAAAAGCAACAATTTGAATTAAAATGCCAAGAAGACAATGTAAATATAGCCTAGATAAATTCTGCTACATATGTGGTTCAGTAACATTTTACAAAAAATCCAAGAAAGATTTCTCCTAACCTAGTGAAAAAACTATATTATTTGTATTTTGGATGGTAAAATTGGCGTCCAAGATAAACCATGGGCATCAGATATCTGTTGCACGACATGTTTCAATCCTTTATCAAAATGGTAGAAAGGAAAAATAAAAAGCCTTCGATTTGGTGTTCCAATGGCATGGCGAGATCCCTAAGATCATGCCACTGACTGCTATTTCTGTTTGATAGGAATACAAGGTAAGTAATTGTTTATTGTCCACTGGACCTATATTTTAAAGTAGTATATTGTAATATTATTTTTTTTTTAAATATATAATTAATTAAATTTAGAACCACTTTATTGTAATCACACATGTGTACATAACTTTAAATTTTATGAATATAATTTCCATACCTTTAGGTCAAACAGCAAAGTGCGCTTCAGTTGTGGTATATCCCAACCTTAGATCTGCTATTCAGTCTATACCTTACTCAAAAGACATTACAGTACCGGAACCACCCGCAGAAACTTTGTCTAACTCTGATGAATCAGATATGGAATCATTTAAACCAGAAACTGAAATTTATGTTCATGAAACTGTTGATACTACTCCAAAACTTTTCTCACAATTTGATCTAGATGATCTTGTAAGAGATCTAAACTTAAAAAAGCAACAAAGGGAATTACTGGCCTCAAGACTGAAGGAAAGAAATTTAGTAGCAGACGATGTTCAAATTACTGAGTTTTGCATTCGATCAAACAATTTACAAGACAAATTTTCATTTGACAACAATTTATGCTACTGTGATAATATTCCACGTCTCTTTGGAGAATTAGATATACATTATGAACCCAGTCAATAGAGACGCTTTATTGTCGCTTCGTTATTTACTATTACAGCCGTGCTTCTGCATAATGAAATTTTACTACCATCGATACCATTAGCTCACTCTCTTGGATGAAAGAAACTTATGAGAATTTAGATTTCATTTTAAAAAGCATTAAATACAGTGAGCATAAATGGTTGATTTGTGCTGAACTAAAGGCAATAGTCATTTTAAATGGCTTGCAGTCAGGCTACACAAAATACATGTGGTTTGTGCCAGTAGGACAGTAGAGGTCAAGGAGAACATCACATACTCTCAGAATGGCCTTTAAGAGAGGAGACAAAAGTAGGTTGTCATAATGTCATACCTGAACCATTGCTTCCTAAGGAAAACATAATTTTGACACCACTTACGAGGGGCGGTCAATAACTTTTGCAATTCGGATATAAGGAAACGAGATATGAGGAAAAGTGTTTTGTTATTTTTCAATATAACTACCCTCGACTTCAATGCACTTGCGCCACTTGTCAATGAAGCTTCAAATTTCCGACAACCAGAAATCTGCCGAGTGCTGTTCCATACACTCCTGGACGGCGAGCTGGGCATCTTCATCTTCCCCAAACCGGCGTCCACGCAGTGCAGCCTTGAGCTCGCGGAATGAAAAGTAGTCGCAGGGCCAGATCTGAACTGTAGGGGGGATGGTTAAGCTCCTCGAATCCGCACTCGCACAGGGCAGCTTGTGCAACTCTGGCCTTGTGGACTTTGACGACGTTGAAGTCGATCATGGGGCGTGAGGTTTCTAGGGACCCAACGGGCAGAGATCTTGGTCATGACAAAATTGTCGTGGATGATGTTGATAACACTTCCCTGTGATATTCCAAGTTCTCGCTCGATTTCTTCGACCTTTAGCCGTCAATTTTCGGGGATCATCCTCTCCACACGGGCCACATTGTTTTCGTTGGTCACGTCAGACGGGCGTCCTGGACGGGGGTCATCTTCAAGGGACTCACGACCATGGCTGAACTCCCTATTCCAGCGAGCAATGGTTGCATAGGAAGGGGCGGTGTCGGTGTGCACTGAAACCATGTGTTCATGGATCTCTTTTGCATTCGTGCCTTCCTTGGTCACACACTTGATCACTGCGCGGTGCTCAACCTTTTCCATTGTTGAAAAATTTGTGACTGACGATCTGCGATCAGTTACTGTTTCTAAATAGACGGGAAAGGAGCGTGCGGCTGCAGGACTTGACTTGTCATAATTTGTCCTAACACCCCAACAAACAGCCATCCCCCTTTCTTTGTTTTGCCTTACCGATTCGCAAAACTTATTGACCGTCCCTCGTAACATAAAATTAGGTTTAATGAAACAATTTATGAAAGCCTTAAAGAATAACCAGCCATCCTTCTTATATTTAAAAGCAAAATTTTCTTAAGAAGCAATCTTTGTTGGGCCTCAGATTCGACAACTGATGGTAGATAGAGAGTTTGAGGCAAAATTGATCAAGCCAGATTTTGAAGCCTGTCATAGTTTCAAAGGTGGATGTAATGGTCTCCTTGGAAGGCATGGTGAAAGATTCCTTTAAGATATTGCTACTATAGAAAATCGTTATAAAGGAAAATGGAGTGCTGTAATGCTTGCTGAATTCTGCTGGACCCTTCACAGAGACAGACAAGATGTTGTACATAAAAAGAAGCCTAAATATTCTAAAAATATATGACTATTGTATGGATTTAAAAAATCTTAAATCTTCATTATTTTATTAAATATATTTTTGTAATACCACACTATGAGATGTCTTAAAAGGTCTTATTAGTTTCTGTTGATGAATAAGCTTTTTGTTTCCACTTATCTTTGTACATTTTGTCAAATTAAATAAAAATAATAACAAATATTTCATACCTCTATATACTGAATTATCTAATATTAATAAACATTTAAATGTGCAATTTACAAAAAACTAAAGTCATTTGATGAAAAATAAATGTCATTTTCGTAATCTACGCAAAAAACTACAATAGAAAACCACTTTCTCATTTCTGTTACAAAATCATCGTTGAACACTGTATGTGGAGAATAAATATCACGAAGGCCAAACAGACGCCAGTTTGTTTATACAGTGTCAACAGTTACGTGCCATATGGGCCGATACTTTACCTTCCCCCCTTCCCTTTGCCCCGCTGCACCAAACATCCTAGAGCGTCGCTCGCAAAGAAGGCTTACAATCAGCAGAATTCGGAGTCCGTTAATATAAACAGAGGAAAGTGGAATAGCCTTTAGAATAAAAATCTATGAATAGGCTCACTGTCCCCTCCGATTTTTTATGTCTATTTTCGCCAAATAGGCGAAATTTCACTTCTCCTTACGTAAACCAGAAGGGCGAATGGTCACAACGATAAAAATTTATGCCCTAAGAAAGAGGATTAAAGGTGGGCACTCGTCTCCCTTCCCATCTGCCAGGGAATAATCGACTTAAATATAGATCAATCTGGAGAAATGAAAAGAGAATCGGAGTAGCAATCGAGAGAAAAGCAGTCCCTGAGTAAAACATGGAATCAAGAAGATAGTGGAACCGAGCGGGATTTTTCTTGCCGAGGCCGTTCCTTTGGTCACTTAGAGAGTAGACCAGTGCTATCCAGACACTTTCATAACATTCTCGAGCAGAGAAATCCCCAATCTCAGTTTTCTAAATAAAAACAGAGATAACCCTCACCATTGAGGAATACCAATGTGAATTCCCATTCTAGATAAGATCCACCTCTTGCTTAAGTTTCATCATCGATAAACCAGCAAGTGCACACAGGGATTGGAATAACCTCTACATCCACAATCCCCTCGCTTAAAACTTCAAGATAAGAAGGATCGCCACGCGCTCCCCACCTACCTTGGGTTAAGCACTACCTGTTCTTCCCGAATAGCCTCAACAAGCCTCTCCTTCACCCAGAGAGAAGATCAGCTGTTTTCCGAACCAGTCAAACGCGTCTCAAATCATCTCATTTAGGAGGTTCTCGTTCAAAGTCGTTCAACTCCAAACTCCCTCCTAGTTAAAGGTGAAAGGAATCCAAAACTTATTCATTTCCGTTAGTTTCCATTCCGTGCTAAAGTGAAATTTTCGTCAACCATCACGTAGTACTTATTGGTAGTACTATTTTTTATTTAGATCCTCTTATTATAGCCTTAGTATATTTAAAGTTTTAATATTTAATTTTTATTATTTAATTAAAAGTATATTTTTGCCCTAGTTGTTTAATTAAATCCTCGAAACGCTGGAAATGGCATTAGTGTATAATATTAAGAATCCTCCCTGGTTAAAGAACCAAAAGTAAAAATAAAGCACTGTTAGAGAAAAGTGGAACAGAGTTGATCATGTACGGAGCAAATGTACATGCGTACTCGGCCGTATACCACGACAGTGTAATTATTCCATGATTATCTGCATTAATGCCCAGCCCGAAGGC
Source organism: Ceratothoa steindachneri (assembly GCA_963969495.1). NCBI lineage: Eukaryota > Metazoa > Arthropoda > Malacostraca > Isopoda > Cymothoidae > Ceratothoa > Ceratothoa steindachneri. Next base: position 227,121,238 of record OZ018317.1, read on the forward strand.
CACCCACACCTCAAGGCATCTCGCACTCCGTTTGCGAAACAGCGTCCACCGGGATAAATAGAAAGGAAGCCCAAATCATCTGTTATTTGGTAAGCAATGGAGGCGCTATCACAGGAGACGGCCTCCGAGGGATACGCACACCCATCAAGCCGAACAGGATCCTGAAACCATGAGCCGTAACGCCACAGAAAAAGTGAAACAAAAAACGGTAGCAGAAACGAAAAATAGAATGAAACAGAAGCGGAAAGTGTTGGATAAGATTCTACTCAGGGAACAGTAAAGAAGCATCCATCGATATACCCCCCGGCCGGCTCCCAACCTACCACCACTTAGAGGCAAAAACCCGACAACGATCTGGCTCAGTGAACCTTCCGCAAATAACCGAAAAACTTTGGTAAAACAAACGGAGATCATTAATTACAAAAATATTAATAACGAGAATAATGTAATAAATAAAATAGAGGAGTGAATAGCAATAATCCATAAAATAACAGTATAAATGACAATAAGAAAAATAGGAGAAAGCTACTAAGTAACTTTTGGCATACACCCTGTGGCAAATCAACTACCCACAAGGTGTGTGAGCCCCGGCCGGGCAAGCCGGACTACCTAAGCGGGGCGATATATATATATATATATATATATATATATATATATATATATATATATATATATATATATATATATATATGAATGCAATATCCCGCAAGAAAAAAATAAATGGTGTTTCCGCGTACTTTCGAACTTTATTAAGATCCTTATCAAGGATAACTACAAGAAATAATATTATATTAGAGGTATATATACGAAAGAAAAGTATAAAAGACTACCTAAGAAACAAGAAATCTTCAATGAAAAAGACGGAAGGGTAAAGGGAAAGATTCACATTAAGAATGACAAGAAGCAGGTAGTAAGGTCAAACTGAGAAAACGAAAGGGTAACAGATTAAAAGAAATGGAGATAGCCTAACGAGGGAGATTATAAGAAACGAGGAGCCAAAGAGTGAGGAAAATACAATGTACATAACAGAGCAGCGAGTTTATTAAAAAAATAACAAAATGGGTCCACATAACTAAAGATTGTATATAAAACTAAAGATAAAAGTCAGAATTAATTTCTTTAAGTATTAGTTTTTTAATTTTAGCATCTATTTTATATATGCCAAGGAAAAGGTTAAACTTATCACATTGGCTTATAAAAGCACATTTAATAATATTCCTTTTAATAGGGTCATTGGAACGATAAATATATTTTGCCGAGTTCCAGTTAAAAGATGGTCCTTGTCTGACATGTGGACAAAGAAGGCACTGTTATTTTTCCCTCTTCGGACATTATATTTATGTTGATTTATGCGAACAAAAAGTTGATTACCTGTTTGTCCATTATATTTACTTAGGCAACCAGAACACTCAACTGAATTCCTCCCCCTCAAACTATTACAATTATTACGTACTAATAAATTCTTAATGGTCGTCTCATATTTAAAAGGAACAGAAATGTTAAAGTTATTCAAAAGACGGGGAACAGGAATTCTGAGATCAGGTTCTAGGTTTAGTTTATTTCATTTGTTCGTTTTAAGACTAACGAGAACACAATAAGCTACTTCGTAGAGATATGTTGCTCCAAATAGAAACAAGGAATTGGTCGCAGTTTTAGCCATGTCTGGATATTCATTTTTTATTCCGATCCACTAACTGTGCAAGCTTTTCTTATAAAAAAGATGTTCTCAAAGTTGTATCTTCACTGATGTAAATCAGTTATTCTTGAAATATGATCGGAAAATTTTGACGTTTATATGTTTAGTGAATGGTTTCAAGACTCATTTAGGTTCATCATTCGGGATATTTTCAAACTGGTGAGAAAATTCAGGCTCTAAATTCCTGAGGTGTGTAAGAATAAGATTCCTTGCTGAGGATGGCATAGTTATCTCATTTTCAAAAATAAAATCACTCAAAGATGGGAACATCTATAAATCCTCATTTTTGAAATTCTCACTACATAGAACGAGTTTTTTTCCGAAAGGATGTTATTTCCTTGCTCATAGTTAAAACATCATCTTTACCTTTAAGAATATTTACTTTTTCAAATATATGACAGGTAGCATACAATCAATAACCATTTCTCATTGCCAAAAAATTCTGCAAACTTTGAAACTTTTTCCTTTTCAAAAAGAAAATTCTGAGTTTATCTTTAAGCTCAATGACTCTCCTAAGTGATTACCAGCGAAACCCTGTGTGATATAAAAGCATTTCATGTCTGCTCCCCATTTCATCACAAAGTATTCCAAAGATTCTAGTTTTTAATGGCTTAGATTTTATGTAATTAACAAAAGAAATGCAATCTTGTAGTACTTGATGGACCTCTGGCTCTAGCCTCTTTTGTTGCAATGGCTTGCCTATGAATGGGTCAATGAAAGAAATTAACATGGGGTGCGATTTCTGTAACCTTACTTTCTAAATCGCTTTTTCACTCGTATTAATGCAGGAGGGTTTGTTGTCATGAAAATAAAAAATTACATTTATTTATTAAATATTTATGTTGATTTATGCGAACAAAAAGTTGATTACCTGTTTGTCCATTATATTTACTTAGGCAACCAGAACACTCAACTGAATTCCTCCCCCTCAAACTATTACAATTATTACGTACTAATAAATTCTTAATGGTCGTCTCATATTTAAAAGGAACAGAAATGTTAAAGTTATTCAAAAGACGGGGAACAGGAATTCTGAGATCAGGTTCTAGGTTTAGTTTATTTCATTTGTTCGTTTTAAGACTAACGAGAACACAATAAGCTACTTCGTAGAGATATGTTGCTCCAAATAGAAACAAGGAATTGGTCGCAGTTTTAGCCATGTCTGGATATTCATTTTTTATTCCGATCCACTAACTGTGCAAGCTTTTCTTATAAAAAAGATGTTCTCAAAGTTGTATCTTCACTGATGTAAATCAGTTATTCTTGAAATATGATCGGAAAATTTTGACGTTTATATGTTTAGTGAATGGTTTCAAGACTCATTTAGGTTCATCATTCGGGATATTTTCAAACTGGTGAGAAAATTCAGGCTCTAAATTCCTGAGGTGTGTAAGAATAAGATTCCTTGCTGAGGATGGCATAGTTATCTCATTTTCAAAAATAAAATCACTCAAAGATGGGAACATCTATAAATCCTCATTTTTGAAATTCTCACTACATAGAACGAGTTTTTTTCCGAAAGGATGTTATTTCCTTGCTCATAGTTAAAACATCATCTTTACCTTTAAGAATATTTACTTTTTCAAATATATGACAGGTAGCATACAATCAATAACCATTTCTCATTGCCAAAAAATTCTGCAAACTTTGAAACTTTTTCCTTTTCAAAAAGAAAATTCTGAGTTTATCTTTAAGCTCAATGACTCTCCTAAGTGATTACCAGCGAAACCCTGTGTGATATAAAAGCATTTCATGTCTGCTCCCCATTTCATCACAAAGTATTCCAAAGATTCTAGTTTTTAATGGCTTAGATTTTATGTAATTAACAAAAGAAATGCAATCTTGTAGTACTTGATGGACCTCTGGCTCTAGCCTCTTTTGTTGCAATGGCTTGCCTATGAATGGGTCAATGAAAGAAATTAACATGGGGTGCGATTTCTGTAACCTTACTTTCTAAATCGCTTTTTCACTCGTATTAATGCAGGAGGGTTTGTTGTCATGAAAATAAAAAATTACATTTAAGAACATTATTCTTCTCCCGTTCATTTGCCTTTAAGTGAGGTGTTGCAGAAATGCAGTTCTTCATGTAATTCATAATTAAATAAATATTTAACGAAAACACGAAGCTGAGCCATGTTACAGATATCAGTACTTTCATCCAATTGCAAAGTAAACTTTCCACACATATTGATATGCCCCAATAACTGTTCATTCAAATCTTCAGCAAGGATTTCTATGCGTCTTGCAATAGTATTATCCGACAAAGGAATTGCTTTTAATATCTTAGCATACATCTATCCATGAATGCTATTAACCATTTTCACAGCAGTAGGAAGTAGAAATGTTTCACCAATAAAGTGAGGTTTCTTTTTTTGTTATTAGATAACTAACGTCAAATGTTTTCAAATATTTGAAATTAACATTAGTGTATTTTTACAAAGTGGTGGATTAAGCATTTCAGAATTTCAAGGAACGTTGATAAAATGATATTGGCTTTCCAACATGCTAAGGATTCTTGGATTTTAAATTCCTTTTTAATCTTCATGGTTTCATATCATTAGCAAGTATATCATGACACTATGCAAAGAAGGCGAGGCTCTTTCTTGATATGAGTGTATGAAAATTCATATTTAACAAAATCATTCAGATAACATTTTATTTTCTTATTTACTTTGGTGTTTTTGTCTGGTGATGTGATATGTACACTCCAATCAGAGACAGAAGTAATCACAATGGAATCTTGCTGTTCGCCAGTAGTAGCTATAGGCCTACATGTTATTTGCTCTTTAGAACATGTAGCAACTGGTCTAATTTTTTGTTTGTCAGCATTTTCCCTACGAAGTTTTTTCTCAGCTTTGTTCGTAAGCCATTTATCCATCTTATGGGTAAGTTTATATTGCAAAATTTATGAATAAAAGGTTTATACATAGATTTATGAATTAATTAATAACTAATTAGCTGGCCATTACGCCACAATTGGAAAAAATCACTACAATACTAGAGATTAATGGACACAAACATCACGCAATACATACAAATTTTAAAAACAAACTAAATTCTGATACGTTTGAGAGTTGTATCTGGTAACGTTTCCTTTGCATCTTTTTCATATTTTTCAAATTCATCTCGTGAAGTGCACAGTTGTTTTTAAGTTCACATCCTCATTTTGTAGAACTTTGATTACGCTGTGAAAATTATGCAAAATTCAACATAAAACGAATTCTAGCTCATGCATCTTATCTGCAATATTATTTGCCTTTCTTCTAGCCTCTCCCTTTAGAGACTGGTTTTCGGCATATATTCTAAAGGTTCTAAAATTTCAAGGAAATTTGCAAAATTGCTGCTGTCGCCATAGCATATGACTACCGTCTTGTATCAGAGATGGATTTTAAGACACTTTCATTTTTAATACGATATTCAAGAATTTTTCATCGGCTGGTTGAGGCGGAAAAAAGGGTATAGAGTAATTGTACTGTAGAAAAGAAATTAAAAGCCTCAAACAGCAGTGAAAAACACTTCGGCCAACCAGATTTAGTGGATGAGATCCACAGAGTACATTTATAACAAACTTGTTCGCTGAAAAATTTTGCTGCATCCCCTTATAATGCCCCGACATCTTAGCATCACTGATATAAAACTCAGGTCTACATTTGGAAAAAATTAGCCTACGAGCTTCACGGATGTCCTGCAACATCTAGTTTGCCATTATTATGTCTGTGTGGCTTTCTATTTCTAGAAGGGTTAAAAAGCGTTCTATAGCCTGACCATCTTCTAAGTACTCAAGTAAGGCTCTTAATTGATCGCTACACGAGAAATCTAGTATTGAATCAACGGATAAACTAAAATAACCAGAAGATTTAACTTTGTCAACAACGATGCATGGACCTTTTGTGCCATTAGTTGAATAAGTTCCTCGCAGGTGGTTTCTACCAGGAAAGAAGGATTTCTTTTTTAAGAATCCTCATATTACGTAATGTGGCCTGCTAAAAATGGATCAAACTGGCTTATGAGTTCAAGCAGTCCTAAAGTTTCCCATTTTGCAATAGACAAATCCTTTCGTCTGTTCCTCGAAAAGCTAAGCCACGTTCAGCTAACGTACAAATAACAACAATGATACGCTTCAAGACTTGTTCCGAGTAATAACAGTCTTTCTGACTTTGTTTCTCCAACTGTGACTTCAACCCTGCACCCTGTCTGCGAGTTAAATATATTAGCAATGAGTCTCAGTCAGTAGTGATTTCCTTATTCTTATCAGTTGCAATAGTATTTCACGAGTCACTCAAACCTACTCTTGTAACAAATTTTGAGAAATTTTATGAACAAACAGTTTACAAACAAAACAATAAACTGATTATGTAAATGGTGAATACAGTAACCCCTCTATCTAGTATTTCTCACCACTATAAAATATAAACTATATGTGATATCATAGATGCTACTGTTTGTAGAACTTGAAGAGAGAAATCGAATACACTTTAAATCATTGTCTACGACGAGCCACAGCGATTTGAAAATATTTCCTAAAAGTCGGATGTGTTTCCTATTTTTTCGAGATATCTCTTTTTGTATCGCGAAATCGCAAAAAGTTATATGAACAAAGGCAGGATTTTTCAATTTTCTATAGGTGTACCAAATTTCATAACTTTACCTTTATAAATAAAACTAGACAATGGCTTCACCACTTCCACCTACGGGGGAAGCTGGCGCTTCGCTACTAAGATTAAAATTTAAAATCTGAAAAAAAGCAGCCATGGTTAAGGTTTATAAATTTTCTGAAATTCGTCAATTATAATAATTTTAAAACGAATAAATCTAAATTTTTCCCTTTCAAAATATCAAAATAGAGTTATAGAAGAAGATATATAAAAATAGATTTTCTGAACTTCGCCATTTGTAATTCTTTGGGGTTTAAAAAATTCACAAAATTTCCAAACTTATATTTATTTCTGAACTTCACCATTTTGTTTTTGATATTATAAAAGAATTATTAAAAAAATAAATTTAATAAAAAAATCCTAAGTTGTAACCAAACTAAATGAAATTACTATTCAAATACTCGAAAAAAAAACCCTTCATAAATTATAGTTAGTGAAGTGAAAAGTTACAAAGAAAGGGGAACTTTCCAGGTAGCAATTACCACATTACCAGTTACCAAAAACAGGCTGTCCTGAATTTTTTTTTGAAATTTAGGTATATGTATGTAACTAGGGATCGGGAAGTACTTGTCGTAAGCCAATAATTTAAAGTACATTTGATTTGTCTTTACAAGCTCTACAAAGTTTTTGATATGCTTTACGATATTTGTTATATTTTTTGAGAAAGAAACATCAAAAACAAAAAATGGTATTTTTTGTGATTTTTTGGAAAGTTTTACATAAGCAGCCCCAAAATAATATTTTCAAATTTTGTAAAAACCTCCAACAAAAATGTATTTTTTAGCCTTCTGTACATAATCCAATTTGCAGAATAAAATAATATGAGAATACTTGGATACTTAGGGATTTTAAATTACCCCCTAAAATGCCGTATTTTTTGTTTCTTTTTAAATATCTCGATTTCGCTCGGGAAATCGGAAAAAGAGTGTACAAATTTCCTTTCTCTATCTATAATAATAAGAAAGTTAGCATTTTTACTGAAACAATCCACTTACATAATATCCACATTAAACGCATTCAAAATATATAAAATGTACTTACATTTTAATAGATTAAATAGCTAGAGCTGAGTGTGCTCTTAGACTAATCATTAAGAAACTTAAAGCAAGAATCAGGTAATTAATGCACATGTAATTAACACCGGTGGAAGTTGGCAACTAAACTAAGAAGTCACTTGCGCTGTATCAAACACGTACAAGACTTGTTCAAAACTTGTATAATATCCAATCTGCGAGCACAGTTTTTTATATTTTAAAGGATAAACGTGACACAGGAGAGAAGGGCTCTATAAACAAAACTTATTTATTAAGTTTTGAAATGTCTATAAATGTAATTAATTTAATAACTTAAATGGTAAATCCAGCTGTAAAAGAATTTCTGAGGTGCCCCTCCTTCTCTTGATGCCCTAATTACGTGCTTATCCTTAACTCTATAATTTAACTTGGGGAATTTTTGAAATTTTTGAAAATGTTTTTTTGCTTAGTGGACAAATAACCTTTCATGTTATTGAGTTTAGGTTTATTTGAAACTTTTATTCGCAGGGATGTTTTTTGTATGTTTCGAGCTTTTATCAAAGTTCTTTTCTAAGAGTTCAGAAAAAATAAATATAATTATCGAATGATTTGGAATGGAAAAACATACAAATCGTCAAGTTCAAAAAATGTATTAAAATTAGGGCTTTGGTGCTTTTTTACTATCATTGGGCATATAAAACAAATTTAGATGTAAAAAGATATCTGACGAAGGTTTTTCTATATATCAAACCGGGTGAAATAACTTAAAAAAAAAGGTTTCAGGATGTCTATGTTAAAAAAAGTGTTTGGAAAATTCTCAACTAGATATAAATCTTCAAGGGATAAAGACACTATAATAAAAGGTGAAATAACTTTAAAAAATGTTTCAGGGTATCTATGTTGGAAAAGGTGTTCGGGGTGTTAAAATAAAGTCTATGAAGGGGATTAAAAAAAGTGGTTTGGAATAGCAAATAAGCCGTAGACCACTCGCCGAAGGAGTGCCTGTGGAACCAAGTTCTTTCTCTAAGAAAGAATACGAAGTATGGCCTGTTTTGCTTATATAGTTAATCCAACACTGCACAAGAGGACTTTGAAAGACAGACAATGTCTGCATCCATTATAAAATTAAATTCTGAGTAGATTGCTTTAATTCTGAGTCTACTCTTTGCGGAAGGGACTTTATGTCGACTCATTTAGATTAGGTACGTTGTGCTTTATAGGCTTCTCCTTCGAATGTGGAAGGATAAAACCAAGAAACTCCTATAGTAAGCGCTGGAATCAGGGTTCGTTATGAGGGTGACGGACAGAAAGGAGACAACTTTTTCAAGGGGAAAAATTACCAGGGACTGTTAGAGAGGAGGTGTTGTCTACGAGCTTGCAATTGCAAGTGTCAAATAAGAGGTCATAGGACGGAAGAAAATACAGACTCACTATTGGACAATGTACCTCTGCCAGAATCAAAGTCATAGGTGGAATCAGCAACAAAAAAGAAAGGTCGGTCCAAAATAGGGTATGAAAGACCAACCTGAGGAAACGAAGAATAGGTAGAGGAGGTACACTTCATACCAACCAGCCCTTTTAGGTTAAATTACGTGAAGAATTTGAAGGATTTGGAGCATGTGAATGAGAATGAGAAGAGTGAAAGTGAATTGGTTGCTGATGAGACGAAAATGTTGAATTCTGGATTCATGAAGAAGTACTGGCTGTATGAATTTTACGGCTTGTGCACCATATTTGTTGTGGTACCAGCCCCCATAAGGTTGGTTGTAGGAAAGTAAGAGATGAAGAATGATGATTCAAAGGACAAAATAGAGAGAAGCAAACATTTGATGGATAACAAGAATAGAATGAGTGGCATTGTTAGCAAGACTGTGTACAATGTACGTCGTTCCCACCATGTTTCTGTTGGTACCAGTACAAACCCTTTGATTTATACTGGTGAAATTTAGCAGGTTGAAGATAGGTGGAAAAAGGATGAGGAAATGAAAGCTACACCTCACATTTTGTGCTGGAATGCCCACGTTGGTTTCACCTTCGGTAGGATAAGCGGGGCCTATTGCACCACGATCCCTGCTAATGACCGTGCTCTCGCTATGTTTCTTGGCGCAGTTTCAGCTCTCGGATTTGATTTTCAATCTTCTCCAACGCGCTCGTAAAATTCGGAGGCGGAGAGGCTGGAAGCTGATTACGGTTAATTTGGTTGTCGGAAAACTTCATTATTACCCTCAAAATACATGAGTTAGAAATTTAAGTAGAGTTAAGAGAAACAGCTCCCATGTTTACATAAGGATTATTATATAATTCATCAGCTGCCGAGGCCATATGGTCGACCTTTGCTGGAGGAGGTCTTAATATTAGGGGCCTAATCATCATCATCTTTCATTATCAATAACTCTTTAATTTAAGAACGGGAATTTTGTGAGTATTTGAATAATAATTTCATCTTAGTTTGGTTATGACTTAAGTATATTTTAAATTTTTTTCAAGGTAATTTCGAAGAATTTCTTTAGAGTTGGAAAAAACAAAATAGTTTAGTTCAGAAAAATTAAATATGATTATTTAATGCTTTAGAATGTTTTAAAAGAAAATGAATTACAATTGGTGAACTTTAGAAAATTTATTAAAATTTAGGAAAGGCTACTTTTTCATTTTATCTATAACTATATTTTATCAACGTGATTTTTTGAAAGAGGGGAAATAGTTTAGGGTTCATTTTTTAAATTATTATAATTGGCGAAGTTCAGATTTATAAAAATTACCTATGGCTGCTTTTTGGTAGATTTTAAACTTTAATCTTAGTGGCGAAGCCATTGCCTAGTATGATTAAGTATCCAATGCATAAATATTTACGTCAGTAAAGAATCAAATAACTCATATTGAGCATTCTTGGCCCTGATGTAGTATTTTAAATGTTCGAAGAAACGTGTGAGACACCGCTCGCCCATTTGATTGCTCGGTAATAAGCAATTCTCGCAAATCCTCCACCAGTGACTAGCCAAATTCCCTTCGAAAAACCGGCTTCACGTTACCCATGTCCCTATCCTCCACTATCGAGCAGAAGGCTCCGAATAAGCATATAAATAATCATTGGTGCGATATGCTGAATATAATCATGATCAGAGAGCACATAATGGATAGAACCCCATGATTGGATTGGTGAAATTGTATATCGATAGAACGATGGGAGGGTATGCGTGTGATCCGCGAACGTTCATCATGCACATAAAATGATGTGTGCACGATTGGTGCCAACCAAACGTCGCACAGCGTTGCAGTTGAAACACTTGCTTGAGACGAGGTGACGGTCGATTTGGTAAAGGCACCAGTTTTTGCAACCATCGTGATCCTATCTGTGTTGTGTGTGGAATTGTGTGTGGTTGATAGTATTAACGGTTATGGCAAAAACTGAACAAAAATCGAAAAAGCAAACTGGAAAAAATGAAGGAAAAAAACTAGTATTAATTAGAATGTTATTAAGGAATTATATATAAAGAAGAGGAAAATGAAATTCCAATGATGAAGATTTCCTTTGATTGGGCGAAAACTTCGTTTAAATATGCTAATTAAACGTCAATTTTATAACTAGTCAAAATCCTATCTTTAACTACCGGGAAACACACGTGATGCGACTGATGCTTAGAATTTTTAGAAAATAAACACAAATATAAACGTGTGAAATCGATGAAAACTACATAAAACGGGACCCGAGGCCAGAAAATTTCAACATCCGAGATGAATGTTGGGAAACGTAGGTGATTTTTGGTTCTGTTAAATATATTATATTTAAAATTTCGAATTGAGCACCAATTTTAACATGGTTGTTATTGAAATGAACTAAATTATTTATCCCAATAATTTAATTTAATAATGCATAGTCAATATAAAATAATTTATTTATCATGGGAAGTAAACAAGCGAGAATAGGGATATAATTAATTAAGAATGTAAGTAAAAAATAGTAAGAATAGAAATAATAGTAGCAATAAGAGTAAGAATAATGGTATTAATAGTAAGAATAATAGCAATAATAAGAGTAATAATAGTGGTAATAATAGTAGAAATTCTTGAAGTATTAATAAAAGTAATAATAGAATAATGAGTAATGATAGGAGTAATAATATAATTAATAATAGTATAAATAAAGTCTTTTAGGTTCTTAAGGTAAAATAAAGGATTTTAGTGGTAGGAGGGTGGAAATAATAATAAGATGACGTTAATGGTATATACACATAGTGAGTGGTAATTAAAAAAAATAACACTTACTTTAGTGGGAACAAGAATACAGATACCAATTTACTAGTAAATATTTTTAAACCGAATCAATTTAATCGGAGTCACGAATAACCTGACTGCTTGAACTCAAATTCACTCAAGCACGAAAATTAAGAGCTTTGGAATGATGCGCTCTGATTGGTCGGTCCGATCATGTCACGCCACCTCCCAAATGGTGTTCGATTTTGTACACGAAATAATCAGGTATTTTTTAAAATAGTTTAAAATTTACACAATTAAACGATAAAATGGAATTGTTCAAAATATAGATTAATGCATACAATATATATATAAATGAATTAAAAAAAACGAGATTAAACTATCTGTGAGGTAAATATGATTGATATTAAAATATAACTTGGAGCAAATGAACAAAGTGCTCTATACATGTTATTCTGGCTACACGCCGACCAGAATGACTTTTTTTTAACTTTAGACTGTTTTTTTTCCGTTTTGTTTTTCTTAACATTGTTGCAAATGCTGAATTTATTTGGAGACTGATTATTATGAAAACGTAGCATAAAGCAATACGGTATCTTTATAAAGATTTAGTCTCCATCCAAATTGTGACCACGAATATTCAGTATTATTTTGTTTATTGCACGAGAGTTGATTTTACATTTATGTATTGAAATTTCGTATTAATGTTACCTAGAAAAATGCTAATAAAAATAATGGTAAATATGTAGATTATCAGCGCGAACGATAGGACGTACTATTTCGTCCGTGCTCCAAAATGTTTCACGTTTTTGGAGTACATTTAAGTTGACGGCTCGTGTGGGGATAAACACAATGAGGTGACTACACTACGATGATCCTGAGTTTCATGAAATTGGGGGAGGGGTCTGGGGGGCACAGCCTCCCAGTATATAATCCTAATTGTTTATAGAATAATAATTCGAAAAGGACTCAAAGCGCATGAATATTCCGACACGAGTGAACGATAATATTTACGCACAAATCTTTGTTTCGGCCGGGCCGCTAATCTTCATATTTACCAAAATAATAACTAATCGAATATTTGATACATTTTTGTCATTATTTACTCTACTCTGCGAAGACCTAACTTTGGCTATCCCCACTAACATCAATGCAGCTTCAATGTTAATGGAATGGATTTCATTTGACATGCGTAGAAACAGGCAAGATGAAAAGATTTCACAGGATGTGGCATTTGTGTTCATTGCTCGAGGAAGCCTTTCATCTTGCCTGTTTCTAGACATGCCAGATGAAAACCATTTAATTGACATTGATAATGCAAAACTAATTTAGAATTCTCACAATTATATACAAAGGCGTCTAATAGAATCAGCTCTTATAAAGGAAATTCTAAACTTTAATACTTCCAAAGGGCAATTCAACAAATTCCTTGATAAGCAAAGGTTTCGCCCTTTCACTGCTCAAAAATGCCGTTTCTCTACCATATCGTCCCACTAATTAATCCGACATGTAAATTTGTGTGTCCTTCGGCTAAGCATCTCTCTGTATTCATCAGTTTACCAGCAATTTAAGATGACGGGGGTCACTGTCGAAACCTGGTTTCGCAAATAAATCGATCCTAACACTGTGGTTTCTTCCTACATTTGTATGTACGTAATATATATATATATATATATATATATATATATATATATATATATATATATATATATATATATATAAAATATATATATATATATATATATATATATATATATATATATATATATATATATATATATATATATATACATATATATATATATATATATATATATATATATATATATATATATATATATATATATATATATATATATATATATATATATTAGATTAGAAGATATCACATTAGCGTGATATATATCAGCGAAAAAATAATAGTAAACCACAATATTTGAATCAAATATATTTATAACCACAGAACGAGTTTCGGCATATTAATGTCATTTTCAACTAAATCATAAAAAAGCAAAGCAAGCAGATCGGGTATATAAAGGTAAACAAAATACTAAACAAATGAAAACGGAGGAAGCAAACTGGAAAAACAAAAATATTTGGGTCGATTCATGGGGATAAGAGATGCAATTTCTTCAAGTCTCTTTACACACATGCAAATGTACGACCATAGATTCAATTTCAATCAAGCAAATATTATTTCTAAATCCAAATAATATATTGAGAGGAGAATTGACGAATCTATCATCATTAACAAAGTTGATAGTTTCATTCAGCCGAAGGGCAATACAAATTCAACAAATATGTCTTGAAGTAAGTCGCCAATCGTATAAACCCACAACCGCAATTGTTCCACCCAATTGAATGTACCCAAATATTTGTTTTCCAGTTTATTTCCTTCATTTTTATTTTGTTTCGTATTTTGTTGGCTTTTATATACCTGAGTTGCTTATTTTGCTTTTTCATTATTTATTCAGTTTAAAATGGCATTGATATGCCGAAACTAGTTATGTGGTTATAAATAAATTGGATTTATATATTGTGGTTTACTATTATTTCCTCATATATATATATATATATATATATATATATATATATATATATATATATATATGGGTTATTGTGCTAAATAATCCATAGAAAATAAGGAAAGATGATACAAAAGCGATATCCTCTGGTTATAGGATCAAACAAGGATAATAAATAGATTAAGAAAGCTGAAAGAGATAGCAAACAAAATAAAATTATATATAAAGCTGGGTTTGCTTTTGTTCATTTAGATGAACAGGGATTCGAATAGTGTTGGATCAAAAGTCGTTGGAAAGTAATGGAGTAGCTTTAATCTATAACTGAAAATTTAGCACCTTTCTGGAAAGAAACGAATGGTTCATATATCAATGGAAGAAGTGAGATGCTAACGTGCCAGTTTTCTTTCTTAATTGATTTGCATCTTTGCTGACATGTTAAACTCAGTAAGTTCGAATACCCAAAATGAATTAATCTTTTTTTGAATGAAGTCGTGTTTAAATAGATAAACATAATGTATATATATTTTTTTAATTAAAGATAACTTATATTTTAGATAGGGTAGCAATATTTGGCTTTGTCGATAAACGTCAGCATATTGAAAACGAACACTTTTAATTTTCTTAATACATACCTATGAACGCAAAAGAAGTTAAATACCTTCTTTGCAAAATAAGGATTAGTTGAACATAGAAACTTTTGCCTTCATAACAATGTCAAAGAACGGCACACAGATGGACCGCCCCCATTTAGATCCTTCTCTGAAATATACCAGGTTTTGGCTGTCAACAGGGCACCATCCGGGGGAGTAGATCCCTCCTCTCATTGTAAGTTCTCGGAGCTCGGAGTTATCTGTGGAGAAGCTTGACAAGGGGTCGATTCAAGTTCAGTGCTTGGCACCGAGCCCGGATTTAACCCGTGCATGATCCTGACGTCTGGAGCTGGGTCACCTCCGGCACCATATCCATCTCAGCGGGAGACCTCCATGTGGCCAGCTCCTCCGTAAGGCATCACTGAGACAATTCGAGGTATTTATTTTCGTCTAAGGCAGTGAACCAGCATCAAATGGGAAGAAAGGGTGACAGGTATGCTGGCACCC
The DNA here is from genome assembly GCA_963969495.1 of Ceratothoa steindachneri. Taxonomy (NCBI): domain Eukaryota; kingdom Metazoa; phylum Arthropoda; class Malacostraca; order Isopoda; family Cymothoidae; genus Ceratothoa; species Ceratothoa steindachneri. The sequence continues at coordinate 227,136,436 of OZ018317.1, forward strand.
TGTATCCAGAAAATACAGGACGTTAGGGGGCACGGACCGACGGGCTTTGCCATTCTTTGCTCCACTAAAGGGGTTGGTCCTATTGAGCCACTCCCATCGGAACGGTGAATCTTGGGCCACCTGTTTGCTCTATTAGTAGTCCTTCTTTGAAATAAAAGTAGACTTCCGCTGGAAAAAAGTTTAGTCCCCCAAGGGCGCTGCCATAGATGGCGGTCGTTTTAGATGGTGCAACTTTCCGAACGTTCCAGGATTAAACAGTTAGTAATAATATATTAATAAATAGTTAAGCAAGTATTAATGAATAGCACTGGATGGGTGCAAACTCAGTGACTTCTAAGGTAAAAGGAGAAAGAATGTAAAAGAGAGTGAGAAAGGTAGAGAACGAGAAAGATATTCGGTCTTGTATAAACTCGATGATTACATTTTAAATTGCAATCAGAAAACAATGTCCAAACTTTTACCTTGTAACTAATTTATTTAAAAAAGTTCTTGTTTTTCTTCTTCTCTTATTTTTCTCTTTCTAATGACTTACATACACTATATCTAGCCTCATGTAAGACTCTCCTAATCAGTTCCATCGGAGGTTAAGGTTAGAAGAGCTTCTCTAACAAAATCAAAATGACTTATTGCAATAACCTCTATAAACTGGAAGTCTCACTATCCCCAAAACTGGAAAATTCTTCATTTCGTCATCAAGTCATTGGCAACCTTTTTATAAAATTTGACCTGTAGGCTATGGTATGGGAAGCGAGAAGTCTTTAGGTATATAGCAATATAGAATCCAAAACCTTTTCGTTAAGAGTATATAATTATTGCAAATGTTTATACGGTTAATGCAGAAGTTTTTCTATTATTATTCGTTTTTCTTTTAACTTTTTCTTTTCATTGGCATTTTGCTCTGATTCCAACACTCTAATTGCATCATGAATTGCAGTCTATTGGTTAGTGCAGTTGATTTTCAGGTTATCAATATAGTACTGTTTCTTCGTAAACTTTTTATTCTTTGTTTCTTTTTTTCCCATCAGGGGAGTCCTTTTTTTTATTTCAAATGCTTTGACCTAACTTCCCAAATGGAAAAAATTGCTTACGAGAAGTCTTCATCACTACTAACTGACTACTCGGCGAGATTTAGTTAGTTTCACAGTGCCTTTTTCATTTCTTGGCTTTGATACCAACGTTATGTACATAGAAGGTGGCTGTGCTGTGCAAGTTTACATTTTTAAACTTATATTAAATATTCATTGAACAAGCTATTGATATTCATGTGAGACATTTGATATTAATTTTATTTTCATACTAAATGATATAAATGCTTCTGCTAAGCTGCCATGCTCTGTATTAGAATGATAAATTTATGAATAGATTTTCGGTTTATCTTCTAATTGTTTGTTGAGAGACCTTTGAATCATAAAAGCGTCGTATAACTGCTATGGTTTGAAAGGCATATCACCTATATTTTGGATGCAGGCTTTGTGACCGAGATAAGAACTAGGCTCCTCACATATGTTGCACCACTTGTGTTACTAACCTTCGCCAATGCTTGAACAGGAATAGGAAAGGAATTCCTTTTGCTGTGCTGATGACGTGGTGGGAACCAAAAGAACATACCAACAATTGTTATTTGTGCATTTGTACCTCAAATACAAAAGAGATTGTCAATAAAGAAAAAGGAGTCCTAGTCTGGGATCTGCAAATAGTCAAGAATAAGGCAGAAATGCTATGTTCTTGTCTTCAAAAGTGAATCTCCTATCAGCTTTAGTGAAATTTTCAAAATTTCGTGGCAGCAGCAGTTTAACAATTTCTTCGTAATGGAAGGTGATATTGTGGAATGTTATAATATTTATGGTCCTAAGGAAGCAGTTGGCATCGAATACGAAAACAGACACTGGGGTCTGTTCATTGATTCATCAAATGTTCAACATCCACCTCTCACCGAACCAAACAAAATCTTTCTACCACCACTACCAATACAACTAGGGCTCATGAAAAACTTTGAAGTAGCTATGAACAAATCTCGTCAGGGATTCAAGTATTTACCATGAAAATTTCCCTCACTGGGCTACGCTAAGTTAAAAGAGGGCGTTTTCATTGGTCCGCATATTCGAGAGCTTCTTAAAGATGGTGATTTTGACTCAGCCCTTCATGGGAAGGAAAATGATGTTTGGGAAGCATTCAAGTTAGTGGCGAAGGAATTTCTCGGAAACAGAGGAGAAGGAAATTATGAAGAATTGGTGGAAAATCTTATCAAGGCTTAGACAAACATAGGATGTAACATGTCACTTAAAATCTACTTTGTGGACTCATATTTAGACTTTTTCCAGCGAACTGTGGGAAGTTAGTGAGTAACATGGTAAAAGGTTTCACTAAGATCAACCATGGAAAAGTGGTATATCCAAGTATGGCCAAGTGTACGGGAATATGCGCACACACGCTCTAAGGTAGGCTAAGCAAGGCAGCAACTGATATTGTTCCGAAGAGTGCGATTTGAATAAATAACTGCAGCTGCGTGACCAAAGAATATTCCAAACACAACGACAAAAATAGATTTTTAATACACACTAAATAAAAGGCACAACAATAAATATGGATATATATATGTAGGTACATGAATAAGACAGAATTGGGTTACGAATACTAATTAGATAACCAGGGTTATTCAATGGTTACAATGGGATATTTAGGGTATCGAGTGATTTTAGTTCTTTAGAACCTCGAGATTAAGGTGGGGCAATCCTGGGGGAAGGTCTTAACGACCTTGATTACTCACGGAGGTAGCCGAAAACCAGTGGCAGGTGGGGCTACCTTTTCGAAACTTGGGTTTTGCGAGATGCGGGCTTCTTGTCCTCAAGAGGTCACCGGACGAACTTCGAAGGAGGGGAAGATGACTTCTGAAAATTCCAGTCGAGCAAGCTATCAGGCCTCTTGTCCTTAAGAAGTCACCGGTCGAACTTCGAAAGGGGATGGGATGACTTCTCCAAACTCTGCTTGAGCGAGCCTTCGGAAATCTTGTCCTCAAGAGGTTACCAGAAGAACTTCAGAGGACGGCTTCTCCAACCCTTGATCCCAAGGCGGTCGAGAAAGGCTGACGTTGCCTCAGAAGACTCTTGTCCCTGACCAAACGATAGGGTGTGATGTCTAGCTCTTCTGAGGCTTGCGACCCTCACTCACACTTCTCGCGAGAGAACTTCGTTAAATCTATCTCCTTTCGTGGAAGTTTCGTCACCTAAATCTGTCTGTAATTTTTGGGAGGGTGCATATATACCCGGAGTTCTTCAAAACAGGAAGAAAGAGCGTTGCCTTCTCGAACCCTCGTTATCGGCCAAGAGAACCGAGCCTCTCCTTGCGGGAAAGCGTAAGAGGCGGGGATCAGCGGGTCAGAAGGACGACCAACGGCTGGAGCCATAAAAACTGATCGCTGTGAACCTTCAAAATAGATGAGTAATCTCTCGACCCGAGGAGGGGGTGGGGGGATTGAGACGGCGGGGAGGTAGCCTTCAATTTCAGCGTCATGCCTCTGTGTTTATTTTTTACGTTAAAATGGCGGCTTTATTTCCCGAGGTAATATGTTAGGAAGTGGGGAAATAATATTATTCTAGGGGATCCCTCTACACGATACCAAGGTAAATGTAGCACAACAATGCTTGCAAACCACTGCTGGACATTGGCAAGAGATGATTCTTTAGCCCAGTATAAGCGTCAAGCAAAAATAGTGGATATAGATTAGAGTTTAAAACATAATGACACACACTGTACATCATAATAAAATATTACATTCCACGCCTTTTTAAACCTATAGGCAATAAAGATTTTTCAAGGTGATATTTGTATTTAATCCATGAAAATATATAAGAATTAACTAATCTCATTTAAGAAGCACACAGCTTTTAAAAAAAATTGTTGACAGTGAATTATCAGACATTTTGTCTGTAGTTTTTCTGCTTTGTTTAGTGCCATGATAAAGTTAACGTTGTCACAATTTTTTCATATTTATTGTATGGCTCTATTGAACTGAGAAAGATGCATTCTGAGTCTTTTATATGGAGGACGAGGTTGATATTTTTCAAGTTACAGGAAACCATTACCAATATTTATAAATTAGATCTTTTGCTACAAAAATTTGATACCAAACTTATCAGGTTTGGTGGAAATATATTGTGTGAATGGGCACCCCTTCCAGATGCGAAAATATGCTTCAGTTTTAATGAATCTTTCTCAAACCTAGGATATCGTAGAAAATTTAACTTTATCCAGTCCAACAGGTCGTGTTGATAATATATCAAACCCGATATATTTAATTAATTATTTATGACACATTAGTGTCATTCGTTTGTCACCGATAGACGGTTCAATTGTTTTTATCATAGATGCCCCACTGATTTTCCTTTAGCGATCACTCCAAATGTAAACATGATACGTATGCGAGCTTCAGTTCCAATAGAGATTTTAGGTGTTTGATAATTAAATCACTAATCATCAATCTAAAAACGCTCAGAACATTACCTTCAATGGAGATGATGTAGGTCCAGGTGATTCCCGAAGAATATTTTCCGCTCTGAAACGTCCTGTGTCATGGAAAGATTGTATTATTCCAAAAGTATGACTCAGAATTCGTGCAGGTTATTCGATAATAAAAGAGCTTTAAAAATAGCATTAAAATATATGACAAAACTTGGTTTCAGAAATGAATGGCAATAAAAATAAGGAACAAACAGTTGGGCAGATACAGGCCTTAGGGCCCCGACCTGGTAGACTTGAAATATGCTCATCTCTATAATACTAGTAGATATACTCATAAACATATAATAATATAATGTAATTTCAATGTTTATTCCCGAAGTGGCAACTCAATTACATAAGGGGAGCAAACTGGCCAACAGGCAGACATAGGTATGTTCTAAATTATGATATGGTATGTGATACCATATTTTTGAATGGAAAAAAAAGAAAGATACAGAAACCTTGTATTGCTAGCTATAAAACCATATAGTATAAGAGGAAGCTAAATTTGAGACAGAAACAGAGGTGTTCTTTTAAATTCAAGAGAAAGGGAGGTTGGAAGATACAAAAATCAAGGAGAGCAATGGAGAGGAAAATGTAGGAAATACATAATAAATGAGGGGAAAAATTAAATTATCAAGGCCAGGAATTGAATCTCTCTCCTGATTGTCGTTCAGGTGGTCTACACTATGCTACCAGGCAGAGCCATTCAAACCCACCTAGCTATATCAAATACATTATCTCTTTAGAATAGATGGCGGATTTTCTTTTATTTGCACTACACAAACGCACAACCCTCCTCCACTTATATTAGATGCCTATGACTGAGAAGGAGATGATCAATTCTTCCTACTTTATATTTATAATATTTACACTTTATCTATTTACACTCAATTTCACTAACCTCATAAGTAAGTGAAATTATCTATACACTATTTATATTTTTCAATGCTATATTGTTTTAAATTTAGATTTACACTTGGTGCAATCACTAAATGGAAAATGGTGGTTACACAATTTGACAACATCGGGATGATCACCACTACAATTGTTTCGATTTTAATCTCGACTACTTAACCGACAAAAGTAGAATTAATTGGTTCAACTTAATATATCAGGTCTAGAATAAACTGCTAATTCTAGAGCTTGGACAACTGAATGATACAATGAATAACATTAGAGTAAGGGGTCCTCCGAAACTTCCATTCGTGACCATCGTAAAAGGGAAAAGTGATGGTTGATTCGTTCTATCAAAGTCCTTAGGTAAATTATAAAAATGCCGCATAAATTTGCGACAATAAGAACATACAAGGGCTTTTTATACTATATCTCACACCCACTCACTATTACAAAGAAAGAGAGGATACAAGTTGTGAGAGTAGCAACAGCTACCACAAAGCCTTGGATATATTTAATTTTTGCCTTTCACAAACCTTTTGAAGACAAAAAAGATGGGGAAGTTTGTATTGCAGACAATATATCCATCTATTATTTCTGTCTTGTCAGTATAGATTACCATCGTTGTGCCTTCTTTGCCCTCCTGAATCTTTGTGTCTTCTAATGCCCCTTTCTTTTTCCTTTAAAAATACTCAAATTTCTCTTTCTTTTGTTTAATATGGTTGTAGAGTGTTAAATAAATATGCATATTCTGGATGTTTCTGAAACTAGGCGTACTCTCTTGATATCTCTTTAGAAAATATTTAATAATTGTTTTGGGCGTCCTTTTTATTTCAATCCTATTAATGTAAGGACACGGCTAGGTAAATTGAACCGATCGTAATTACAAGGGGAGAACTCTCTAAGCGTGCGCTCGTCCCACTTAGGTAACTAAGGGGGCAATGTGATTCCTGGCTCCGCTTCCACCATTCTGAACTGGAAAAATGGTTTCTACTTTACGTTCTTCAGAACCGCTCTCGGGAAACTCCATATCTAAATAGGACGTGCGTTGACGCGTTTGTGCTCGAGCAACTCTCAAATTCTTTCCGCTCTCCATTGTTTGCGGGTAAGGTCATTTGCCTCTTTCTCCCTATTTGGGAGTCTTCCCCTGGAGTCTCTATGTTTGAAGTGGTTGAGTCTCTTTTGTATTTACTCAGGCACCCAAATCGTGGGTTGAAATTCTCTCAAAGCGTCTCACTTGCATCCCATATGAGAATGTAGATAATTAACTCTATTAGAGGATGGCACGCTGAACCATAGAGAGTTGTAGAAGAGAATTAGGACATGTTTCTTCTGAGTTCATGATCGCCGAGATTCCTGTCACCACGGAGGTAGGGTGGGGAAAGAATGTAGGTTTTTGTCGAGACCAGAGCAAACTCCAGGGCCGCATGGCCTTTCCTGTTGCTGGATAGTGAGAAATGCATCATAAAATTAAAGACCACATAGTTGGTCGGATGAACGAGCCAGAATCGACTACTATGGATAAATGGGCTGATGGTGATGTTCCCTAACCAGATCAAGTCCCTCTTAATTTTTTACCTCGCGCTAACATCTAATGGATTACATGTCCTTCCGGCCTCAACGATCTCAGTTTCAGTTACACCTAAATTTCCCAAGCTATTTTTTTACTTCATCTATCTCGACAATATTTTTACAGATGTCTCCGACAGATTTTAAACAATATAATAATAAAAGAAGATTATTTTTAAAGCATAATAAACGGAAAGACAATTATTGATGCAAGAACTAACTGAATGAGTTTGCTAACAAAGTATTATTCAAACGTGAATTGGCCAATGCGTTATAATTGAACAACGCTCTCAGTCAAATAAAAAACTGTTTGCGGAAGAGCAAAATATCAACTCTGAGGAATACATAAGAGGAAGGAACTATCTTTAAATCAGGAAGATCAGAAAAGAGTAGCGAAGGAGTCAGAAGAACACCCTCTCGTAAAAACTACAGCGTCCAAAAGTTTAATATAAGGAAAAAATACAAGTCTTTACTTCAATATTTAAACCATGTATTAGTTTAAAAAATAAATATTCCATAGGAAAATCTTAAGGTTTCCTCATAATAAAACTAGCTACATATTTTGGTGTCTAAATTCTTAGTGCAAAATTGTATTTTTTCACAAGTTTGTCTTATTTTGCATTTACTTAATTTACACATGCTATTTATGCATATAGAGCTATAAAGCTTTTACTATATACTCATAGAATATTATTCTAAGTACGAGTACCAGTGGGAATTCTTCTGAAATTCATTTTGAAAAACTAAATCTTAAAGTTTGTAAAATCCTCCATTGAGATATCCTTTTAGAAAAAGGCCAAAGTTTGTGAGAAAAGAAATAATAAAACAGAAAAGGCCATTTTTATGCAATTTCAGGCTTTAAATACTCTTGAAGGCAAAATAATTTGGAAAGCTGAATTACTAGTTTATTAATTATAGCATTGGTGATAGTTTCACTTAGATCTTAAATTATTTATAAATTGTCACTGGGAAGAAATGTGATGCACAACCACGAAACTCAAGCAAAGACTGAAGTTCACTCAGCCTAGTGCTCTAGCATATTCCAAATCAGTCAAAATTCTCAGTGTTATTCTGGATTTGGTTTACTCAGTAATAAAATATTAAACTGGACCCAGTCTATTTCTATCTACATCCAGCGTATGTTACAAATGAAGAAATATTTTAACCTACAATCTAAAGATAGGTATCGATAACAGCAATTAAAAAGGGAGTTATAATATTTTGTGCATTTGAGTTAACTCTGCAATTGATATAAGTAATATAAATACAGGAAATTGCTTATTTTATTTATTTTTTGTTCACATCCACCAAGGAAAATATAAAAGGCAAATTAAAAAAATACTAGATTAAATATATTTAATTGGGAAGTTTTCTAAACTTTGCTAAGAGAGGCAATAATTAAACGCTTTATGTGCAACTATTTCTTTCTAATTACTTAACACTTCAAACAGATGCTAATGCTCAGGGGGGCACTAAAAGCCTAAAAGTAACAATTCCATAAAGTTTCAACGGAAAAAAAATTGATGTATCATATTAATATATTTATAAGAAAATCCAATTTTTTAAACGTTTGAAGGGGTATCTGTGGAAAATTAAAGTTAATTAATAAAACGGCATTATAAATTCCCGGAATGCTTATTAGATATTCTAAATGGCACTATTAAGAAGAAGAAGATTTTCTAATATTGCAAGATATGAAAATCTCTTGTCGGATGTAATTTATCATTAGATTTTCCTCTGACAGTCGAGTTTAGGTGAAAAAATGACCAAATAAAGGTCGAAACATGAATTCTTTTCAAATTTTAAGGAAAATAGCCCATAAAAGCTACATGATATGAATGAGAGAATCAAAACTATACTGATTTAAGTTAATTTTGTTATATTATTTGTTTTATAAAGATAATAACCAGTATACCAAAGAATATACCAACTTTTATTGAAGCTAAGGTGTTTTTATCAGTTTTAACTCAACAATATATATAAAATAACTATGTATATCATTAATGTATACTTCGATGAGTACAATAAAATCCTAAGGCATCTATAAATTATTTTTTTATAACGATTTGGCCAGCAACTTTATTAAGTCAAATGCTTAATTAGGAAACCGATATTTTAGTCATCCCGAGAGTGCGGTCGCCTGGAGAAATCTTTGCATGAATAATGAAAGAGTCGGATATTTATTTATTTTATGCATATATTTGCTTCTTATTTGCTATACCAGACAACAACATTTCTACACGAATATCAACTTTCCATTCCAGCAGTTTCCTATTGTACTAAGATAATTACTAAGAAATGTTTAAAAGACTCTCATAAAATTTTCGAGTTCATTAACTTTCATACGTTTTGGTTCATATCATCGAAAGCAATGTGAAGGAACCTGGCACTCATCCTATCGGGAATTTGTAGTGGCCATCTCGGAAATTTTCTTCTAATACATATTTTTGTTTCTTTTAACCTATACATTATTTACCAGAAAAATTCTTTACTCAGATAGAAGAACAGTAGAAGAGAATCAAAAGATAAATTATATAACCAGTGAAAGTAATAGATAGGATGATAGATATAGAGTTTAATAGAAAGCGAGGGTCCAAATCTGACTAACATTTAATATAAAAATTGGAGAACAGCAAATGTGTATTGTGCGTAGAGGAATGGCATCATAAAGCCTCCCGGAAGGCCAGGCAGACATATACCTTAAATTTACCTCCCCCCCCACCCTTGTTATGAAAGCCGGAGAAGTAAGCCCCATGAGGAGGCTCATGGGAACGGTAGCCGGCGAATAACAGTAACTGCCTACCCTGTTTGATCTCTCCGTCGCCTAGGTAGTTGGAGCGACCATCTGTGTTAAGGCAACCAACAAAGGCCCTTAAACGACGCTCTAAAGATCCAATTACCTACGAGATCCGTAGGTCCGTACGTATGTCACCAAAAAGCGGTGTCAGTCAAAAGGCACGCCAAGGAGTGTGGCGGTTAAAGGTCTCGCTAATTAACAAGCCGACTTGGGCACCTCAGTGCCAACCTATGCACTTCTCGCTCTCCAAGATGCGAACACACCATTCGCGCTCCTCTCTGCGGCCTCGCCCGTTTCCCTCCTTAGATGGGGCGGTGGTCCACCTATAAATGAGCCCCTGAAAGAAAGACAAAAGATTATTATTCGGTGAGAATGAAGTAGGATCAATTCGTAAGGATCGATCCTTCAGCCAGTCAAGATTATTCGGTGAGAACGAAGTATGATCAGTTCGTGAAGATCGATCCTTCAAACCAGTCAAGATTATTCGGTAACAAAGACATAGGATCATTTCGTGGAGATCGATCCTTCCCCGCCCAGTGCCGAATTAACAAAAATCGTCAAGTTTTGTATCAGTGCCATGCTGAAGAATCCTTTACAGACTTAGAAGAAGTCTGACTGGAGAAAAGAAAACCCGCTCACACTCGAGTGACTCACAGCTCAAGCTTCGTTAATTACGGTAAAAATCCCCCCGTTTACCCAAAATCTAGTTGGGCACTCGGCGTTGAAGAATAAGACACCGAGAGGCTTCAAGATTATTCATAAGAGGACTCTTGGAGCGGAGAGCATCGTAACTTTCTCCGTCTTTTTAACTTAACCAGAGGTAAATTTGCAATGAGAAGTTGACTTCGCGCTACCTCTCTTCCGCCATCCCATCTCTACGAAATTCTATCATCGGCCACGGTAACCCTCCAAAGCGCGAGATAAGCCCTCCAGATACATCCGGCAATCTCTGATCCCTCTTGTCATGTAAGTTAGAAAGAACATTTATATTCATATTGCGATAGTATGAGTTTAGTACGTCTCACGATTTAATGGAAATAGAAACAATTGTGCGTGAACCACTGTCATACTTGCTAGTAGAAGAGAGTAATTTAATTTAATGTTTAACGCTAATCAAAAAGGGTCGCGATAAAAATACTAATCAGCAATTGGTGTGTTTACGTGTAGCCTATTTGTTTATTTTTGTCATTGAAGATATTTTAATAGGCCCAGTTGCCACAGGGTTAGTCTTGGTTAGTGTAGGAAGAGGATATATATGTGTTTACTGTTTTTTTTGTCATAGTTAAATTTAAAATATATGTTTATTTTGGGATAATTCCAGGGCGTTTCTTTATATCCTTACGTGTTGAAGCGGCTTTTCCTTAACACAACAAAATTCGCACTATTAGATCAAAGCATAATTCAACAAAGAAGTGCATCACGACCACAAGGTATCTTACCACAGTGCGATCTTATCTGAATTGCTATATTATAAAAGGAATATGTGTATACGCATGTATGTTCTTATTTGAGAGCAACTAGTGGCCGACATGCTAAAGAACAAGGTAAAAAACCTTACTCCAGCAAGCGGCAAAATTGGGAGCCCCACTCGTACTTTAATGCACCCTAGTGGGAATGGTAGGATCGAGAGTCTACACGCACCTTTAAAGGCTATCCTTCGTAAGTTATGTGCCAAGAAGCCTCGTGAGTGGCATAGGTATCTCATTCTAACCTTGTTTGCCCCTAGAGGACTTCCGAGCAACCAGACTAGAATTTCGGCCCTTGATCTACTGTTAGGTCGTTCAATCGCAGGTCCACTCTCCGTTTTGAAAGATCTCTGCGAAGATCGCACCTTTCAAGAAGACTATAAAGGCCAGCTTCTATTACGTCATCGAACTACAGGAAAAGCTGGCCGAATGTTCTCAGATTGCTGCTTAACATGCTAACATTAGCAGTTCCCGGTACAAGATTTACTTCGATCTCAAGGCTCAAGAGCGTCAATTCAAGCCTGGTGACGAAGTGCTGGTACTCCTGACTAGTAATACCAGTAAACTGCTCGTTGCATGAAACGGACTCTACAGGGTACTAGATAGGCGTGGTAAGGTAGACTATCTTATTGAGGTTACTCGGGGACCCAGGCTTTATCATGCTAATCTGTTAAAACAGTATCAACGCAGATCCCATCTGCAGCAGGTGGAAGTGCTGGACGAAACTTCTACCCTCGAAGACCTTACCACTCCTGGAGAAGATAAACTGACTATCGTTGAGGAAGGAGACACTGATTGTTTGCATCTGCACTTGATACCAGATAGTATGCTTAACCCCCCTCAACTGACCACCCTGAGGTTGGAACACTCAACTGGAACAAACAATCCCAGCTTCACGAATTTATTAATAGGTACTAGGATATGCTCTCCAATAAAACCGGATGTACCTTTATCATTATCCACGCCAGTACTTTAATAACTAACTATAGGCCAATAGATATCCAGTGCATATTCCCCTTAAGTCTGTCTTCAAGAAGGAAGTAAAGACTCTACTCCAACAAAGGATTATCAGACAATCCTCTTCCCTCATTGTTCACCCGTCGTTATGTTAAGAAAATCTGATGGTTCCTACAAAATGGCCATTGACTATCGCCAACTTAGTTCTAGGTTACGAAGCAAATTGTAAATTATGTCGTGGCTGCTGGAAAGCGTAGGTTGGCTAGTTGAAAACCGGCGTGATTTCAGTCACGTAGATACTCACGGTGATGGGTATAAATAGGGACCCCTTGCCTCGAAGAAGGAGAGCTGATCAGGAGTTCCTAGAGGCATGACCTACTGTTACCTGCAGAGGCAATTGAAAGTTCGTACGGCGATGACCTACTGTTACCTGCAGAGCTGTATCGGACCCCTGCCAGCACTTGTCGCTATTACCTCTGCCGCTGCACCGATTTACTCTTCTTTCTCATTCTCAGATACATCTGGGCTCGTTACAAATCTCTCCTTTTTCCAGGACAACCAGCATCTGTGTATTGCCTCACTACTTCCGTGACAGGTATTTGGAGTATTTCTTTTCATCTTACGCCCCATTCTTAGGTTTTTTTTATTGAGACCTACAGTTATTTATTAAGGACGTCAGACGGGTGGCGGAATATTCCTGTACCCATTGTCCAGAGTCTCTATTTTGTAAGGATCAGTTGTAGTTGGTGGTTTAATCCTGTGATATATATGCACCCGTTTGTGCACTGTATTTATTAAATACATTTGTATTTAATGTGCCCATTCATGCACTGTATTTATTTAATACATTTGAATCATTCATAGTATTTTATACCCTCGCAGATATCTAACTAGCTTTCAGTTGGACCTCACTTTATTTCGGTTTTGTGCAGAGAGAACTTAGTTCCTCGTTTCTTCCTTACATGAAGTATTGCTTCATCTATTCAATCTACCAATTACCAGAAAGGAAAGGAAATTTGAAATTTTCCTTTAACCACATTTCTTATTTTTTATTCACAAGAGACAATTGTTTTTATAACCAGTAAAATCTCAGAGATATGAAAGAAATATGGATTGAAAATGGATTTCGAAATGGTAGTTCCTATTTTGTTGAACGCATTTAAGATAAGCTCAGGAAATAATAAAAGAGGTTCGCCATTGTTATTCAGGGTAACTCCTCAACCTTATTAAAAAACTCCATTACATAACGGGTAAGAGAGCAGGACAGCTGCATTTCCTAGCTGAAGATTAACAAGTTCAACAGACCCTAGTCGTGTGGTCGCAATTATCTTGACTTATGATCTTATGACCATCTGACCTTACGATCTTCAAAAATTACAAAAACTGAAAATAGTTACCACCCTTCCGACCGACCTACGATTCGACATAGTAACTTATAAGAATCTCGTGCACGCGACCAGAAAAGATGTGATTATATTACTACTGCTTTTGTGGAAGCCCATTTTAATTCCACGAGTGGGAAAATCTAAAATCATTTCGCTAAACTGAGTTTTAAATGGATCGAAAAACTTTTTCGTTGAGTTCCAAGGCAATTTAATCAATGAATTCCATCAGCTCAATATTCAATGGCATTCATTTGTGAAATAATTACAATATTGTAATTGGCCTTTCATTTTAATTGGCCATTCATTTTAATTGGTTTCATTTTTTGACCTGATTCACTAACCATAAATTTTTAATTTTCCTTTTAGGGTGATGCTGCGAATAGGCAATAATGACTGATATAAAGGCTTAATGAATGACCTCAAATGTTTTAATTATGGGAATCTCACTGAATCAGATTTATAAAGAATTTGGCAGAGATTTCATTACCAACATAATTCTTCATGCACATGTGATCCATCGCCAAATTATACGAACTGAAACAAGGATGCAGGCACGAACTGAGAATCAGAGTTGACAACATGATTAGGTAATCACATAAGAGACAAGGAGTCCATTTCACTGACGGAAACAAGTAAACACTTAAAACTCTGACGTCAAATTTACGAATTGGAAAAGTAATTACGCTGAAGTCAACGAAAAAAAGCAAGTACTTCAATAGGTAGAGCTCAGAAACCCCGAAACTAGAACAAGACCTTTCAACACTTGTTACCGACTTACGGCTAGAGTCCGACTGCCGAATGCTGGCCAGAACCACACATGCCGACATTAAACCTTATAATATAAGCCCCCACAGGGTTGAGAAAGGGAATGCGATGCGCTCTCTGGGCCTTAAGTGAACCTAGCAGTGCTCTTTTTACCAATTGGGCTATGCATGTTCAGCAGAGTTTCACAACTTTTTATTAACAATAATAACATATCGGAGTAATATTAATGATAGTAACAACTTTATTACCATACAATACAGTAATTGCCGTGAAATTTCGAACAAACATTTTAACAGAAGACATGCCTAAGTAACCATGTGTGCGTCAATGCGTTCACTCGTGGGTCTAAGATGGGTCCATGTTTACCCCCTCCAGGCTTTTCAGGCTTCGCTTTTATATGAAGGAGGCTATTTATGGCGATTCTCCCTTGTAATATTAAATTCCACCCTTCTTCATCCTTCTGTTTTATTAGTCCTTCTTTGTTTTTCCTCTTTTAAACAGCTTTTCCTTCTTTACCTCTTCTCTTCTCTAAAACCTTGAATAAACATGGTCCTTTCAGATTACGGAAATAAAACCTTGTCCTCATTTTCTCTTATTATCCCTTTCGATTGATTTTCTTTATATTTTGTGTGCCTCAGACCAATTCCCATTTCGCCTCAGGCCTCACTTATTGCAAATGTTTTTTCGCAACATACCGACCACTCTTCGCTGGTGGTGATTGCCCTGGATTTTCCAAATTCGTTTTAAAATATTTTAACAAATTTTTGTCTGGGGGTGAGGGAAGACATCTATTTTTTTTTAAAATAGTATAGATAGTTTTCCTAAAGAGTCTGGATTGACCTTAAATTTATGTTCGTAAAATTTTGTTTTTTTTTAATCTTGAAAAACAAATTATGAGGAAATTGATGGTGGATTATTATAAAAAATCTGATATCACTTTTTGGTTAAATTAGTTAGAAATGTTTTGGTATTAAATAATAATTCTGATTTTTCTATATTTATCTTTAATAAAACTAAGGTTTGAGCCAAACTTTTTCTATGGCCTTAAAAATTTGGACTATAGTTAAGCAGTTATGAGTGATTAAGTCATTTTAAAGCTACATTCTCGATTAATCAATAAGAAAATATATGAGGGACTCTTTCGAGGTCGTTATGTGTGTCCTTCCATGTGGTGCGGTAGGTAAAAGCAGGATTGATGTACGACAATATCACGCTTGTTCAGTAGCACCTAGGACATTCGAGCCCCATTCATGCAAAATCCCAGGTTAGTGGGTTTAACATGAACTTTAGTTGTTATTGTTTCATTAATATTGGTAGTGAGGATATCTAATAATGGTAATTGGTTGTTATGGCTTTCTTCGATGGAGAGATACAAGGAACTCGAGAGAGCCACTCAGGTACTAGTAAATAACGGATTCTCTAATAAAGAAATACAAACAGCTATAAGAATTAAATTGGACAGATGGTACCTCTCATAATTTCAGAAGAACAGGAATATGGATAATGAGGATATTATAAAACTGTTCTACAAGAATACTATGAGCATAGAACACCATTTAGATGAAACACACACATGGACATTATAGACCAAGGAATAAAACCCATAAACGCCGAAAAGAAGATCGCATTATTCATCTACTATCAAAATAGACGTACTTCAACCCTCTTCATGAAAAATAACCCCAAATCCCCGCTACAGCAGAAACAAAGGACACATCTGATATACGAGTACACATGTAAACTAGGAGACTGTGAGTTCCTACCTAACTCGTATATCAGCGTGACCAAAACCACTCTCTCAAGAAGAATGTCATACCACCTGAACAACGGTGCACCTAAAAAACATATACAGGAAGTACACGGAACATGCCTCAACTGAAAAATGATAGAAGAAAACACCAAAGTTTTAGACAATGCTCCCAACAGGCGTCAACTGCTCTTCCTTGAAGCTATATCTATCCAAGAGAAACAACCGAAATTAAACACTCAATGAAATCCGCCCAGCGCAAGAAAAACAAACAGAGGGACAGGTGTACTCAGATCTGCCCCTAGCCACTAATTTCCTTTTGGCAAGTAGCTTAATCCCCCCCCCCCCCCTCTCTGGCTACCTACTTCTCCGACCTTTTAACATCTGGATCCAACCTGCCTCTACGTGTAGAGCTTCGTTCGTAATTTTGTTAATACATTTTGTAAAATATATAAATTGAATACTTTGTAATAATTTTTCATTGTAACTCTGGATATGATACTCGATATATCGAAACGCGTCAGTTAAATTTAGGAAAGTGCTAAAATACATTAATTTACTTCTACCTTTGTAAAAATAACGAGTATCGGTCCCCGATGATCTTCGGTACACTTATTGACAGGTTAAATAATGAAGAAAAGGCGAATATAAGACAATTTGAGAAGATCGAAAAAATAATTATTAATTCGAAAGTAGCAGTCGCTTTTAATAATGCTATAATGAAAATATACTGCCCAAATTCACACACACACACAAACACACACACACACACACATATATATATATATATATATATATATATATATATATATATATATATATATATATATATATATGAATGCGATATTCCGCAGGAAAAAATAAAAAGGTGTTCCCAAGTACTTTCGAACTTTATTAAGTTCCTTATCAAGGATAACTACAAGAAATAATATTATATTAGAGGTATATATACGGAAGAAAAATATGAAAGACCGCCTCAAAAACAAGAAATCACCAATGAGGAAGAGGCGGTCTTTAATATTTTTCTTTCGTATATATACCTCTAATATAATACTATTTCTTGTAGTTATCCTTGATAAGGAACTTAATAAAGTTCGAAAGTACTTGGAAACACCTTTTTATTTTTTCCTGCGGTATATTGCATTCATTTGCCACCTTCACGTGATACTTTGTGAGTTTTTCATTATATATATATATATATATATATATATATATATATATATATATATATATATATATATATATATATATACCAGGAAATGGCTTCGCCACTCCCCCCCCTACTGGAAAAACTTGCGCTTCGCTCCTAAGATTAAAATTTAAAATCTAAAAAAAAGCAGCCATGGTTAAATTTTTATAAATTTTCTCAGCTTCACCAATTATAATAATTTAAAAAAGGAACTCTAAACTAAATTTCCACCCTTTCAAAATAGCACGTTGCTAAAATATAGAATTATAGAAGAAGATATGTAAAAATAAATTTTTTTAAATTTCATCATTTGTAATTATGTGGGTTTTAAAAAATTCTTAACTTTGCTAAAAAAAACAAGTTATAACCAAACTAAGGTGAAATTATTATTCAAATACTAAAAAAATCCCCTTTTTAAATAATAGAGTTAGTGATAATATATATATATATATATATATATATATATATATATATATATATATATATATATATATATATATATTCATGTAGTATATATATATATATATATATATATATATATATCTACAGTATGTATCTTTATATCGGTGGGATGAACGTCAAGGACATTTTCGACATCTTTGAAGATGAAGAACAACGTGGTGTCAGGGTAACTTTTCTTCCCCCTGAAGAGAAGGCTTTAGCAGATTCAGATATTGACTCCGATAAAAGTGACATTGAAACAGAAGGGAACATAAAAAATATGCAACTCAGAAAAATTCGGATTCATCTGCCATAAATCGAGAGAACATATTGCCATTCATTGCTATTTTAATAATCTCTAGTTATAATCAACTCCCTTTTAGACTGATTTATTGGAATACAGATCCTGATGAGTATAACATTTCAGTTAGTGAAAACATGCGACGAAACACATTTCAATGTATAATGTGTGTTCTTCATTTTGCTCATAACCAGCATATAAATGATGATCGCTATTATAAAGTTAGGCCTATTTTGGAAAACTTAAATAAATCATCCAAAATGGCTAATCTCCCTAAAGATGCTTGTGTTAATGATGCAATTCTGCCATATTATGCGCATCACAGCACGACAATTTTACCAGGAAAAAGCTAATACAGTTTGGATATAAACTATGGGTTCTATCTGATTCGGATGGATACTTGTTTCATCCAGAACCTTAATGTCGCCTTAATAAAACTTCCTGTAACTGGGTTATGTCAATGTGGAGATGTTGTGTTGGGTTTAGTTAAAAGCGCAAAGATAAGAGCTGGACAGTGTTTATATTTTGATAACTTGTTTACTTACTTTCCTCTTTTGAATAAACTTTCATACAATGATATTGCTGGAACTGGTACTATAAGAGAAGGAAGATTGGAAAATGCACCAGTACCAGCTTCTAAAATGCTAGAGAAAAGGAAAAGAGGTTATCTTGAGTCGGTGTGTACTAATGATAAAATTTTAAGGAAGTGGAAAGATAATAAGGTGGTGACAGTTGCTTCAAATAAATTCGATGTTGATCCTAAATCAAAGTACCACCAATGGTCGCTAATTAATAAAAAAGAGATGCCACCCCTGTATTTGTCATTGTAAATAAAAAATAATAACTCTAAAGGACTATATACTTTATTTATTACACTAAAATGAAGTTTCCAAAATATAATATCGATAACTTAAAAAATAAATTGTCGGCACTGATGGGTTAAAAGGTATTCCAATTGTATTTATTCTCACGGTCTTTTTTGTACTCCCGAATAGAACTTTAGGTCTTGCTTTAATCACAAGGCCTTAGAACTATCTCTCTCTTTTAGTCACTGCCTTTCTCCGCTTCTCATGAAAACTCTCCCACACGCCCATAATCTGCTCTCCCCTCTTCAATGAATCAAAATAACTTATTTTACCTCTTATTTCCACATGTTATTTGAAGTAGATTCAAATATTTCTCTCATCATATCCAGTGTCCTCATTTCGGCCTCATTGTACTCGGATTAGTCCATGCATGTGAGTCAATTAGGCAACATAGACCCGCGCCCAATGTGCTTCCAGATAATACGAAATACCCGTCCTTTTTATCAAAGGAAACAGAACAAGATTGCCTTGCCCATCTTTTTGAGAAGGAAGGTACGGGTGAGAGGTCTCCTTCTCAAGGTTAATATATAGCCCCTCCTAAGCCAGACTTCACCGTCATTTTTCCACCCTTTTATCTCCGGTTAAGTAAGGCGGAACTTCAATTTATTGAGATTAAAGAAGCATTTTTTAAGGTAGAATTCCACTAGCTGTTGCCTTCGCCTATCAGAATCAGATGATAGAGAGGTGTCTTTTAGGGAGTAGTTAAGTGATTCTTTTTAATTCAACAACTCTCTACCAGTAACTGACATCAAGGGAGTAAGCACAGAACAGAACAAAACATTTAGCCTAACAATTTATATTTAAAAATAACTAGTAGCACAAACAATGAGGAAAAATGAAAGAACACACAATCAAGACTACAAAGAAATCTTTTAGAATTAAATTAAAAAAAAAACAATCGTATGAAATAAGTAGTTGATTATGGTAATTGCCTTTCATGATGACAGAGCAAACGAGCTGAATACTGACAAGATATGGAAAGATGTTAATACGACACAAACATAATTAAAAAGAAATCTTAACGAGTATCATCATAGGTGTATTAACAAGTGTCTGTTTGGTTAAATAGAGCAAATGCCGACGACCACAACTCTTTCCAGCTCATGTAACCTTGTGAACGCGATCTCCAAGCAGCTAGAGTTTGATTTCAAATGGCTCTACCATGATATTGCCACATTTTTCCAACGAGTTACAAGTTAAGTGCCGACAAAAAAAACTTAAGAGAATGAGAACCTCCTCAATCAACCCTCTGCAATTACCCAATCATCTTATCTGGTGATTGTTGCTACCATGATCACTCAGGAAAACTGCCTGACGCTGCGATAGTGATTAACTGTACCGCCAATCACCCCTTTGACCCACTTTCTGCGCCTAAACCACGAAGTGACGAGTAGAAGATTTTTAGGAAACACAGGATTCTTCACTTTCGTCATACTGGCATCATACATCGATCATCAGCAACAGGAGAACGGTATTTCGATTAAAATGATTACTTGTTCACTAATTAAGAACTTAAGCGGGTAAGGTTCCTTGTGGTGTGAGACATCATGTTTATGATATCAAGACTTCTCTATAGAACATTTGGCATCAAGGATGAATTAGTCCTCAGCAAAGGGTTTCTTGTGGATGGTGAAGACGTTGTGAAACCCCTAAAGGTGGATGCAGAAACCCTCTCCGTGGCGTGTACAAAGGCAAGTAAAAATGGACCTACGAGGAAAAAGGTAGGGAGCCTACTTATGAAGGGATCCATATACGAGTATATCCCAACATAAAACGTCACATCGTTAACATAAAGCAAACAGAATATCCTAAATGGACAAAAAACCTAAGGAATAGAATATAGAAACTAATCAATTGAGTAATCAAATTAGTAAAGATAAATAAAATGTATTAAAAACTTGAAAAAACACTTCACCTGGTAAACATTATTTTCTTACTTCAACTAATATTCTTCTCATCTGTCAAATTTAACATTTTTTCGCCATTTTTATTTATCCATATATTTTACAATTAATTGTATGATTATATTTGATGTAAAATGTAGTAGTTGTAATTTTTTATCTACTTAATAAATTGTTGATAGATGAATTCAGATACAAATAAATAAGTTCCATAATCTAGGGAGTATTGAGTTAAGGTGAATGAAACACTTGAAACTTTTTGCAAATTAGAAATTGCCTGATTAATCTATGATTAAGTGAATGCATGGCGAGAAAATTCAGGGGTCAAAAGCATATATAAAAAACTCAAAATTATTCATATTTAGAGTATTTATACAATTTTGATGTGCAATATATGTGAGAAGGTTTGCCTCCTCCACGGTAATTAGATTGAAAAATGGTAAAGATTCTGATTCATAGGTGATGCAGGGAAGATATAAAATGAAAGATTTACTTAACACAATTTTTCCTTAAAATTATTATAGCTAATACAAAAAGGTCTTTAAGTGACTGACTTTATTTAATTAATACATTGAATGGATATTAAAAACTGCTACATTATGTATAGTTGAAAGATATAAAAGATCACAATTTCAAAGAGGTACTTTTCTCTAGGCATCTTTTTAATTTAAAATAATGAGAAAAGATTGATAAAATGATAAATTTTGCATATTTATTACATAAAAATAATATCATTTAAAAGAATATCTTTATTTGAGGCAAGTTTTTATTTGGGAAATAAGGAATAATAAATTAATAGAGTGAACTTCCATTAATTTCCAAAGCCTCACGGTGACTCCAAACAGATATTGCATTGAAATTCCCTTATCGAGATTTATTAGCACCAGATACGACGATGCGGAAATAATTCCATGAAATAATTATTCCTTGTTTACAATGGAAATGATGCTTGACGTTGTGTTTCTTCCAAATTTTATCATTTCCATTTATCAAGGATTAGCTATTTATCATTTTATCAATCAATACTCATGAGGTCAAATCAAAAATGATGCAACAATTCAGGCGTCTCTTTCAAATTGTATTATTTTCCTGTTATTACCCATGCCCAAGGAACTAATTTATCAATCGTTAGTAATTATTGCTATTAAAATTTCCTAAGGCATATTCAAAAAGCAAATTTTATTATTTTCCTAGGTTTCTGTAAATCCTATCATGCTATTTGAGCTGCAAAAGACTGAAATCACAAATAATTTGACCTAGGAGGTTGAGATGCATTACCGCACAGAGCTATAAAATTTTGTCTAGAAATTGGGCAAAAGCTTAAGTTTCAGTGTCCCTTGATTTATGTTTTGCACTCTAACTTTTAATCTAAACAAAATATAGTAACAAAATATGTAAAAAATTAAAGTGTTTTTATTCCTTTTTATCAAAGATAGAATTAAGATAGTCTTCAATAGGAAATGGCACATTGGTAGATACAAAGCTTCAGAAATATCAGAAAATTTGTTTTATCACAGTCAAGGCAGACAAGGTGCCTTATTGAGACAAAAATATGATATTAACATTTTGTTACAAGGCTACTCGAACAAATATTTAAAGCATTGACTTCACTTATGGGCGCAGGTCATAACGACCCCTTGATCTGCGTCTGCCTGCTCTCTTTCCCCCTTTCCACTCTGTCCCAAGCCAGATGTTTACAATCGTTTAAAAGCAGTCCAACATCCACAGGAGTATGGTCCCTCCATTTATTGGGTGGTCTACCTCTCGGTCTCCTACCTTGAATGCTACCTGTGTAGACAACTTTCATAATAACGTTTACACAGTCAGATTTTGAGAGGTTGTTTTTTGATGCTGTCAAATCGGCGTCTGTTGAGCTCCACATTCCTTTTTGCTGTTAGAGTTTCTAAGATTATTTCTTTGATGTTCATCCTTTTGTACTTCTGCCCCTTGATATTGATAGCTAGCATCTTTGTTCTTTCCTTGGAAAAGTCCATCTAAACATCCTTCAGATGCTTAAACTATGAACTATCTGGCCCCTTCACCTTCTCAAACAGCTTCTCTTAAACTAATCACATTAGGTTTTCCAGGATGAGATGTCGATAAGCCAGATAAAACACCCTTTTGTTCATAATTTTTTCTAGCAGTTTAGCAGCTTCTATATAAACCATATCGTTAGTGGGTGCAGTGTCAAAATCAAGAGCACTAACATTATTCATATTTTTTATATCTCCAGTATAAACATAGAAGCATCAGGCTGAGCTGTCAGAATAATGGTCGAAGACAGGTACTTCCAGTTGTTATCCTTTAGTGTATGAAGGTCACCAGACACTATCAGAGCTACAGTTTCTAAGGTAATTTTAGTGGCAATGCCTAAAGCACCTTTGATCATCCTTCCATTCCAGTGTTAGACAGCGTACAGCGTTTTTTTCACAAAACTAACTTTGACTTTCGTCGCTGAAAAACACTTCTTACTTTTATGCATTCAACGAGACATTGCACTTGTTGATTAATTCAAATGCCTCAAAGTAGAACCTGACCATTTGGCAAAAAAGCAAAACCAATTCTAGTTCAGTAGCGTTATCTGATTTGAGGGATAAGAGTATGGAAATCTAAGAATACGGATTTACCGCCATTATTTAATCCTACACAATCGTTATTAAAATAAAGTTCCTTATGTTACGACTGGTATGGAAAGTTACGCGACTTTACGTCTGGTAACGTAGTATATTACGACTGGAGAAGGCACGATGCTCAGAACTTCGTCAGATACGACTAGTGATGAAGGTTACGGCAGTTAACATCGGGTAACCACGTCTGTTACGAATGGCAAAGGCACAATGTTCGATGGAGGAGAGGAACTGTCTTTTGAAGGTGTGAATCAGTTATGAAGAATCCCCGGGACAGAAGGACGTAATGAGATACCTTCAAGGTGATGGATATATGTCTGTGACTCATTTCAAGTGGATGTGGTACATAAAATATTAAACATAATAGGAAGAGTTTTATAATAATGTTCTAGTTATATTTGATTTAGATATTAAGCTTTTAAAGTTAACCCAATGGTTATTCATATAGAGCATTGAACACATTGGGATTGATTTTACAATAACTATCCAGTTATATTTATCACAAGGTTAATGAGGCGGAAATTTCTTACAACTGAGGCAATGTGAATACATTTTGGAGATAAAGGATAATCCTACCTTAATATTAACCAATAGAATATAGTGTCAAGGTGAGTAGATGTGGAGTCAGACAGGGTTTACCTAAGTATCTCTCTTTTGAAAAGAAACCGTGCAACCACAAAAAATTAGTCGGTGTTATTAAAGAATTTTGCTACTTAAGAAAAAAGATTGCTCCTTGATGCCATAGGGGTTAACTGAAGCAGATAGGCTGGGTTAGCAAGAAGGAGGTTGGAAAAATGGAATGGCTGCGTCAGATGCTGTAGTTTTAGCTTCGGAAGGTAATGTAAATTTGTGCGAATTTCTGAGCTCTTATTTCATGCCTATTTCATAATCTTTTATTATTACCATTATTATTACTATTATTATTATATTATAGTACCGTTTGAGCTTGATTATAGTTAAGCATGTAAACCTAAAACTGTCCCCTTTGAAACCAAATTAGTATTTACAGATATAAGGGAGACTAAAAAAACACAAACAAAAATGCACCCAAAATGAAAATGTTTACATGCAACAACCCAAAATAAAAAAGAGAAATTCTTAAGCATTTTAATTTATCATATAATCAACAAAAAACAAAAAAAAATACTATATTAGTAAAATGCAAACTGATTACTTGACCTGGAGTAAATATGTTTGAACAAAAATAATATATACATAGGTACAATATATATGAAATAAACTAAATTAACAAAATATATGAGGTATACATCAATATCTAGTCTAATCGTATGTAGGCTTATTCGCAAGCGTTATTATAATGTTTACTTTGCGAAAGACCTGGCTCTAAACAATGACCCTGGATTAGCATATATAGGCGTAGTTGCGCATATATTATTAGACTTCTTTCTTCTCGACCTTACACATAGAATGCTAACGACGCATATAAACATGGTACATAATGTGGCAGTGAAAAAAGTAATTGGGTCTAGAATTTCTAATACATATATTTGATCATTATGATAAGTATTTCAGTGATCATGACAATTGGTGCATGCAAATCGGGAAGGATGTTTACTTGAGAGGCAGATATATTTAACGCGTTAAATTAATGGGTTTGGCATCAAAATTGGGGAGAGGATAGTTCTGATTAAGAGTTATTCTGTGAGGGTTATGGATTTCGACAGATTCACTGCAAATGGAGCAACAACTAGGAATTAGAAAAAGTGATTTCCAAAACAGGTAAATTTGATTTGCGGTGTTCCTACAAATGAAACCAAAACGTGGCTGCTAATGTTAAGTTGAATGATCTGATCTGATTTTACAAGAGAGTATGGACATGTTGGTGAGAGGGTTCGTGAATAAAAGGAGAACAGGGTATATATGGAGAAGGTTTGTTATTTTTTCTGAAATTTTAAAAGTTTCTTGAAGTGTTAGAGGGGCAGTAAAATCTAAAAGTATGTCTTTATGTCCTCTCGGTAGTTTTTCTCCCCCTAAATTTTCTAATACTACTCCAGGGGAGAGGAAGATTGGATTTATTTAGCTAGCGTATACATATTCTTAATAAAAAGCGAGAGCTGGTTCTTAATAATGTAGGAGTGGTCCTAAAGTCTACAAAACATTCGCAAGGAATTGGATCTATATACAAACCAAATAAGATAATTGCGAAAAAATTTAGAAAAGATCTAGAAGAAGGAAAGTTATGCAATCCAATCGAGGAAGAGAATCTGAATAATTCCTCCGAGAAAAGAGACATAAATGAAATAGCCATACATAAAAAATAGTTATTGAAACCAAACAACAAAACGAAAGTCTAAATGTTGTTTTATATACAATAGTTCATTTATTAATGATAATAGACATATATCACATAAATTTAAATGTAAGAGAGAAGTTTTCGCCAAATGAATTGAAATATCAAAAAATAAATACAAAAATCCATTTTTGCGCTTAATAAATCTCATTCTTAATCACTGAAGGTATGTCGTGTATATTTTCAAATGTGCGATTTGTACTGCTGCAACTTTTATCGTTATCCCTGTTTCAGCTCCTGGGGCGAGGTTCTTTGCACGTCTGAGCTTCAGTCGGCAAACGGGAAATATAAAGGGGAAAAAGAAAAATCTAAAACATATTAAGAAGGTTGAACCTCTTATTTTGATAACTTTTAAATCACTATGTTAAAATTATTATAAACCAAATATAAATGATGGTTCCATTTCAACACCTTCACATCAATAAAAATTAAAACGTACATTAGTTGATTTGGTTCATAGTATTTCGTGAATACTATTAGCTGGTGGTTCGATTATTTATAAGTAGAATTCTAGGATTTTTCTGCAAAACATAAGTAACAGATTTGTATCTTGTCTATATATTAGACCTTAGCGTGTATGGTTAAATGGAGTAAGGTTTAAAAAACTTTGTTTTCTTGATTGTTTTGTACTTTATTTTCCTTTATGTACCTTTATTTTTCATAATCTCTAATTTAAATTTATTTTTTTCTGAATCGTCTTTAAACAAAAAGGTTTAAGGAATATATTAAAAACGGTAGATGGGAGAAAAATGACGTTCCCTACTAAATTAGTCACCTGATGAACTTTGACTATCATCTAGAAATTCTCTTAAACACCAAGCGTAGGCTTTAGAGGAAGGATAATTATTCTTATATTTATATATATATATATATATATATATATATATATATATATATATATATATATATATATATATATATATATATATATATATAGTGATGAGGATTGCTTCTAGAGAGCCTGAATTTATTTTTTAACAGAAATCCCAAGGCAAGGAAAATAAAATCCAAATACGATTTTATTTCGTGAACACCGTCTAAAACGAAATCCAATCCCGAATTTGGATTCATATGCAAGAGAAGACCTATTTGTTCGTTTGTGCTCCTGTAGGGAATTGATTAAGGCACCCTAATCGTAGAGAACCATGTATTTAGAATATGTATATTTTAAGGTTATGAACATTGACGATGTTTATCATCGGCCTATAATGGTACGCTAACCATAATCTTTCCAAAGTTGTTGGTACCTATCATAGATTCTCTAACTAAAAGTGAGTTTACTTCATGTGATTCTTTTGAATTCGCAGATTTGTTTATATTTATAGATTTTCGGACTACCATATGAGTAGTTTTAATTTTGAGTGATTATTTACAAATATACCTTTTTTCTCTAACCTGTAATATAGTATGCGATTTACATTTAACACTAATTCTATAGCAGCTGGTCTGACAAATCTGAGTTTCAAGGCTCTTAAACTGGCTATTTTATACATTATTTATTTTTAATAAGAGTTATTTAGACATAACGAGGAAATGGCAATCAATCTTAGATCTATCACTTGCATATGCACTTTTGCGGAAACTTGTTCAAGCCTGGGTGTCTGAGAGAGAGAGTAGGTTACCCTCCCTCCCTCATACGACCAAACACCTACCCGTGGCACCTGAGAAAAGATGCACCTACATGCCCAGATAGCCTCAAGGTACCGGCAAGAATTTCACGCGACCGTGTGATCCGTTTTGGGTTCCCCTTCTCTCCTGACGCATCGCCCGATCGGCGCCTGACCTAAGGCGCCCCTCTTTGGGGAGCCTCTGGCGACTCGCTCCCGCTTAGGCAGTTTAAATACTTCGGGAAAAGCTTTGAGAAATTAGTGCCATACAGCCCCGTCCTGGTTAGCAGCCACGTACAGTCTCGTACGCCAAGCTCTGCCTCCCAACGGTTTCCAGCTACGAACGTGACACGTCCGGTTTCGCTCGTACCTGAGGCCAGAGTTCCCGCCCGACAGACGATAGACACGGACAGGCATCTATCACTTGGGTATTGACTTCCTCCTGGTCTAGATTACTCCCTCGTTCATTTCTCAGCATGTGTAAAGAAAAAGGAATTTTGAAATTGGAACTTTGCAGCGCTGCGCTTCAACGTCATCTCCAAATCCTCCGGTCAATTAGGCTTTACGTGAGTCTCCCCGTTATTTGCATTCTCCCTCTTTCCCTGGAAGCAATCACCGTACGTCCTCTCTCGGACTCTCATCCGCGTCGAGTCATTTGTATCCCCCCCCCGTTTGGTACCCCCGGTCTCATCTTATTTATTATAATTTTTTTCCTTTTGCTAATAATATTTTCTTTGTATATAGTGAAGTTATTTTTCTACAATCAGTTTCTCTAAACCAAGAACCTCTAAGAATTGATTATTTAGGCCACTGCACTCGATTTTGATTAATTAACCAGCGTACTAGGATCTATTCCCCGCGCTTCCCAATTTATAGCGTGCTCCCTTCCCGCGTCAGTACTCGACAAGCATCGACGTTCGACTCTGCGACAGTGTCTATATGCTCAACACAGTTTAAACATCCTAATTTGTCAAAATATATGACGGTGAGAGCTTAAAACCTTTTAAAACTACGAAGCATTGTTCTTATTTCCTAACTATTTCAAATCGAATGTGAATAAAATTAACCGAAAAATGATCACTGTGGAAGACTGCAAGTTATGGTATATTTAGAGATGAAAAGGTTCGGAAGAAACATTAGAGGGGCTAAGAAGAGTTTAAAGGTCAGTGGCTAAATGATAATGCGCGATGTTATTGTTTGTTTAGTTAGTGGTATTAAGTGTGGCTGGGGCGGCAGGAGGATGGGAAATGGGAGGAGAGGAGCATGTTTATAAAAAGGTGCTGTTCACTTTAATGTCATCTTATGTGGAAGGTATTGGCTGAGGGTAATCAAGGGCTAAGGAGTATCTGAATGCCATGGCAGTGTATTCTTTTACATTTGTATACATCTATGTGGGGTATCTAGTGAGCTTATCCAACTATGGTATTAAACGGGCGTGGGTTTATCTGTTGAGTGGTATTAGTTTGTTGTTTTCATGTAAAGTGGCCATTCTTGTAATTGGAGTGATTAGTGTAGTATTATTATCGATTATCTCAATTTGTATCAAGGAAGTGAGTTCAGGCTCATCTGCGTGGAGCCGACACTTTTCATGTACTTCCTGGAAATGCTTTTCACCGCCAACTGTCCTATTTCATGGAAATATTTATAGATAATCTTCTTACACACATTTAGTTTATTGCCGTCAACGACATTCTTAGGGAAAGCAATTCCAAGTCTGTGTTATTTTCTAAGAAAAAAAGTATCGTTGTCTCGCGGTGCTAAATATTTTGTTTACTATTTTCGAGCGTTTTACTACGACTGTTTATTAATTTAAAGACATCCATACACTTTCTCCGTGTACGGAGAAAGTAGATGGCTCAACTCGTCTCAACTGATCTGGAGTGAAATAAATTAATCTTTCCCTCGACTAATTATATTTATTCTTTCCGAAATTAAAGGAGTTGGCTATGGTTGGAAAAAAAAGGGAGAATATGAACGCTCTTAAGGCACGATGGAGAGAAAAGGAACGCAAAGCGCCCTTCGGTCTCAAGCGGGAGTCAGAAACTCGTTCGTATGTTCTTTTTGGTCGAACTGGTAAAGTTCTTGTGCGTAGAAGAAGGTAGTCGGTGATGAGCACAGGGAGGGCGTCTCCCAGTCTTCCGTAAAATAATAACAAGCGTTTTTATAGTTTCCATTTTAATTTTATAACGAGGACCGTATCATTTTGTCATGACCGAAGCTTTGTAAGCTTTTGTATTCTTAATAAAGAAACCTAATTTTATTTTCGGTTATGTAAATATTTGGGTTTCGCGGAATTAAGTCATTTTTTGAAAAACATCTCTATATCTTCCTTAAAATCTAATATATCTATCACTGTGTGGTTTGTATTTAAAGTAATTTTCACATGGACCTTAAAGCTTTTTAATAACCAATTATGTGACATTACTTATTTCATGAGTTTCTAGGGTAATTAGTGATACGATGGCAAATAAAAGGTTGTGTAGAGTGTATCATCATAAACTGAAGTCTAGTTAATGCCACGCGCATTTCTAAAAAAAAAAAACACACCTTAAAACAGTGATATAATAATTTTCGTTAGATCTTCGTTATGGAAAACTAACTATATTGGATGACGATATTTCGAAAGAAATTGTTTATTCATATCCTCATAAATTAACATAGATTTGATGTAAAAACTGACTGTATAATTGCTTCTGTCTACGAACGTGAGTACAGAAGATTATCGCTAGCAACCTGATCTAGTTTATAAAAAATTACATCTAAATGGCAAGCTTTGGGAAACAGAATAATTTATGTGTTCCCACAGGACGAAAGAGAAGATTGTTAGGAGGAGATACTCTTCTACATCCCACATATTTTGGATTTATCACTTACATAATATCACTTATTTCGATTAATAAACCATTTCAGACTTATCGGAAAATTTAGAAACAAAGATGTCATTGAAAATGGCATCTCAAACGAATTTCTTAAAAAAATCATGTATATTTAAACCAGGAATCGAAAATATGCCTACCTCTTTGTCTATTTTACTGATTAT
This sequence comes from Ceratothoa steindachneri, assembly GCA_963969495.1. NCBI lineage: Eukaryota > Metazoa > Arthropoda > Malacostraca > Isopoda > Cymothoidae > Ceratothoa > Ceratothoa steindachneri. The sequence continues at coordinate 227,166,799 of OZ018317.1, forward strand.
AATTTTACAATTAATAAACTATTACCTAATTAATCTCCGATTCCCCTAATAATTTCAATTCGACTAGCCTTAGTAAAATTTACAATAAATAGTATAGTAATCCCTCCTCCAAAATTCAGAAGCTTAAGAATATGACCAAATTCCTAGATTTTGCACTGTAATTTAACAAGAACAAGGTCTGCTGCCCATAAAGTCGCGTGCACTCACATATTTTGATTTATGACCTTTCGACCTTCAAATATTTCAATAATTCCATGACTAACATTGGGGAAACCTTGGCAATTCTAGCATTCAAAAGATAATGTAAAACAACATAAGGGATTCAAATTTCGTTAGAATCAGCCCAGTAGTTATGATATTATTGCCAAAACAAAATAATTCCCAGGCTATCCTTGGGATGACTTTAGCAATTACATTATTCGAAAGAAAATGTAAAACAATATAAGGCTATCAAATTTCGTTTAAATCTTCCGAAAAGTTCTTATGTTATTGCCAAAACAAAGTAATTCCAGGTCTAACCTTGGGAGGACTTTGATGACTATATGATTCGAAAGAGAAAATAAAACGACATAAGGCTTTCAAATTTCTTAAGAATCGGCCTAATATTTATAATGTTATTACAAAAAGAATAAAAAAAGCAAATCGGGGACTGAGCGACATAGTGAGATTTAGAGTGGCCTGCGACTAAAAATGACAGAGAATCCAATAATATATCATTATAGTGAACATCATTCAGTTATAGTCAAAATCTTTTACTTATATTAGATGAAGAGCAGAAAGTTAAGTCAAAGGACAAGTTTATAAATTGGCTATATAGTGAGAAGCAGGTGGCTCTGCCGACAGTCTAGAAAGTTGGCGAGAAGCATGACGGCTGACTGACAAACTGATACAGTCATATTTTGGTTTATATGGCAATCTTCAGCCAGGCATGGTAATAAAATAACATATATGTTGGAATTAGACAGGGATGATGATGTGCTGTCGACTTGGTGAGAAGCAGGGAGGCAATATAACAGAAGGACAGATATAGTGTCGTTTTGGCTCATACGACGACCCTTCGTTATGCTTATAGGAAGGGAGATGTATTGCCAATCAGAAAGACAGTACAGCATACATACATACAGGTATAATAATATTTAAGGTTACTGGAAGGTATCGTAACAGACTAGTAGTATGGTTACAGGTAGAGAGGAAATTACCAAATAAACGAATATAACGACAGAATAATTAGGGAAGAGGAAGGCCAGACGAAATAGTCCTAAACAAATCACAAAGATGTAAAGAAGTAAAAGCTAAGGGAAGAAGTGAATGGAGAAAATAATCATAATATAGATACGAGAGACCGAAAAATAAATGCAGGATAAAGAGTAACATGATGAGTGTGTACGAGTAGGTGTGTAATGATTAGAGACGAGGAAATGATGTATGTCTTAATGCACTTTAAGTGAAGACTTCGCTTTAGTTCATTTAATGAGAGTAGAACATATGCCATTTAAAGTTCCCCTGCCCAGGAAAGGAATGGAACAAACATTTGTTATGATACCTTCTAAATACACACAAAATCACATACTCAAGAACAGACTTGGCCTAAAGTATAAATCAGCTATTATAGCTGTATATATATATTTGAATTATTTACTCCACTTTTTAGAATTAATCATATTATTCATAAATAGGTATGATAATAATGTTTATTTTGCCAATGTGTTTGAATATTTTGTGAAAATGTATAAATTATGTAGGGTTTAACCGAATGGATTTTAATTAATAAAATGGTATGTTTTCTAAACTCAGAATTTAATTATTATTTTTTTATGTTTTCGCTTAAATTTATAACTAGTGTGAATTGAATATCGTTCTAAATAATTAATATGACTAAAGCTAAGGAAGTTACAGAAGGAAAGAGAACACAAATCCAACTTCTCCATAGCCAAAGCTTATCAGAAGTAGAAATTGCTAAATGAATAAAATGTCCAAGATATTAAGTCAAGACCCCTTTCAAACAACATCAAGAGACCAAGTGTTTTGTATTAAGTGACAGGAAACGTCTTGCAACAATTACTGAGGAAAGATTTATCATTCGTACTTCACTACCGAACCAAAGATCATCTGAAGTTGCCGAAGAGTTCAATGAAGCCTTAAGTAAAAAAATATCACACCCAGAAAAGTTACAAATAGAATTAAAGACCAAAGGTCTAAATGGTGCAAGGATATCATATCTGAGGTTAACAGAATAAAACGTCTTCTTTAAGTAATTTTTTTTCAAAATAGACACCTTCAAAATGCTCTACCTTCATTTGGTGAGAAGAAAGCAATTATTAGGTATCTTATAAGGAGCATTGTATTGTTGTTTTACACAAGTAATTTATGTAATTCCAGTTAAATACATCTTAGAGAAAAAATATTTAGAAATTTACCATTTATTTATGAAATTTAAAATTTTTCATCACTTCTTGGACTACCCTTGTGAGACCAAGATTTGGAGAGTTATTTCACCCTGCTTGTCTGGTACCAATTGTGAAGCATAGAGGTATATATTCCATGGTATTGGTTTGCATGTCTTAACCATGACCAGGGAAGATGTTTCTATGACAGTGAAAATGAACCCCACAACATATTCCACTATAATGCATAAGTTTAAGAGATATATATCGAAAAATTGTATCACACAACACCAACAAATAGATTAAAATTTCAGCGAGACATTGGTTTGGAGAAATTGTGATCACCCATATGGAGTGGCAACCACAAGGCTCAGACTTAAATTTAATAGAAGACTAGTAGGAGTACTGGAGAAAAAAAATTAGAAGTAACACAAGAAGAAAGAAGATTAAACTGCTTAAATCATTGCAAGCTGAGTGTGGAAAGATATCGTCAGAAATTTGTGAAAATTGGGTGAAATCCATTTCACGAATAATTATGACTGTAAATTACAGCAAAAGCGGATCCAACTAAGTATTAAAATAATTAAAAACAATTAAATTTATAATAATGTGTATGCTAAATATATTTATAACAAATATATAATCAAAAAATAGGGGTGATTCTATTGGCCAAGAATGTCGATATAACCATATTCATCTCATCACACACATAAATGTGTGCCTGCATATAGTAGGATAAAGAAATTTATGAATTAAAAATAACAACGAAATTGTTAGAACGTCTTGGACAGAAATTCTTAAAAAATATTGAAAAGAAAGGGAGAAAGTTAGAATAAGGACCACTAATGGTTTGTTAGGGTGCACAATTCTCCTGAGATTTCCTTATCTCTTTCCCAAAGAATGCGACTCACTTTGCGGGATAGAAGAGATATTCGCACGTTTCAAAACGCAAATAATCACAGAAACTATCACACATACTATAAAAGCTCATCCAAATTGACAAACATAAGCATCCCTTACACCTTCATTAACACAAAATTACTGATATAAATCCACACACCCGTATAATTTTTATTGAATGTAGTGTTCCCATATATGGGCCCCTCACTTACCCGAAGCTTTCTTCTCCTAGTATCCGGCGTAACTATGGGATTTTGTTTCGCTTATGGAGTGTAGGATGGGGCCGTAATTGAGCAAGGAATTACCTTCAAATTATATAATCCACAAAGAGCATCTAATAGTAATGAATTTGAACTCTAAATACCCAAATATATGAAGATCCTTTAAAGTGATTGCAGGATTTGGGGCGCGAGTTCATCTTATTTTAATTTAGTCAGACATTACTGAAATTCTCAACAAACCCGTATATGATGTATTCACTAACATAGCCTTCCTTTCATATGCAAGTAAAGACATTCCACAGCCAGTTTTTTTTCCAGCGCATTCATTTTACATTCAAATAGAACGCACTCAATGGTAAAGGTTCTTTATAACTTAGGAAAACAAACTCACTTAATGCTAGAGGTTCTTTATACCTTGGGAAAATCATTAATATAAATCTATGTCGTGTGGAATCTGCTGCCAGGCTCATCAAATTTGCATTTGTTTCCGCCTTATATTTAAATGCAGGCATTTTTTCGCATTCAAATAGCAAAGGAGAAAAATGGAAATGGGGGAACGAGAAAAAGCCTCTTTGTTCCATTTCTCGCCTGCCTTGAGTACTCAAACTAAGGAAGTTACTGAGGCGGAAACATTAATTGAAGCTCTTTCATTCATGGCTTGCGACACATAAGTAGATATCGAGGCAGATGAACATACAAGAGATAAAATATAAATAAAAAGTTTGAGAACATAAAAATATGAAACAAACCTAAAAATACACTTTAACTAGGAGGTAAGTTCCGAACTATGTGATCGTTATAAAAGGTTGTGGCATTTCAACAGGCATTTGACTCACCAGAAACAATTGTACTTTTGAAAGACAAACATAACTTGTGCAATATACAAGTATAAAATAACGTCAGAGAACATCCTTCCCAAATTTGTCAACCATATATAAGATTCAACAAAGCATTGAAGTTTTAAATCTAAACAGGAGAAGGAATAGTAAGATCTTGAATTGGCCAAATACCGTGATTAAATTAGGCAGTGAATATTCCAATTATTAAAGGTTCTATCTTAATATCTTTTTCAAAAGAGACGTTCTAGACAAAGCTGAAAGATAATTCGAGAGATTCGAATGGAGAGCAAATAAATTGTTTGGAAATTGAATCTTTAGTTAAAATATCCAAGAGACATCAGTCAAAAATTGACCTGCTGACCAGATAAATAACAACAGGTAAAATTAAATTTTAGATTAATACACTAATTCCACATCAACAGATAACTAGGGAGGCTGTACAAGATAAATAAATAGCACACTGAATCACAATTGGTTATAGGACATATTGAAGCAAAATTTATCTCTTAAATAAATGACATCTGTATGAAATGAAAAAGATGCGTGTATGGAAGACTAAATTCCCTCCTGATCAACGAAGCAGAAACATTTTTAAAACCTTTTTTGTTTTCTAGGGATATTCTAGGGAGACAATTGAACCATAAGGATAGAAGTAAAGGAGGAAAATATGATCACAGATATTAAAGCAAAATAAACACATTAAATGCAATTAGGATTGGCTGTGGCAACACTTTAAGTAACAAATAGACAATACAGACAACCGATTGTGCTACAAATAAAACAAAACGACACTGAATAAAACACACCAAGAAGAAAAGAAGAACTTGAAAAAATTCTAACAGCCAGAATCAAAGTTGTATAAGATCAACAAAACTAGGAGAACAAAGAACGTTTCTCACTGCAAGGTAAAACAAACATGAAGATGATTCTCTAGGTAAATTCGGCAATATTTAGTCAAGTTTAATATTGATAGAAAAAAATAAAAAATATATATATATATATATATATATATATATATATATTTATATATATATATGTATATTTATATATATATATATATATATATATATATATATATATATATATATATATATATATATATATATATATATATATATATGATTTAAAATATTGGAAGAATCACTCATTATTTTAGCTGAATGGTATATGCTCATCTACCTATATATATACGAAGGTAATCCCCAAATTAAGGTCTTTAAGGCACTGGTCACGTAGAAATTACGTTCTTGCGGCTGTTGGCAACGCTGTTGTGTTTGTTGTGCTTGCGCCTGTCCCTACGCGTGCCTCGTACCGCGCAAAGTCTTGTCTTGGCAGCCGTTTGTGATGGAGTTCACGATTGATGCTACCACCAAGTGCGAAGTTCGCACAGTTACTCGGTTTTTGGATTCAAAACGCATTAAACTGATTGAAATTCATCGGCTATTAACGGAAGTGTATGGCGAGTCGTGCACGATGTCAAAAACATCGGTGGATTACTCTGGATGATCTTCGCATTCTGGCTCCTGAGGTTTCACGAAGACCATTCATATGGTTTGGACGGAAAAGTTGCAATATCGGAAAGTGTGAACAAGATGGGTCCCGCGAAACTCACAAAAGACCACTAACTACAAAGATTTGAATCTTCGCGCTAATTACTTCGTCGCTATGCAGACGAAAATGGCAGCTTTTTGGATTCGATTGTCACTGGTGACGAAACATGAGCATTCCACTTCCCACCTGAAACCAAACAACAATCAAGTCAGTGGCGGCATACCTCTCACCCAAAGCAGCGAAAATTCAAACAAACACAGTCTGCAGTAAGGTTATGGCAACTGTCTTTGGGGATATCTAAATTGCGTATTTTTGGTTGAATATATGGCTTTCGGGACCACAATAAATGCTGGAAGGTACTGTAAGACATTGAAAAAGCTCAGACTGGCGATTCAGAACCGGAGAAGAGGAATGTTGAGCAAATCGTAAGCATTCTCCACCATAAAGCTCACCCCCACGTCGCCCGTCAAGCCGTCGCTCTCCTGCAAATGTTTGGATTAGACATCGTCACCTACCCACCTTATATTCAGGACTTGAAACTCAGTGACTACCACCTGTTCCCTGAGTGGAAAGAACATTTGGCTGGAATGCGCTTCAGCAAAGACGACGAGGTGATAGATGATATTCAACGCTTTCTCAAAAACATTGCTGCGAACTGAATGAGACGGGCATACAAAAACTGCCACAGCGCAAACAAAGTTGCAGTGACCTTAATAGAGATTATGTAGAAAAATAGATATATCTTCAAACATTAAAACGATGTAAAAATTATTGATAATAAACTTCTGGATTCTCAAGAAAGAAAGACAAATGGGAATGCAAAAAATACAGCTTTAGTGACATACTACATCCCAACTCATTATAAGACCTAATCGAATTCTGAACATGAATATGATAATTTTTTGATTTGTGCCTTCCAAGCAGACCATTATATACACCTTTGAAACTATGCCAGGCCTCGAATTCTGGTTTGCTTAATTCTGCCTAAAACTCACTATCTACCATAAGTTGTTGAATCTGAGGCCCAACAAAGATTCCTTCTTTAATTTTAGCATCACTCATCTAAGGAAATTTTGTTTTTAAATATAAGGAGGATGGCTGGTGGTGCTTTAAGGCTTTCACAAATTGTTTCATTAAACCTAATTTTATGTGAATTGGTCGCAAAATTTAGTTTTCCTTAGGAACCAATGGTTCACGTATGAGATTATGGCAAGCTACTTTTGTCTCTTCTCTTAAAGGCCATTCCTAGCGTATGCAATGTTCTCTCCGAGCTCTACTGTCTCACTGGAACAAAAAATACATAAGATTTGTGTAGCCTGACTGCAAGCTATTTAAAAGAGCTACTACCTTAAGGTCAGCACAAATCAACCAATTATGTTCACTGTATTTAATGCTTTTTAAAAAGAAATCTAAATTCTCATAAATTTCTTTCAAAACAACAGAGTGAGCTAGTGGTATCGATGGTACTTTATTTCCATTATTCAAAAGCACGGCTTTCCTACTATATAAAGAAGCACCAATAAAAATTCTCTATTGACTGGGTTCATATTGTATATCTAATTCTTCAAAGAAACGTGAAATATTATTACAGTTGCATAAATTGTTGTTAAATGAAAATTTGTCTTGTAAATTGCTTGATCGAATGCGAAGCTTAGTAATTCGAATATCTTGTGCTACTAAATTTCTTTCTTTTAGTCTCGAGGCCAGTAATTCACTCTGTTGCTTTGGTAAGTTTAAATCTCTTACAAGATCATCTAGATTAAGTTGTGAGAAAGGTTTTGAAGTAGTATCAACAGTTTCATGAAGATAAATTTCAGTTTCTGGTTTAAATGATCCCATATCTGCGGGTGGTTCAGGTACTAGAATGTCTTTTGAGTAAAGTATAGGCCGAATAGCAGATCCAAGGTTGGGATATACCACAGTTGAAGCGCACTTCGTTGTTTTCCCTAAAAGTATGGAAATTATATTTATAAAATTTAAAGTTATGTACATATGTGTGATTACAATAAAGGGGTTCTAAACTTAATTAGTTTTATATTTTTATGAAATAATATTACAGTATACTACTTAAAAATATAGGTTCAGTGGACAATAAACAATTACTTACTTTGTATGTCTACCAAACAGAAATAGCAGTCAGTGGCATGATCTTGGGGATCTCGCCATGCCATTGGAACACCAAATTGAAGGCTTTTTATTTTTCCTTTAAACCATTTTGATAAGGGATTAAAACATGTCGTGCAACAGATATGTGGTGCCTATGGTTTATCTTGGTCGCCAATTTTACATCCAAAATAAGAATTATATAGTTTTTTCAATAGTTTTTTTTTCTAGGATATTTTTACACTGTCCTCTTGGCAATATAATTAAAATTGTTGCTTTTATTTAAAATTTTATCAAGTTAAATAACCTTAAAATAAAAAAAAATAAAATTTGTTAAAATCTTCAGAGTGGACAAAAATAGTAATTTACAACTTACAAAAAACTGGAGTCCTTTCGATGAAAATGACATCCATTTTTTAAATCTATAAATAAAACTACAGTAATAAATGTCATTCTAATCTTTAAAGTAGACAAAAAGCTAAATTTTGTTAGACAGTGTTATTAATCTGCTCCAATATCAGTATTTTACCCGAGTTTAAGTGCAAGCGATTGAGAATTTGTTTGTAAATTATGATTCGATATCTTCTCATTTCTGCATAAAAACTTAAACTGTTCCTATATATATATATATATATATATATATATATATATATATATATATATATATATATATATATATATATATATATTGGGCAAAAATAATAATAAACCACAATGTTTGAATCCAATCTCTTTACAAACAGTACTAGTTTCACCATTATCAACTGTAAAATGAAATGTAAGGCATGAGAGTCCAGTGTACAAAGGCAAAAAATAAGACTAAAACAAAATGAAAGCAGAGGAAATAAAATGAAAGATATAAATATATGGGTGGTTCAGTGGGCAACTTTTAATCCCAGCGAACGACCGATTCCGAAGGGTTATAAATGGAAAACCCTTATTATTCGACATACTCGTATATTTGTTAAATTTATATTGTCCTTCAGATATTTTAGAGTTATCGACCTTATTAATGATAAATGATTCCACATTCCTCCTCTCAATATAATTGTTTGATTAATAAATAATTTTGGACTGGTTGAATTGGATTCTATGGTCATAATTTTGCATATGAGTGAAGAGACTTGAGGAAAGTGACCCTTTTCTGATATTTGCGCTGTGTTCTTTGACCCTCTTACTAAGGTGACTTGACTTTCAGATGTAGAACTTATTACAATCTTTAAAGGGGATTAAATATACATCCTCATCCTGGTTTCTTGGACGCAGTTTGGTCAAAGACCTTTACATGGTATTTGTGTATTTGAATGTAATATTCATGCCATTTCTTTTCGCATACGATTGTAAGAGGGCTAGGGCTGGAGCATATGGGAAGATAATACATATTTTAAAATTCCACTTTTGGGGTGAAGACAGAGAATAAACGTTTTTCTGCCCTTAAAATGGCATTTGTTTAAGAAATAAATGGGATAATTTAGTTCAATGAAATTGCAAATAAAGTGGTTGTTCCATCCTGAATGAAAATTGGTTCACATGTTGTAGAGGCTGGAGGAAAAGGAAAGAAAGAACGGATATCTTAACAGATACAATTCTCAGTCTATCGAAAACACACAAATTTAAATGCTTACATACATTTCTCCTCATTACATAACAAATCGTGTTTGGCCTGCAAGCTCTTTCCCTCCTTTAAGTCTTTTTGAGTTAAATGTAATAATTAAAACCTCCATACCGACCCTCCCCTACATGTATTCTCTTCCCAAGTTTCGTAACCCCGGCTTCCACTCTACCCTATAATCTCAAATGCGGGAAGTTTTATCCCAAATTTAGCCAAGTAGTTAGCCCAGACCTTTTCCTTTATTTTAAGAAATATCTTAGGTTTCCATCTAAGAAATTCTGTCGGTTTTGTTAATAAACAAGGAATATTGACCATAAGGAAAATATCATGTTATCCTTTGATATTACTTCACGATTTACGAAAGTGCCTGTGAAATTCACGCCTGATAGATGAAAAGAATGGTTTAATAGAAACCATACATTTCCCTAGATAAATTTTAACTTAATCATAGATCATATAAAGTTCTAGATCACTCAATTATTTCAGTTTTAATACTAATAATATAAGCAAAATTATCAGGTTCCCATGCGTTCTCTCTTTGGTTTGGCTAATACCTTGAAGGAAATATTTGAAAAGAATAATTTCTCCAAATTACATTGTTCTAGTCGTCAAATGGTTTCGCTATGATGAAAAATAAATGTACACATATCGTTGTAAATTCTTTATTAGACATAAATTACTTGCTTCGATCTGTAAACTCCCTCCCTTGCATTAACTTTATGTCTGAATAATAGAGTGACATATAGGTAACTCTCTTATAATTCTTAATATCAGAACAGTCATGATAAATCGATTTTTAAAATATTCATTTTCACTTAAAAAGGTGTTATTATGGTTATGTATCTACCGGCCCTTTTGTATTTGTTATCTTTCGTTTTAACACATTAATAGTGTTTTGAAAATTAGGGGAGAAAGACGATTTCATAAAAGTAGCTCTATTTCAAGATAGCAAAAGTCCTATGGTAGTGACAGAGGTAATAAATCTCAGGTTAAATTTCTCAAATTTCCTGTTAATATTTCTGATACTTCTATAAACTACCAAATGAAATAGAACTGGTTCTCTTTTGTTATACTCTAATGTCTCAATTATCCTTAAGCGTAAAATAACTTCATCTGAACCCAGAATAGGATGCACATATGAAATCCTGTGGGAAGACTTAACAAAAATACATAGAGGAAAGTATTCATTTTAATAAAAGAATAAAACATAAAGAGATCTTGAATTAGGTAAACTTAATGGCTTTAATTTAACATTGATTAAAAAAGATAATCACATTAATCTACAAAATTCTAAACACATTATGAAGATAAGGGTTGAAATTTGAAAAGTGCTTTGACGAAAATAAGACCTCTCATATTCTAGATCTTTGAAATTATAATTCTATAAACAAGTCTTAAGTATTTAAGTAGTCGCTATGTATTCAAGTAGATTAAATTATTCAAATCTAGAGGAACACTGCGAATTCAAAAGTATCGTGTAAAGTAAACTCGTATTCATTATGAGGATATATGATAGGTACCAAAAATTTGCAAAGATTATAGGTAGCATACGAATGACAGACAGAAAGAGAGGGATCCGCCGCTTTAAGATTCTGGAGGCTATTCTCATCACACAGCGAACCAGCTCAGACCTTTAAAAGCCATTAAAGAACGAAGACAAAATTCATTCATTGCTGCGCAGCAAACAATTAACTCGCCGCTAAAGGAAGCAACGAGAATAGAAACTTTCCATCCCTGCCACGTCAACAATAACCAAGACTTCCGTCTGAAGATGCCTGAAGAAAGGCGACAACTCACGGACAAACCTTTTTAAAAATATAAATATTTTAAATAAAACTAAATAAAATGGATCTTTCTCAGTTGCTTTAAGCCGGGTGGGCTTAATTGCGTGCGACATTAGATCTCACTATGTCGGTCGGTCCCCGTTTTGCTTTTGCTTTTTTTTTGGTAACAACATTGTAACTATTTAGTTGACTCTAATTTCCGGGTTAGCCCGGGAAGTATTTTGTATTGGCAATAACTTTAGAACCTTTTATCCGATTATAATGAAATTTCAAACCCTTATGTTTTTTTACATTCTCTTTTGAATTGTAAAATTGCCAAAGTCCTTCCAAGTTAGCCGGTGAATTATTTGGCAATAACATCATAACTAATTTTCCGATTCTAACGAATTTTGAAACCTTTATGTTGATTTACATTATCTTTCGAATGATATCTTTGCTAAGGTCCTCCAAAGGATAGCCCCGGAAATATTAAAAGTATTTAAGGTCGTTAGGTGATAAATGAGTATAAGTGAGAGCACACGACTTCACTAAGCAGACCTTGTTAATCTTCAGCCGCATATAAAAAACTTCATTCGAGTTAGAACGTCCTAAAATAAAATCCTAAAATAAATCCTAAAATAAAGTCTAAAAACAACCTGGTCCTTGAATAAACATATATATATATATATATATATATATATATATATATATATATATATATTAGTGTAATTGGGTAACAGCCATTCTTGAATGCAAATTTTGTTGAAGACCATTGTGTATTTTGCTCTAATTAATTTCCTTTGGCAACATTTTCTTCTTCTAATTTTTTTTTTATTCCATCTTGTAGATGGTGGATCACTTGTCAAGGATTCATCTCTTTTTTAAATTAATGTGTTAGGTAAAAACCAGTCACATTCATTTAAAAAAGAGATGAATACTTGACAAGTAATTCACCATCTACAAGATGGAATAAAAAAGATAGTTAGAAGAAGAGAAAGTTGCCAAAGTAAACAAAATTTGCATATATATATATATACATATATATATATACGAAGTTTAAGGATGAACAAGAAGGCATTGGTGCTCCGGGTTGTAACACTCCGTCCCTAATAATAAAGTCAATAGTTTTCTTATCACCCTATTTAGAAGCCCATTTGCCGACTGCCTACTAGGGCAAAAGTCTCTCTACTCACAACAACCTAAGACTAAGCTATATAAAAAACAAATAACAATATGTAACTAACAAATAACAACGATAAAAAACGTCAAAGGCTAAAAATATACAATAAATAAAAATTAAATTAAAAAGGTAACAGGAAGGAAGAGCGCACCAGCGTCGGGGGTAGTCCCGCCTTCCACGGGCACAGGAACCTGCGACCTACAACAAACAGTCAAGTAAAGTATATTCCCCAAGTGCTTGTGCACGAACCAGTCCCGACTAAAATGGAAAAGCGGTAGCGGCTCAGCCCATCTCAGTACCGGGATAGGTAACGTGCGCGAAGATCACTTAGACTGGGACACTCAACAAGAATGTGCTGAACAGTCATAATAAGGCACAGGCGCGGTCTCCAACAAATGGCTTCGCGTCCTACGAAGGTGTCTAATTCAGAGACGAAAGAAAGCATCCTGAATCCGTGGTAGCATTCGGGAAGGTAGGTATCTGAGATCAGTCGCGACGCAATGGCACACAGTTTAATTTTCCCTCTACCGTCTTCAATCGTCTTTTCCAGAAGTCCGGAGAGCTGCTCGTATTCCTGACATGTAATCGGTGCGAGGAGGAGCGAAAACGCTGGTATGGTTGCCCAGTCCTCACGGACTCTTTTGCGCACTCGTCGGTTCGCTCATTCTCCGCCATTTTTACTTCTCCAGGAACCCAGCCGAAGATAATCTCGACATTCGCTTGGCTCGCCGAAATCATTGCGTCTTGGAATCGCGATTCAAATAGCTCGAGATTATTCAGGGCACTTTGTGAGTAGCTATAATTGACAAACTTGTCTCTGAATCGGGCACGTCACGTAATATGCCACAACAAGCGGTGTATTGCACCCAGGTCGGCCGTGAAGATAGATACAGCGCCTGGCAGTCCCGCTGAATTAAAACAGAGGGATACGGCTTGGAAAACGGCGCCCTTTTGGTAATTAAAGGAATCTGTATACACTGGTACTGTTCCAACCTGACACGAAGTGTAACGCAAAAAAGATGAACGAAATACTCGCGGAGTTGTAGAAGCTTTGGGAGCAGAGGCTGAGAGACAAATATTCAAAGGTCGTACCGTTCAGGATGGCTTTTTGGGGGCAAAACAAGGTTGGAGTACTGGTCCGAGAGCTATACCAAGCTCTCAAGTAGTTTTCTAGCACTAAGGCAAAAGGCCTTAGGGCATACCGCGTCTCTTGGCGTAATAGATACCTTGGAGATCTGCTGCTGATGCAGTGATATCTGTTGGCGACTGATGGAGTCATTGCGTTCATGCGTATAGGTGAATAGTACACTCTACATGGCGCAGAGCGACTGGCATCTACCCAGCATCAAAAAGTAGGCTCTCAATGAGGCACATGCGGAAGGCACCCTTTGCGGGGCGAAGGTGGTTGTGGTGGATCGAGTCTACTTAACGCAGTATACGCTCGGCTGTCTAAGCATAAAACTCGCATCCTTTGTAGAGCTTCGAACGAACAAAGAGTCTATAAAAAAGTAAGGTAGTAGTTATATCAGCGACCCGGCGCTATACATCACAAAACAAAGAATATCCATGGCGTTGGTACAAGAAACCCTAGAACTACGAATATTAGACCAAGGAAACGTTTCAAGTTCACCACGTTTAGGCGAACCACATTTAGAAACAAGCCTGGATAAGGGTGCAGCCGTAGAGGGTGGCGGAAGTGCACCCCTTTAATCTTGGCCAAGGTACGCTAAACCTATGCACTTTATAATAGCTAGAGACGCGGTTGAATGCCTGTTAGAATCAATGTTCCAGTGTTGGCATCTTGGCCGCACCAATAAGATCGAAACGACGCCCACGTAGAGCGTAGCTAGAACATCTTTCGACATTAACGATGTGATGCTTTTGATACTCAGCGCAAAGCCTGTGACACTGAGGACACTTACCTAGGGTCCTGCTCCATTGGGCCGGAGAGGGCTATCCACATCCGTAGATGGAATCGATAATCTCGCAAAAATTCAAATATAAAAATTGGGAGGCGTCCTACTCGGCCCCAAACGTGTGGAGAGTTTCCATGATACCGTATCGTAATGTGGTATCATGGGCCTTCTCCACATCACAAAACACCGTGGCGTAGTGCTGTCTACGAAGGACAACTTCGCATACGGTGTTTTCCAGTCGAAGCAGAGAATTCAACGTTTAGTGGAACTTGCGGAGGCCGCACTCTGCAGAAGACACGTGGCCTCTGCCTTCTAAAAATAGAATATGCTAATATATACAAATTTCTCGATTAACCTTCACACGCCGGAGGTTAGCGAGATTGGGCGGAAGCCGGCCAAGGTAGAGGGATCTTTCCCCAGTTTAAGAAAAGCGAGCACAGTAGTGATTTGCCAGGAGTCCTGTAGGATACCTTCTACCCAGATCCCGTTCAACAAATCTAATAGAAAGCCAATACTTCGCTAACCCGGGTGCAGAGCATGGCGTACAGTACATCTGTATGCCAGAGGCGCTGTCCTTGCACGAAGCTAGAACGGAACCCGTCTCTGGAGGGAAGGTCCAATCGGCTGCCTTCCGTGGCATAAAAAAGCGCATTCAATGCTGGCGGAGCATCATCCGTACCTGAGAATACGGAGAAAGCGATTGCAAAGGACACTGCCACGGATGTGTGGTCCGAGATTGCGATGCCATACTCCTGCAAGAGGGAAAGGGGGTCCTGCAAGAACTTGCCTTGAACACTTTTGACTCGTCTCCACCTCTCTACATGAGGGGTCTTTCCCGTTAGGTGAAGATACATATGGCCGCCAGGAAGAGTGGTGGGCGTGTGCTGAAACATCCACGATCCTATCTTTAGCTCGACGAAATTCACCGACAGTGAAATTGTTCGGGGGGCGCTTAGAGAGCATCCATGCATAAATTTTCTGTTTAAGGGACAACTGATACTTAGCTTATCACCACGGAAGCGGTCGGCATGTGAAGCTGCCGGACGTTCTAGGAATAGTAGTCAGGCCCACGGTGATGAGGTTGCCGAATAAGAACTCTACGGCCTCATCCACCATCTTGAGCTTTTCGACTGAGACAGAGAAATCAGTAATTTCTGAAATGCGGACCACCGCCCCCCCCAAATGAACCACTGGGGCGTGATCTCAGGCGGTAGCGGCCGAGAAATTAATGTTTGTATAGGAAAGTGATCACTACAATTGAAGTCATCGACTAACCTCCACCCAAAATCAAAATGTGCATTCAGAGAACACGGAGATAGATAAGACAGGAAAATGAAGCAGTTCTCGGGCAGTAATGCGTAAACTCATCCACATTTAAGACACCTTTCTCCAGCTCGTTGATCATGTCGGCAAGGAACTGACCCCTGGAATTGATCTAGTATTTTTCCTAAAGGGGTTGTCTCCCGTTTAAGTTCCTGGGCAAGAGAGAGGGACCTTAAAACCTTGCCACGACGCGGCGGAAGTCCACCGCGTCAAAGGCAGCTAACAATGGAATATACGCAAAAATAACCATATACCTCCTATCCAGATGCAACAGCACAGCTACTGCCTAAAAGGATTGTATGTAAAGCAAAGATAAGAACGGACACATCATGCCGGGTGTAAATACTGCATCCTCCTGCCCGGTCCCCATCCACTGGTGGTGGGGTCGATAAATCCTTATACCCCAGAAGGGGGTGCAGGGGCACGCGCCCAACAGAGTCTCCTGCAAAAGGATGGCTAAAGGTAAACGCGAGTAAGGGAGCCTTCGCAGATCCTTCTAGTTGGCCCGGAGTCTGCTGAAATTGTAACGAAGGAATTTGCCGTCCAGGCCCAGCTCTGGGGAGGTTTATGCACTTTCTTCGATGAGAAAAGCATCAGGGCAATAGCTGTACGATTTTCGGAGACAAAACTGCAGGTACTGTTGGCCGGACAATGCGCTGAAGCTCGCCATGCGCGTCTTTTCCTACCTCCGCCTCGAAACCTCAGGCAGCGAATGTGTGTGAACCCTTTATGCCACCAGCTGTACCAAGGGAGTGCCTGGGATGAGTAGAAACCGCAGATGGTTTACAAATGGGCACGCAAACGACCGTGCTTATAGGTCTGGTTGGATCAGGAGCAGAGGGTGACTTTTGAAAATTGATGCATAATCCATCACAAGCAGGACAGGCTCGCCAGGACCAAGTCTCGTTCCTCGCAAATTTGGAGAGAATCATGGGCCTGAACAGATATTGATACACTTGGCCACACACGATTTGGTCTTATCGTGTGCGGCCTTAGAGCAACTTACACAGACTTCGGGAAACCCCAAATATACATGTCTACAGGAGCGATTCATGGCTGTAGCTGAGGCAGTAGTAAAACCTCCGCTGCAGTGGCACGAATGCCTTCACGCGGTAGGAATACTAACCGGGACGTACCGGCTCAATGAGCTTGTTACAGTTGAATGTGACGAAGCGTGCAGAGGTGGTTTTCGAGGACCCTCCCTGTTTCTTCACCCCACTTTCGACTTTGATCTCCCCATGTTCAGCCTGCTCTAAGAATATGTCATCTATTTAGTAGTCCACGAGTTCCCTTACATAAACCACTCCTTTCATGAAGTTCATTGCAGATTGCGGCGTCACACTCTCAGGCCTGTAATCAAGTGTCCGAAAGATACTAATCATAGCCACCTCGCAGGGATCCGACGCATTTATCAGAAGGCTCCCGTCCAAGTTACGAGTCACCTTTGTCTCTCTACCAATCAGGCTTGTTAGTGATCTCATCTGATGGATCATGTTGTCCTTCGCTATCATGTTGCCATCAGTGGAGCGAATAGTGATGAAGCGTTTGAAGCCAGTGGGCTCGAAAATGCCCAAAAATTTCTGAATGAGCGTCTCTATGTAAACGCGACACCGCTCTTCGCACTTGCAATTTTGGTTTAGTCAGGGATGTGCCAACCTTGGCCTGGTCACTTATCTAAATTGAAGTGGACCCATCCGTCCCCGTGTCTCCTACAAAGGGAGAAGAGCCCTTACCCTGTTTTGTTTGAAAATTTCTTTTCTTTTTTGTATAGGAAGGTTGCGAATGAACCCGCTTTTCTCCTGCGGCGTGAGGAGCCCCTAGGTCAGATGGACCGGCCTGAGCAAGATCCTTCTCTAAAATGTAAAAGGTCAATGCTGTAACAGAGGCACCAGGCGGGAAAGGAGATTCCTTTTCTCTTTGTGGGGACTCGGGGACTCGAGCCATCTTGGGAAGAGATTGCACAGGTGTCGACTCCGATTCCGTGCTGCTTGCCACCGTGCCCGGATTCGACCCAAGGGAAGATCTTACCGTCTGAGGCTGGGTCAGCTCAGGAAGCTATTCAATCTCAGTGGGAGCTTCCATGTTACCATCCCCCCAAGACACCACAGATCTCATTCGAGGTTCCTATTTTTTGTTCTAATTCGTGCGAACTAGTATCTGTTCGGAAAGAGAGAGGGGGAGATACAGTTATCCTAACCACCTGTAAACCCTTCATTCATGCAAGCATAAAATTTGGGGGCCGAGCCAACTGGCCCTTTTATCCCTCGTTTCCCTAAGGAGGATGGCCCTATCAATACGCTCTTACCGGGAGTGGTCAATTGTGGGTTGCTTGCCTGCTTCCTTGGCAGACAATTGGGCCCTTAAACAAGGGACTGCCGCTGTAGGAGAGAACTTGCCCACTCTGCAAGGGATGAATACGTGGCCAGGAAAGCCAGCTGCCGCTATTTGGGACCACTCTTATCGCTCAATGACCAGGCAGCCCTTTGGCATGGCGGCTCCACCTTGGGCTGGGCGTAAAATTGATAGACCGTGAAAGGAGAGAGAGAGGGAAAGTGGAAGTGAAACAGGTTGTTAAAAACTCACCACCCTAAACCAGAGCTCAGGAATGAGGTGACGTTTCCCCCTCCCCTTAACCCCGATCCGGGATGGTTGCTTGTGAGGAAGCTGGTCTGTGTCTACACTGTGAAATTAGAGACCGACCATAGAAAGTTGTGGGAGAACTTCTAGGGAAAGTGACTAAGTAGGGTAAGAAGACAGGTTGTCAGAAAGAAGAAGAAGGAGTAGCTAAGCTGGGTCCGGAAGAGGAGCTAAGTCCCGTCAGCAGGGCGGATAGGAAAGCAAATCGTCGTGCCCTTTACGGGTTCACCCTAAGAAAACCCGCACGATATGCAGGAAGGCATCTACATGGAAGTTCACGTCACTCGCTCAACCTATAGTCAACTCTAAGATATTAAACTCCATAAAGCAAATGTACCTCTGCTACCTATATTAGCAACCTCTTTTCTCTCCCTTATTATAAAATAATCAACTCATTGTCACCCTAATTAGCACAATCGCCATGAACTAATACCTGTTTAAAATTTTATACAACTTTAGGTAAAACTTAAATCACTACATCTTAACTTATACACAACGATTTATGACGAAACTTCACTCTACACTAGTGTACGACTTATATAAACCATTAATATTCTTCTTAATCGCGCCTCACCTCTCTTACTTCCCTATTTTAGGGCTTTAATATAAAAAATACTCCTTACTTTTCACAAGAAAACTACTTTTTATTTAATAGCAAACTATTTCACCAAATAAAGGATGGCTACCTTAAGGGTAGCACTGTTACCGACCCTCTATCAAACCGTAAACATATCTATACGGGTTTCAGATTACATTTTCTCAGTTACTGTCCACCAATTTCAAAAATAAATTTCATTAAGACTCTTCTTTTCCATGCATTTAACCGTGCCTCCTCCTAACTCTGCTTTCACAATTAGGTTCCTTCCTCTCTAATTACTTGGCTAAATATGGATACCTCCTAAACCTTTCCACCTTTACCTTATATAGTACCTCTTAATTCCCTTCTCTGTTCTAACCTCTCGATCTATTCTAAGACACATTTTCTCCGCTACCAACTTTCAACCCGTATTTCAAATCCCACACAAATTCGGGATAAGTCATAGAACTGAACCACCTATTAGCAATCAATCCAGACTATTCTGCTATCAGATTAAATTACCGAACGAAACACCCAGGTAAGAGACCTTTATTCGACGATTTTTCTATCAAAGAAACGTCCAACACCGTAAGCGAATTAAGAAGACTTTAATCCATCTGCATTAAATTGAAAAACCTTACTCTAAACTACGATAGCACTTCCGGTCATTTACTAATATTAAATTTGTGTACAACCACGGTCTTTCTCCTCATAACCTATCCCACTCCAACCAAGTCATAAAGCTCACAAGTATTACTTTTCTGCCATTCTAAACAGAGAAGAAACCTGCAAAAGGTTAGACCCCTAAATGATAAGTATCATTTTTACACTTTCATTTACTTACATTTAATCAAGTTAAACTTGTGTAAGTCAATTTACATTCACCTTTCATATTTCACCAAACAATCCATAGATGTTAAAGATACCAGATAAAAATCGTACTTAACTTGATTAATTTTAATGTTCTCCTTCTAATGCCCCATGAATTCAATTTGTATCCATAATAATTACCATGTTAATCAAAGCCATAATCGTTTTACATCCAGTTTCAGGTCCCTGGAAATAGCTCACATAGGACAAAAGATAAATTGATTTGAACACGTGTTTAACTCAATTTCTACTTTGTCCATTGAATTACCAATAAATTCTCTCTCTTTCTCAATCTCGATCGACCATGCGAAGCGTGCCTTAAAAGCTTGTCTATTCGACAGATTTTTGCCTTCCGCGTAGCCAAGTAGACTAAGGTAGCGATTCCCGAACTGGGGCCATGGCAAATTTCTGGTGGGCCACAAAAAGTTGGGAGTGAGGGGGCCTCAGGTCTAATGAAGGGGGCCACAGAGCTTCATTTTCTTATAAAATTATTAGAGTAATTCGAAAATTATCTAATTATCGGCCTTTTGACAGTAGGGCATATTTGACTATATGTAGTTCTCCATAATCTGTTAATCTAGAGACAAGCAACTATTTACGGGTTACTAATCATAAGAAATTGAGTTTCTTTTTCTTCGATATACAAAAACGTCGTAATGACTTATTAATTATACGTTTGGCAGCGTCGTATATATGTTACACACCCACGGCCCGAATACTCGTTGCAGTTTCCAAAGGTGGGCACTAAATACATTTAAAGTATTTAAATACTTAATATTAAATATATGAGAAAAATGTATTTAGATACTTAATACATTTTGAAAATGTATTTAGTATTTAAATCCTAAATACATTATATGTATTTAGATACATTTTTAAATATATTTCAAATACATGATACATAATGACAATCGATAAGAACCAATGGTATCACAACCAAAAAATATCCATTAAAATGAAATTGTATATTATATTTGCTAATGTAAGATTTGATGACAATTGGACTAAGGTACTAGAAAAAAATAGAAAGTTCCATAGAATGAAATTTCAGTTAGCTATTTATATTAGCATTATATTTAAGTAATATCAGTATGTCGTGGTATTGTAAGGGCCCAGTTGGTGTACATATGTAGGTTTGTTACGTACTTGAATAACTCCTCGATTACATTTTCTCTAACATTTTCTACAACATAAATAGGTGAAATCTAGAAAAAACAAACTATACATCTATGAATAAACGAGTTTATGTTAGAATTACAAATTTAATCCAAATGAATATAAAGTAATAGTTGACCCCAAGCTCACTTTAATATTGGACGCTAATTAACACTTAAAAATAATTTAATTTATTTACCTTTAACAAACCACACATGAATACGGCTAAAGAATGAATGACCTTGACCTTGAATTTTTATGTAGACGAAAAAATGTTTTTGTGGTTAGGCGCGTTGGTGTTTCCACAGACACCCAGCTGTTTGACTGGATTGAAGCAACAGGTGATTTCGGTGAGGGAGACAGATGGCGTTAAGCACGTTGTCTTAGTCAGATGATTTAAACAACGGGACCGTAAAGGTATGCTTTTTCCAATCTTCGGGTTAATCTTGGAATGGTTCGCACTGACGAGCGATGAGCAAACAGTGAATCCTTTGACGAAGGATGGGAGGGGATTGAGGGGTTGGGGGAGTTCACTTTGGGTATTCCTCAATGGCGAGGACTATCCCTGGTTTTTGTTGCAAACCGGGATAGAGGGTTTCTCTGACGAGAGATGTAAGAGAGTGATTCTTAATGCACGAAAAAACTAATTTTCGGTGTGACCACCAGGAACTTGCTCAACATGAGCTTCTTCTCTGTTTCTTTCTTTGATTGCCGGGCACTGCCGCCGGACTTCGTCATGTCGATCTCCAACTGGATCTTCTTCGTTCTTCTCTAGTTATCCGCCTATATACTTCACCAACCATCTGGAGACAGGGAAAGAGGGGTGGGGGTGATGGCTTAGGAATTCAATCTCGCTCATCTAACGACTCTTCTCCGAGCATGTTTCACCTATCCCTAAAGGCATCTTCTGGCTTTTGGCCGCCACTCATCTAATTTCGTCTAATGACGCGAAATTGATCCAAAATCTTAGGGAAAACAGTGTCTGTTTACCCATTGTTATGGCACTTGGTCTCCTTCCCTTCGTATTGATATGCTCGCTGGCATAGAAATCTGATGATTCATACCTCTCGTGGTTGGAGGAGGCCTTCTGGTGGCCAGCGGGTCGAGGGGAGAGGGGATGGGTTAAGTAATCCAGTTACACTGTCAAGCGCCAGGACATTGTAGTGACCGAACAGGGCCTTTGTTATTTGTTATTAGGGTGGGATATAGATTTTCCTACACAGTAGCTGAAATGTTTCGTCAGATAAAGAACTCCGTTTGGAAGATAAGGTCAATCCTCCTAAAAAGAAAAGTAGTTCCACAGGAGCTGACGACGTAATGGTAGTGTTTTATTTAATAAATAAATAACTTTTTATATTTAGATATCTATCTAAACTTTGAAGTGTTTTATTTGAATCCTGAAGCTAACTGAACAATTTTAAATCTGCAGTTGATCGTGTTTGAGTGGGTTTTGTAAATCCAAAATAATCGTCACTGACCGATACACTACTGGATGATTTAGCTTCGGGTCCCTCTGCTAAATTCTCTATTATTTGAATCATAATATTTTTAACAGAGCCTTGGTAGTTTGAACTGTCTAATGAAGTACTAAATAATGGATGGCTTGTTGATGCAATAATGGCATCTGTAACGCTGGCTTCATTTGCCCAAGGTCAAATAAGATTGGTAGCACTTTCCAAAGCACTTAGTGAAGGCAATTAGAAGAGGCTGGCAAAATTTCAGAGAACGTGAATGAAGGCTCTAAGGCTTTTTCTCCACAGTGAACAAGGTAGGGAGCAATTCTAAATAAAAATAGTTTTGTTCTCTCTGTAGTCGATTAATTGTCACTGCAATAGGAGCCAAAACTGAGACATACTCCCTAAGAAATTCAATTTCGCGACTTCTGAACACTAGAAGTTCAAGGGACATCATGAGTTGATGTAATTTGTCCTTGTGTTTAGAAAAGTAATGAAAATGCAACAAACAGAGAGTTCCACCTTGTAATGCAAGGCGTCTTTAATGAGCAGTTGATAACAGTTTTGATAATCTGTGCTGATTTTGGACGACCGATTTTGTTCCATAATGCTGAGCATTTCGCCATCGCAGACTGATTGATATATGCAAAAGAAGATATTCAGTGCCTGTTTTGTATCAGTTGTGGCGACAAGACTGAGTGTGTATGAAGCACAGCGCATATGCTTAGGTAGACTGAAGCTGCATGGGTCAGACGGAAGGTCTTTCCTGATCTAAGGCACTTCTCATTAAAAAACTATCCTCCAGCTCGTGCTCACCCTTATGTTGTTCACCTACCTAAATTCCATCTTCTGACTCTGTGGACACATTTGCAGCAGTGACTGCAAATTCCTTAAACGCTTTGAAAAAATTAGAGCGGTTATCAGTGACGGTGCTCGTGATTTTCTGCAGGGGGATATCGTATTTATTGATGATATTCTCCATATGCTCAGCAATCTTGATTTAGTTATGTTCTCCTTTGAAGCAACACCATGCCAATAGTCAATTGTGACGGACAAAAGCAGCTTACTCAAGCTGAAAAAGAAGAAATAACATACCAATGTTTGTTTCATAAATGTTTTCATAAATTTTGTAATAAATTTTATTAAAATAATCCAAGAGCTGATACCTCCATAACTGTAAAGACATTTTCAATTTTATAAAGAGCAAAATCTTAACATACCCAGTGCCCTGTAAGGCCCAAAGTACTACCGTGACGAGTTGATCAAATATCTGCAGTAAGACATAAGTAAGAGGTGCTGTTAATTTTATTCTTCAGTAGAGCTGTTGTCACTTTCTCTTCTATAAGATTTCAGCCTAGCGTCCGCCTTGAAATGACGTCAGCTGAAGAATTTAGACGTGCATTAGTGGAATGTGTGATTATTGTGAGTGAAATTGATTTTCACCGTGAAATGACAATATATGCTATGCCTATAAAGTTTTATATATAAAATTTAACTATATGAATATCCTAAGGCTATATAGGACTGGTACATTAATTCATAAATATATTATTATTTCTTCATATTCAGAATTACCTAGTAAAATATTGACTTTCAGTATTGTTAGGAATATATAAATTATCAAGCTTTATTTCCTACATTTTTGACGGCGTGCATGCTAGTTTTTACATAATCATATACAGGTATTGCTACTATAACGAAATACATCATTATAGGAATTCATTTAATAACTACATATAATCGATCAATAATTTTACTAATTATTTCTGCAATTTTTTTATTCAATAATATCTTAAGTAAATGATAGTGCGTTTTAAGAATATATTTATGTGTATTCTTATGAAATTATTGCAATATATTAACCTCTGTTGTTTGTATATTTTTTCCTTTATTTAACTTCGTTATATAGCCTACGTAGTGACTAATGATTCGAAAGATTTAGTAAACAACATTTGTAACTCAGAACTCACCTTTAATTAATCTCTCAAAAGATGGTTGCTGCATGGGTGATAGGGGATGCACACCTTGTATGATAAAATCTGAAATCGGCTTATCAACAACAGATTGTTTGACCTCCGGTAATGTCTTTACTTTAAAACCGCTCCATGAAGGACCATCGTTTAATACTGAACATTATCTTTTTGAAACTTTTTCTTGAGCTGTCACGTAGTTATCCGTTTTTGCACCAAAGCAGGATGCTTTCTCTGTTGATAAATGTACATGATCAGATAAATGAAGGACATTTGTTTCACGTTGCCATAATTCATGTTAAATTCAATCAGCATATACTATAAATAAAGGTATTGAAAAAGGAAGAGGTAGGGTCGTGCATAGTAAACCTACGCTACTTAACATTATCCTTAGCTACCATCAATTTTGCAATTTTTTAAAAATAAGGAAGAGTAAAACTTGTTAATTCAATTAAGTATCATATAATTAGCTTTAATAAATTCTTACCTTCAAATGAATGCGTAGATTGGAAGAAGCCTTTCTCTCCGCATAGATTTCACCTTTTATGATATACGTACTGGTACACACCACTTTTTTTACTTCGGAAGATTTCACTCTAAAGGATTTACTATCTAGTAAAGGATGATTATAATTACATGATTATTTATCTTCCTCGTCTTTATTATTGTCTAATTTCTCCATTTTACACTCTTTGAAGAAGCTGAAGTTGCCATGCAGCAGTTGAAATAACGCTGAGCGCTCTCACTATACAAAGGAACACAACGGTGACCATCGGTTAACTAAATTTGAACTGATGCAAGCAATCTTCCCTCACCGGCTCACGCAGGCAACTGTTTGTGCCATACAAGTTGCGACAAGCTAAAACATGCATTTCACGTTCTTAACAGCTATATAAACCTATTATCATCAAAGTATTTGCAAAAAGTATTTTAATACATTGTATTTAAATACTTTCAAAGTATTTAAATATTGTATTTCAATACATGATTTCAAATGTATTTGCAAATACAATATTAAATTCATAAATATATTTAAATACAAAGTATTTACATACTGTCCATCTCTGGCAGTTGCTAACTCAGTTAGTCAGTATCTTTTAAATTACAAAGAGGCATTCAGCTCTTTCTTTGGAAAACTTAATCTGTTTAGAATTAATATTGGACGTAAGAAACTGTCACATTTTCCAACCCTCGCCATTATTGAACAGGAGCTGCATGAGGATGATATTTTAGTGTACATTGATGACTTGAAAAATTGCACAATGATATGGAAATAAGGTTCAAAGATCTGCTGCAAATAAACATTTCAACTTGGGTGGTAGACCCATTTAAGACAAATGCCGATGATGTTGACATCATACTGCAAGAAAGCCTCATTGAGTTGCAGAGTAATCAAACTGCTCAAGCTAAATTTAAACATTGCCTCAATAAATTATGGACAAGTAGTAAAATTGCCATAAAATTCTCATTGCTTTGGCAGGAAGAAATATTATATTCCATTGCCTTTCCAACGTCTTACCTAGTCAGGTTTTAGCCGAGTTCCTCAACTATTATCAAAAGTTCTAGAACCAACATTTTTTTTTCATTAGTAGAATAGAATAAAGGAGAATATATGTACAATTAAGGAACACTGATACTTCTGGTGCGTCTGTCTTCACGGCTGAGCTGGTAGCAATTCACCACTCGGTACGGGAGATTACGCGGCGTGCTCAGTTTGGAGACCGGATTGTGATCTTAGCGACTCACATAGCGCCCTAAGTGCTCTCGGGGCATTGGAATCTCCGCATCTCATGGTTCGCGATATCCGTGACGCCACGGTTTTGGTGAGCCTGGCGGATGTCGAGATTATCTTCTGCTGGGTTTCTGGACATGTAGGAATTGCTGGAAATGAGCGCGCCGATGAGGGCGCCAAAGAGTCCACGAGGACTCTGCGACTGGACCAGCGTTTCGCTCTTCGTCACACAGACTACATGGCAGGAATACGGGCAGCTAATCGGACTGCTTGGCAAAAAAGATGGAAGACGGTCGAAGGGAACTTAAAGTTGCGTGCCATTGCACCGCGACTGTTCCCATGGACCTATCCCCCAATGCCGCGACGGCTTCAGGTCGCTTTCTGTCGTCTCCGAATTGGACACACTCGTGTGACGCATTGCTATTTGATGGAGCGCTCGCCTGCGCCCTATTGTGACGACTACGTCGTCCCCCAGACTGTTCGGCATATTCTTGTCGAATGTCCCAGTCTAGGTGATCTTCGCGCACGTTACCTGTCCCGGTACCGTGATGGGCGGGGTCGCTACCGCCTGTCCCTTGTACTCGGGACGAGTGCGTGCACATTGACTGGTCGACTTGTTGACTTTTTGGAAGAGGCTGGCCTTCTTATTATTTAAGCAGGGTTTGTTCTTTTTGTTTTATTTTTTTCCTTTGTTTTTTCCCCTTTAGGTTGCACTATTTTTTCTGCTAATAATGCCAAGGGGGCCACATAAATATTAAAGATCCCAAGAGAAGGGGGGGGGCATAAACTTAAAAAGTTGGGAACCACTTGTCTAAGGGACGGTTTAATTGAGATCAAAGAGGTTACTAGCTTACTCAGTGCGCACGGTTCGAATCACAGCCCAGCTCAGATTTTTTCGTAGTAGGAAATAATTATTTCCGAAGAAAGATTATTCCCTTTTCTCTTTCTTGCGTTGTGTTGGATTTATTACTAAAAGAAATTTTTATTGTTAGTAACATTTATGAAAGAAAAGTTGAGGGGCAATTTTTCTCAGAAAATTATTTATTTATTTTTCAAACAAAGGAAAAGAATAACAATTATGTTTAAAATAAGACTTCAGATTTTGGAATTCGAATTCATTATCCATTAAAGAATAAGTAGAGAAGAGATTTAAACTAATATATATTTAGAATTTTGCTGCGCTGAGTTTATTGACTTCTCACAAAAGCTGACAAATTTGATTCTAAGAGGTAGGCTTTCTATATTTTGAGGTATTGAGTTTGTCTTTTTTTTGCTATAATAACATCTAAGAAAGTAAGTGTATTGTTGCTTTCTAATTCAATGCTATATTTAATGTTGGGCTGGAACAGGTTTATAAAATTGAACAGTTGGTTGGCTTGATCAAAGTTATTAAAAATAACAAAGGAATTCTTCCCATATCTACGGTAGAATATGGCTTTAAAATCTAGAAGGTATTGTTTAATAAAGATTTTCTCAAGATGAATCAAGAAAATGTTAACTGCTATTGTTGCTAATGGGGATCCCATTCCTTGTCCCTCTATCCTTTATTAAGCTTTGTTATCATCACTTCTCACTAACTCGATAATCTAAGAGAAAGATTTTTTTGAGTATTTAAATAATAATTTCATCTCAGTTCGGTTATGACTTAAGTTATTTGTAATAATTCTTTTATAATATAAAAAAAAAATGGTGAAGTTCAGAAATAAATATTTTGAAAGGAGGGAAATTTAGTTTAGAGTTCCTTTTTTAAATTATTCTAATTGGCGAAGTTAAGAAAATTGATAAAAATTTAACCATGGTTGCTTTTTTTTAGATTTTAAATTTTAATCTTAGTAGCGAAGCACAAGCTTTACCCCTATGGGGGAGTGGTGAAGCCATTGCCTGGTTGAATAGAAAATAATTGTCATCAAAATTCAATTCTAAAAGTATTTTTAAATTTGCATAAGATAAATTGTGAAAGGCGTCAGTTTTGTTTAAAATTAGGTTAAGAATATTATTAATTGTTTCGTAACTGGAACCTTCGTAAAAAGTAAAGATACATCATAACTGACTAAGACCTTTGATGGTGAAAAGTTGTGTGACTTTAATTCATTAACAAATCAATAACTGGTTTTATATGATATTGGCGAAGGGCGAAATTTGTAAGTTAGTTATCCCCATATTTTGAAAGTTTAAACCTAGCAAAGTCATAAGAAGCTATAAATGGTAGGAGATGAACCTTAACTCTCTGTAGCTTAGGTAGGCAGTAAAAATGCCAGCTCAGAACTACTAGAATGGAAGGAATCATAAGTTATTTGGTCTACAATCATAGAGGATTTTAGAGTGAGTAAACACCTGCTAACTTTGTCTTATACTTTATGAGCTATTTATGTAGAAATTTCATGGAGCAATTTAAATTTTACTGTGTATGTAGGTATTGAATCCAATTCTTGTACATAGTCAGTTTTATTTAATAGACAACTCTATTTCCTGTTTTGCTATTGACAATATCTTGATTATTATTAAGGATCTCAACCTTTTAATATCACTCTTTCTGAATATAGGTTGCTTTTTTTAATTTCATAAGTCAACGATGAAGAAAGAGTCTTTTGAATGGTGATTGTCGTATTCAAATGCCATTTAGCGGGATATTTTCCGGACGGATGAGGCAAATTAAGAAAAATTCCGCACTTTATTGGTTTGAGCCTCATTACTTTATATCGCGCTGAATGGTTAAAATCTGTACATTTGATTACCTGTGATCTTTGAAAAAATGTATTCTAAGAGGTTTTCTAATTTATTTATGAAGGATGTAATTTGATTCCAAATACTCCAAGAACAGCAATAATTTTCCAGAACTTTCTTGGATGTTATGAACGTGTAAGCTAGAGGAAGCCTTTGTTAACTATAACTAACATTACGAAAGGAAATGATTGGGCAAATGAAATGAGCGAAAAGCATTTGGGAATTTGGCTCAGCATAATATTTTCGGATGAATCAAGCTTTAGTCTATTTTCAGACAGTGCAAGAATATGGATTTTGAAATTACCTCCTTTTTGAATAAAAAAAATACAGCCAACAAGGAAAATTATGGTATCTTTTCTATTATGGCGTGGATATCAATTTTTAATAGAGAAAAGTAGAGTTGGTTGGGTATGTTAGAAATAGACGCTCGAAATATAGATCTTCATTCCTGTAAGGGAATCGACCCTCTCCCTTCTTTCCCAGGTGAGACACAGGACGTTGACTGCAAAACATCCGGGCAAGGTACCTTTGGGTCAATTTCGTAACCACAGCCCCTCGCCACTCGTCCCTATAAAAAAGCAGAACGGTTTAAACTGCAAGTAAATCTCTACGAGCGTATACTCAATTTCACCTCAAGTACGAAATTGGAGACGTGTTTCTCGCAAGCTCGAAGGGACAGCTGGAGAAAAACCGTTGGAGTAAGAACCCTCCCGTGGCCCGTCCACCAGCGCCCCCCCCCTCCTACCCCTACCCCAGTGTGGTGAAAGGTATAAATACCAAATACTTGGGAAAAACGAGGTAGAATCCTTGAGTCGACCAGGCAACAAAGTCTCCTGCAAGAGAGGCCGGGCTACCAAGGGGACTAAGATGCAGCTCATTCTTGAGCTAGTCCCTGGTTATCAGACCGAACTTTAAGTTAACTTGTTCATGTTCAACTTATTATTGTCAGAGAACCCCCCCCCCCCCACTAACCTCGCTCTTGAAGAAGACCCTCCTGAGTACAGTCCTCGCCCTTGAAGAAGATCCCCTCTCGAGTACACTCCTCGCCCTTGACGAATTCCGAAACGAAGAAGAAAAAGCTCCTCCTCGAGCACGTTACCTGGTGGTCACACCGAATTCTAAATTAACTTGGTTTAAGAACCAAGTTCAACTTACTCTCGTCAGAGAGACCCCTACTATTCTGCTGCATCCTAAAGCACAGGGATAGTCCTCGCCCTTGAAGAAACCCCCCCACTATCCTGGTGTAGCAAAAAGCACCGTGATAGTCCTCGCCTTTGAGGACTTCCGAAACGAGGAAGAAAAAGTTCCTCCTCGAGCCCGTTTCCCGGTGGTCACACCGAACTCTAAGTAAACTTGGTTTAAGAACCAAGTTCAACTTACTCTCTTCAGAGAGACCCCATCTATCCTGGTGCATCCTAAAGCACCGTGATAGTCCTCATCCTTGAAGCAGACCATCCCCCCGAGTACCGTGTGGCCCCCCATCTGCCACACTCGCCAATGTCCCTTGTGACTGTCAAGTCATCCCGTCCGCAGTCAACCATCTGGGCGAGGCACGCGTTAAAGAACCCACCGGATTCCTGAGGTGTCTGCGCTCATATTGAGTTCAAGGTCAGACTCAAACCTGCCGCCAGAGCAACCAAGGTATTTAAACTCCAGTAGAGACAATTAGCCTATTTTTTTCTATTGAAGTGAGTAGCAAGTTAACCAACATTATAATGTCAAGTTATAAAGCCTTCCTTAAGAATTATTGAGAGCCGTATTGTGCCTTTAAATTTTAAATTCGTAATATTTCTGGGTTCATGTTTATTTTGTCTTTTTTGTGTTTTAATTAAAGTTTTACTTTATTTTAACAATTTTTTTATTCTCTCCTCGAATCGCTATTTTGGCACAGGGAACCTTTAAAGTTTAAATAAGTCAAGACCCTAGATAATAATAATCAAAATCATATATAGCACTCTTAGAGAGGTATAATGTTAGTCAAGGAGTCTTCTTTTTTTGTAGTACGTAAACAACCCCTACTCACCAACTCCTTCCATCACTCGGTCCTTCCTATACCACGACAATTCCTATAAAGGTTATTCTACTATTATTTCCAAATAGTCAGCTTGAGAAGAGAAAAATGCTTATTTATAAAAAATGAATGTCTTTGTCATATTGCAGAAAGGATAGTTTGTCTTCTGAAATAAACCGAATAGATCTATCAGATACGACTTTACCGAAAGGTAAAAAAATTAAAAGGAGATTTGCTTAAAGTTGTAAACCAAACACGGTCGGATTTACCACAAGCTGAAATCTCAGAATTTATTAAGTCTATGCCTTATTAATTTTCAGATCTAAAAGCCGTTAAAAGGAATCCCACAAAGCATTAATTATGAATTCCCTTTAAAAAATTACTAATAAATGTATTTCAGTAATTAACTGTGCGTCTATTTACTTCATACATGTCTCTATGTGTGCTTCTTTCTGGGAACGGTGAATATATATGTTCAGTGTATTTTTTGTTTGTGTGTGTTGTGTGTGTAGTCATCCTCATTGGCGGTTTTCTGCCGTAAAACTAAAATTAAAATTCAATCGGACGCTTATTTACCAAAAACACCAAATTTGGCGGCAGAATGAATTTGCGACAGGCTCGCTTCTTGAGTATTTCTACCATGGCAACGATTCCTTTGGAAAACCTTATTGCTTATATGAAAACTTCTCTCATTTTAAAGTTAATAAAAGAAGAAGAAAAAGCCATTAATGAATGGAGGAAGGAAAATAACAGTTTGGCCTTGTTTGGATTCTTTGAGTCAGTTAAGGCCCGGAAGTTCATAATTTTTCGAAAAACGCAACCTAATTAGTGCAAAGAGGTTGGACGTGAGATCAGAAAAAAAGGTACAGTTTATATTTTACGTCCCCTTGAAATTTACATGAATTCCTACATGATAAAATGGCATCGTAAATAGGTGAATATTTATTCTCCATTTTTAAATTACAGAGGGAATCATATTTGCATCCCTCAATTTGCTGAACTTGTCTAGACTATTAAAGTGGCGACCACACTAACTCAAGACAGACCAGTGGTCTCTCTCGAACCATCCTTTGCACCTCTCTTATAACTACTACAAACTTTATTATTCTTCCAACTCCCTTGATTTCCCATATGGGCAGGGATGGGGGGGAGCTGGGTTTCATTGCCTTGCTACAACTAAACCCAGGAGTAACGGAACGCTCTACTGGGCCCTGTGTCCGCAGTTGCATCCACTACCTTTAATTCTCTTTTTACAGCTTTCTCTTTATTTAATTTCGCGGGATGCAGCCTCGATGCTATTGCGCTTGCAATTTTGAGAAAAAAAAAGCAGAATTTGGGGAGGGGCTTTCGTGACCTAGGCGATAAGGTGTTATAGTAGATACTCTGATATGATACCATCCTCAGTGCATTTAAATTGATAAAGAAACGTTTGAAAATCAAATCTTACCTTTAGATTATGTCTGAAATTAAATTTGATATTTAAAGAAAATTTACATTTATTGTTAAATATTAAAAATAAAAATCCAATTCTCTTTATATTAAAGAGAGTGTCGTGGTATGACATTACATTATATCAATACCATATTATATCTATGGGAGAGGACCAATAACTTAAAAGCTAACCGACAAAAGGGACGGAAAACCACGCGTTCAGACTGGCTGAGTAACGAGAGAGTGCAACGAGGTCAGGTAAATTATGGAAAATGGCAAAGTTCAAGGTTATTTAAAGAGACATGTATAAAAATATAATTTTATTTACACAAAAAAATTAATAAGAGATTTGAAGGGTAAAATTACCTTAGAGAATTAACGGGCAAAAATCACATCAATAAACGAAGGGGGGAAGATTAACTCAATTGGGTTACTGAAGGGGGAAGGGAGGTTGGCTTACGGATGTCTTCTGTACGTGAGGTGAGACCGCTTGGACTTCAAAGCGGGAGGTTGGAGTGATGACGGTTTTCCAAAAGCAAGAGGGGGGGGGGGGGTAACTTCCGGTCCAGGGGAGAGTATTTCGGCTATCCGAAATAAGGAGGGCTTCGACAGGAGTTGATGAAAGAAGTCGGGAAAATCACTCGGGGCGATCTTTCAGTGGAATTACTTCCTGGCTGGTGCTAATTCCAAATACACAAAATAGTCCAGCTGTCACTTTGCTTTGTCACTTTCTGGCGAGACTTCTCAACTCTGTGTGTCTTCCGGGAAGTCGAGCGTTATTTATATCCGAGGCTCTCCCCGGAGTTGGGGGTTAGCGGAAAACAGCTCTACTCTCAAAGGGCCTTGAATCTTCTGGCAGAGCTATTTTAGCCCGCATAAAGGTGAATCGTGGGGGACTGGATTCGAGGCTACCGCTTGTGGAAGGAGGAGGGAGGGGGTAGTCTTCCCACTTTAGGCCTAGCCAGGCCTTCTGCTGCACATGGGAGTTCCTTTCTGCTAAAGATCTTCTACGTGGGGATTCCCTCACAGAGAGATTTTGCCATTATGTTAATTTCCTTCCTCCCTTTCCTTCTTATATTCAAACCTCTGAATGCGTAAGCCACCTTATATTCGAGGACGGAACATCGCTACAGAGTCACTTCACAAAGCAAAATGTTAAAATATTTAAATATTTCAACTAAAAAATCCGAAATGCATTTGCGTTATAATGTATCTCCAAAATAGGGAGCGTTGCCCAAACACCATCAGTGCCAATGAAAACTACACTATATATTATAATGAAATGATCCTCTCAGCAACCGAATTAGCAAACT
Organism: Ceratothoa steindachneri; assembly: GCA_963969495.1. NCBI lineage: Eukaryota > Metazoa > Arthropoda > Malacostraca > Isopoda > Cymothoidae > Ceratothoa > Ceratothoa steindachneri. The sequence goes on from OZ018317.1 coordinate 227,200,465, forward strand.
CGTCTATCAAACCCTATATTGTGTTATGGCAGCAGAGCAACAATAACACAATAATCATCCCAGTCAATGTCCCAAGTGATCCTTCGTTAAACAGAGTAGAATGGGAGCAAATAGTCAAATACCAACCTTTTCTTAACCACATAAAGCGAAACGGACGCGGAATGATTTCTATATCCTAGCTGTCATCATAGTAAAAATAGGTCAAGCAAAATAAACCTCACTGAATAACTTTCATAAATTAGCGCCATCACAGGAACTTAGAAATCAAACAGAAGGAGATAGAATTAGCAATATGTTCTGAAAATGAGACTAGGTCAAAAATATTTCTAAAAAATGTCTGACTCTAGGAGTTTCAACATCTCTTAGGCAGATACATATAAATATTAAAAAACAAGAAAGTGAGATATATACAATAGAAATGACTTAGTGTTATCATCTCTCACTCATACGTGCAATCATGGATGCTACACATCAATTTCACACTTACATTTCTCTCCAGGTAAGATCATCGAGTACTCTGTTCGCAATTCAACCTTTGAGTGTGCTTCTCCTACGAACTCTTGGAAGCGTCCATTTTACCCTCCTAAAAATAAAGTTTTAGGTTGACATGGATGAGTTTTGCTGACCTTTTCCCTTATAATTATCTGGCATCTTTTGTTATTTTCCTGTCGGTTCTCACCCTTCATTCTTCCTCTTAATGAACTTATCTTCATAAGATAACAATCATATATCAAATTCATGTATCTACGCACAAACCTCACATTTCCTTGATTACAAACTACTTTGTTATAAACATGCACCTAACATGTAAATACTCGACCAAACACACCCTTAAAGAAAGGCACCTACGCATATTTATCTATGTGCATATGTTCAAATCTTATGTAATATGTACATTTTAAGGATGAAGAAAGGGAACTTATAATTTACTTGGCTTGCGTTAGATTAGATAGAGTTTGGTTTGGGTACGATGTAGTAGATTGTGTTTGGTTATGGTGTATAAGTTTTAGTTTTTATACCATAGGATTTTTTAGTTTCAGTTAAGTTAGGATGTGTAAGGATATGTTAGTTTAAGAGAAGTTGGTGTAGTTAGAAATTGGTATATGAGGTTTGCTCTGGTTATGTTAGGTTAAGGTGGATTATTTGAGTTACATTAAGCTGGATTGAGTTATGTTGTGCTACGTAGATTCTGCTGGGTTTGAATGGATATGGCAGCTTAGGTTGGATTGGGTCAGAATGTGTTAGCTAAAGTTGGTTTTGGGTATAATATGAAATGGTTACGCATTTCAATCAGTGATTAGGGAACGAGAACACAGAAACAACCAAAGAAGAAATAAAGTTGTTTATAAATAACTTTAGAATAACAAAATTCCTTTAATGGTAAAAAATAATAATATGGACTTTATTATAAAACGTTTCCAATATATCTCAAGTCATGTGATTGGGAAGTACTAATATTTAATTTCAGGAAACAAATTCGAGCAAAAAAAACTCGAAAGCTAGAACTCGAACCCAACGGAGATCGAAGCTTACCCAAGTTGTTTGAGAGATCATTTGGGGATGCGGTTAAACAGCATAGCCACTACTTCTCTCCATCCTAACTCTCTCCTTTACACTTATGGATAATTATTAGTTTATAGCCTAATTCTTCGAAGGGATAAACAACGAGGGCGCTTCTGCTAAAAAGAGGCTCGGTAAAATGTAATGTAGTTAGATGTAATGAAAATGTGCTAAGATATAACCTCTAAGTAAACGACATAAAGTTGTAGGGACCGAAAGGGGGCGCAACTCTCCTAATTCGGCACCACTCCAAAACAGATGAGAAAGGAGGCGCAAGCATGGATAGATCCCGGTGGGGCGGCTTCTCTCAAAGGAAATATTTCACTCAGCTTTTCACCCCCTCCACCCTTTGAAATAGACGATGCATTGCAATCATGATCGCTCTTTTTAAGAGATGTTTCATTAGTGCGATTGGGGATCAAAGAATTAAGAAATGGCTGTGAAATATCGTTTCAGCCATATTTACTAGCCACGAATCCTGGACAAACTGCAATAATTGCCCGCAATTTCATTTGCCGTTCCATTCGGTTTTGGAGAATGGCCACGAATCCTGCGCAATTAGTTCAATTAGGCTAATGACGTCATATGGTCCTATCTTTCCTACGCACATTTCAAAGGCGAGGAAAAAGAAACTCTTATTTTTCAATCTGTCACAATATATTTATTTCATACTCGACCAACGGATAGAGCTTAGATTTAGAATTTGATTTAGAATTACGATATGCTTGCTAAATTTGTGTTCCGATTCTTTTTCGTGTACCAGAGCTAGAGAATCGCATTTCATATGTGAAAATCTAGTTATTCAAAAATCTTAGTTTTATAAATATAGGAAAATAATCTAAAAAATTTTTTTTCTTAGAATAATGATCTTTGTGGAAAATTAGATCTTTCTCTCCTTCTACTGGCAACTTCAGTTCCCGGCGAAACTATTAAACGTTCTCGCCGCAAGTACAGGTAATTAAAATTCAAAGCCAATTATGGGTAGGAGGTTATATGGGTAGAGGAAATTAAAAAAAATACATCGTAATTTAAAAACAAATAAGTAAAACTGAAGGCGTAGAATATTAAAATTTATGCTGGCTGTTTTTTTTTATCTTTTTCACTTAGTTAAGTTTAGTTAAATTTAGTTTCCTAAAAGGAACAATTTAACAACTTCTTCCTAATTTTAGTATATTAATCATCTTTTCACCTCAACTTTTCGCTCTTAAACATCCTCCCATTGAAGTTCGGTGCCCTGGACTAATTTATGTTATCTGAAGGCCTTTTAGCAACTTTTCCTCAGATAATTGTTGCATATGAGCTTTTATTCAGCGCGGCAGGTATTATCTACGCTCAAAATAAGGCCCTTCTTAATATTTCCTCCAGTGCATAGAGCATAAAAGCGTATCTGTTATAAATGAGTGAAATCATTTCCTAAACGGGTACAGTTGTGGGGATTAGGAAAGGGGGGGGGGGATTGTTGAACCAGTTGGGGCCTCTTCTCGCATTAGGACACAGTGCATGGTATATATGTCGCTATATGGTTGTGGTTATATCCTAAAGGATAAAGAACATGGATAAAATAGAACCAGACGTAACTAATAAAACTAAAATATCTCAATTGGAATCACCCAAGATTCTCTTAATGATCATTTAATCAACATTCAATACTAATAATTTTATGGACCTCTTCATGGATATTTAGAAAGCTCTTTTGAGGGAAATCTTGAGAAATGGTGGTTTTCAAGGCCCTCTCAAGGTACCCTGTGGAGTGGAAAGAAGAGCATCTCTGCGAGCAAATTACATATTTCACATTCTAGGGGCGAATGGAGAGAAAGCGCGATCACCCGTGCAAGCACAGACGACTAGGGTAACCAAGCACTAGGGGCTAGAATGAGAGCTTAGAAGTCTCAGGGGCTGAGATATAGTTTGGGAAAGGAAACATTTGGGCGGAACTTCGGCATTTAAAACCTTATATAGGAAACGAAGGACCTTAAATTTCTCCTGAATCTAGAGGGTAGCTCGATATGTTTTGGGGTGGGGTTACGTTTAACATCCTCTTTCACTCATTATTGGGTCTATACAGGTGTAGTTTTATTAATTTCTTTAATATATAGTTTATGTTGAATTTTTCCACAGTTTATGCATTGTATTTAGGTTTTGCATTAATCACTGCTATTTCTGAGAAATTGTTGAACCAGTTTTGTTTATCCTTTTTTTTGTTGACCAAATTTGAAACTATTGCTGCAATGAATTGGTCAGAGTGGTTTTTTCCTCACTTGAATGGTAATACGTGTAAAACTGATATCATTAGACAAAGTTTAATTTTTAAATATGATTTTCGGGTTTGTTGAGATTTGGGATAAATTGCCGAAGATGAGAACTGTGTCCACAATTCGGCCATCTTTTTCACCCTTCTTTATCCTTTTGCATATTGTGTTTTCTATTGTTTTGGGTCCCTACATAAAGTACTGGAACTAAGCTGTGTTAACTCTGGTGATCAAGCCATTTGTGTTGGTGGTTTTGGTTTATATTCACTTAATACGGTGAGTGCTACTGGTCCTTTAGATAGTTTTCGATATGGTCCAATTGCTTTCTTCGATACGGTTGATTTAGAATTTCATTTGACTATCGCCAGTCATGGCTTAATATAGTTCTTGCAGATCATTTTCGCAATGTGGTTTGTTTGTGCAGTTTTAAATATGATATTTACATATCTTGACCAATATTCCGATCAAAATAGGTGATTTAGCCTTTGTTTTGTTTGGTATTCTTTAAGGCTTTATTTGACCACTTTTTGCGATACATTTTGTTCAGGGGAATTAGGAAGCTCCGTCTATGAAGCAATTATTCGAGTTTTAGGAAATAATAATCCCAAGAGCTGTCGACGTTTAGAGGGAAAGAGTGAATCCGATTTATTAAAATTAGAAAGGAGGAGACGGTGCTATTGAAAGTGTCCAGAAGAGAACACTCCTAGGCAAAAGGATGCATACATTGATCTCTGAAGTCGCCAAATATCCGAGGAATAGTAAAAATGTAAGAAGTGGTACTACGTACACACACAGTAACAATAGTACATTTAACAAGCTAAATTTAATTAATAATTACAGTTAATTGATTATGATTAGCTATTGTCTAATGAATTTCAATTAATCATTTGCACCCAACAAATAAAGTTATTTATTGCCTAACAGAATTCATATTGATCGCATAAACCATTATAGAGAAATTAAGAGTAATAGCAATCATACATAGTTTTACAATAACATCAATGATAATGATAATAATAAAATAATCATAATAATATTAAAAATATAAGGATGAAAATGAGGGTGTTAATGTTAGACTACTCCTTTTTTTCATTCCACCACAAGTTAAACGATGAAAAAAAAATAAATGACTTGATTTACATAGGAATATAAATTTTCCGTTCAGTTTCACAAATGTTATAATCTGTTATTTTACTCTCTTCGTGATCGATTAGAACTCGTAATTAATATTAAATGGCCGGTCATAATCTAAACACGGTTACAGTCGAAACTAATTTGGGTTTCCTAAATTTGCTCGATCGGAAATTTTCAATAGGTGTCTATGTAGAATAACAAAAGCCAAACAGAATAGTGCGTTACATAGCAAAAGGTTTTATATTTAGATCGGAGAATAACATTATATTAAGCTAGGGAATATTTAACTTAAGGTATGCAGTTCAAATTTGGCTTCACCCTTTAAAAAAACATAAACTGGAATAAATTCTTTTGTGTGGTCACCTCAGCAAAGCCTTTAAAATATCATGTTGTTTCACTATCATAAATTATGAGTTACTATTAAACTAAGTAACCTATATACCGCTAGATATAATGGGTTTAAATTCTCTCAGATATGTAAATATTTAATTTGACAAATCATTAAAAGAATTTTGTGGTGTTCATCTCTCAAAACAACTTGTACATGAGTCGGCTCAGAAGCTTAGGATTCCCAAATATATGTTCTCCCTAATGCAGAGCTTTTCAAATAAGAAGCCCATGAATTCGCTGATATCGCATAGGTGTTTCGCCTCCTGCTAAACGCTTCGCCTTAGCCTTAACGCAGACACGGCCTCTTTTGTGAGAAATAAATTAGCCCAAGGGTATTCATCCAAAAGAATGCCATATATATATATATATATATATATATATATATATATATATATATATATATATATATATATATATATATATATGTATATATATATATATATAAAGTGTCTAAGTGACTTTACAAGAATTATTTTAAACATAGAGCATAGAGGTATAAACTACATAGCAAATAGCCAACAAGAGGATATTTGCGCCATTCATTTGCGGACGTCCTCCTTACACCGCATCCAGTAATCCTTTTCCTTCGTGATCTATGACAAAGGAACGCTGGGCCGGATAAATGCTTTAATAAATTTAACCTTTAGCTATATCAATAAGGCACATTAACTCGCTCTTAATATTCCAGAAGATTCCTAATATTTTTTTTTACGGTGGGGTGATTTCTCATTTTTTCGAATCTCTTTGATGGGTAGTGCAGAGAAGATGCCAATTGGTGAGAAAACATTTCTGTTAAAACCATTTTGCCGAACAACCATACTTGAAGCCTGCGGATCGAACTTGAAAATACACAAATTGCATAAAAAATAGCCGCAAGAAAATTTCTTGCGGGTAATAATCGTAATAATGATTTATGTTTATATTTTATGTATGCAAAAGCTTTGAATGGAATAACTATATCTTCAGCTGGCGCAAGAAGGAGCAAAAAAATATAATATGACACATTTTCAACTGAAACTGCAAAAATTGCCAAAAATTTAATTTTAATTGAGAAGTTTGCAGGTAGTTTGCCCCTTTTTTTTGTAATAATTATAAATCAAATAACGCATGATGCATAAATGTATTTAAAGGTCCAAGGAAATGGAAATGGGTAACACAACCCGGAAAAACACTAAGGAGAATATTACAGGAACCAATAAAAGCTTAAGAAGGAAAATGGGAGATGTAGTGAAAGGAAAGATTGGGCAAACTATTTTAACCGTTATATGATAATAAATAAAGAAGTTGGATTTGTTAACGTAATATTCTCCTTAGCGTTTTTCAGGGTTGTGTTACCAATTTCCATTTCCTTGGGCCTTTAAATCCATCTATATATCACGCGTCAAGTGATTTTCAATTATTACAAACAAAAAAGCTCCTGACCCCTTCTACTAGAAAAACACTTGTCTTGTCTCTCACTTGATCAAAACCTACACTTCGTTATTGAAGAGGCTTCTTAAATCAACCTTTTGGGTGGTTTAGGATGGTAGCTCTGGCGATGAGCGTCGTGGTCATATAAGCGATGAGCGCTTGATGACCCAGGTTCAAATCCAACTTCTCTATTTATTTCATATAACGGTTAAAATAGTTTGCCCTATCTTTCCGTTCTCTACTTCTCCCACTTTCCTTCTTAAGCTTTCATTGGTTCATGTAATATCCTCCTTAGCGTTTTTCCGGGTTGTGTTACCAATTTCCATTTCCTTGTGCCTTTAAATATATATATATATATATATATATATATATATATATGGTCATGGCTAAAGGTTTTGAGACAAATTTTTACATGAATATAATTTATAAAATTAATTAAACATTGTATTTTTTTAATATGTTTGTATCATAAATTGAAGGTGAAATATAGAAGGAAATAGAGCCAAACCCATTTTATTAATAAATATAGGAGTGAATAATTACAATAATTATTTCTGTTCTCGTCGACGGCTTCAATTTGCTTCAATTTTACAATGATACCTTAACTGATATTCATCCATTATCTGTTCAATCAGCCCCTCACCTGTTTTAAATTAGATAGCTTTTATTTATCAAACGCCAGTTTAATTAATTATCGCTCACAAGTTCTCTTTTTGTTCAAATCTGGCAAATTTTCGGGCACGGATCCCAAATGTTCGATATTAATTTTAACCAATAATTTTTTTATTGCTTTTGCGTTGTGTCAATATGCACTATCAGGCTGAAAACTACAATTATAATCCCCAAATTGGTGTTGAACTGTTTTAAACATTTGCTGATCATGCACCCATTTGTAGCATTTTGAATTCATGGCAATGTTCTTTGCAAATCTTTTAGTGCTCCAGTTCTCTTCGATGAAAAGCAGCATCATTCATGGAGAATGGAGAGTATCCAGATACTCCATCGTGAGCACACCACGAGAGTCGTGAAAGCGCTTCCATTTTCTCCTCCTAACAAGGTATCCTCCAGCAACTTCAAACAAACCGAAATTAGCTTCATCGGGTTATATCATTTTGCCCCAGTCTTCAACAGCTCATTCGTTATATTTTCTACAATAGTGGAGCATATTATTGAGGTTCTTCTTGGTGAGATAGGTTTATTCGCAGCCCAGCTTTACTGGATACCTTTATCCTAAAGTCTAGGCCTCACTGTGGGCGCTGAAGCGTTCACACATGCTTCTTTCCAATCATGAACATGATGGGCACTGAAAGCAAGTCGATCCTTGAACTGGGAACATACTTGGAGGTGGTTTGGACGTTCATTTGAAGCCCTTGGGTTCCAAGGAGACTTCTTCACACGAGAGTTTAACAAGTCTTTTTAATGGTAGTGATGTTACATCGAGATGCAATACCATTGGCAACTATTTCCTTGCATTTCAGGCCATTTTGTTGCTTGAGCAACAATGGTTGCACGATTTTATTTAGAAAGAGCCATTTTTGGAATTTAAAATATTTATTTTTGTCAAGTAAATTTCAAAATCAAATGAAAAAATAAATATATTTTCGTCTCAAAACCTTTGGCCATGACTATATATATAATTGCTTCAAGATTTAATAAGCGGCACCTAAGCTAGGATGGCGCACTCTAAACATATTTTGATACACTTAAAGCTATCATGAACTACTGTGTAACTTCGATTATGCAGTTTAAAGAAGCCCTCTAAACTTTTTTGAGAATAGCAGCGTTTATCACTTGCGAAGTTCTATTAATTTATCGATTTTTTTAAATATTATTAACTATGGCTTGGATGATACAGTATTCGTTACATCCAAATGCAATTACAGTACTGGCGGAATTCTTCATTCAATAGTTAGCAGTTTGGCCACATTTAACATACATGAATGCTTTAAAACGTTTTGGCATGTTTGTGATCAATGTTTTGTACATTTCCTGGATTCGCTTTGATCTGAACCAATCTTCAATAAAACGGCATTTGAGTTGCTTTTTGGTTGCAATGGGCTCTGTGTATTTCATATTTTAATACACCCCATAAACTCTCAATTGGATTCATGTCCGAGGAATTTCCGGACGATGGAAGCAGCTAAACTCCATTTTGTGCACACCATGCCTTCACTGATTTTTCTGTATGCCATGGAGCCGAGTTTTTTTGGGAATTCAAGGTCTGTCGCTATACCATTCCGTTATTTGAAGAAGTAAACGACCTTTAAGAACTTATATATACTTTTATTGGTTCATAGTTCTCTCAACAATGTGCAAACGACTTGTTCCATGCACCGAAATGACTCCTTACACCATCTTTTTCTTCATCTATATGACCTAACTTTCCTCGTTAACACAATAGGTTATAGGTTTAACTTATAAGAGGCGAGGCTGAAAGGACGAACGTTTTTGAAAAATTCACATAATCATTAATTTTAGCTTAAAAGAACTTATGATATTATTGTGTTCGTATTAAATTATTATTTGAAAAATTAAGTGTGGAAAACAACATTCTTCCTATGGTGTCCGTTTTCATTGAGCATTTCTGAAAGCCTTATAGGCATTTGGCCTCCAATCTTTTCAGCATTGCTCTATTGATTTGGTCGACTTACACGCGAATAGCTTCCTTTAAATCGCTCAATGTAATAGGCTTATGCTCATACACACATGCCTTGTGGTTTCACCCTTCGAAATAATCACACATTGACAAATCAAGGGACTAATGGGGGCAAGGAGTGTCAGCAAACCTGGAAATGAGGTAGTTACTGAAGAAAGTGTAAAGAACGTGTCTGTGTGGGCCGTCGCTCCAACCTTCTGAGACCACACACGTTGGAATGGAATACGTTTTCGTCGTAATTCAGGAAAACAAACGTTGTTTATAATCTCAAGGTAACGTCCATAGTTCACAAAAACAGTATTTCCATTATCTTCTGCAAAATACCAATACCAATGACCACAGCTTCTCCAACAGCATAGAATAACCGTGATTTTGGGATTGTGGAGTGGTATTTCCTGCATTTCTCTCGGATTTCCAAGAGCCCTAAAACAACAATTATGTTCATTCACCCTGGCTTTACGATGGAAATGAGCTTCATTACTCATTAACAAAGTGAGGTTATCATTTGCCTCAAAATTTTCTTTCATCTGACGTGGGAAGTTAAGCCGCTGTGCATAGTCTTCTGGTCCCAACAGTTGGGCCATGACCTATTTGTAGGGGTGGAAATTCACGTCCTCATATAAAGGACGCCTTATCGAACAATTCTCAATGCCAAGTTTGGCAGCATGCTTCCGGACAGAGTGATTCGGATTGCGCAGCAAAGCTTGTTTGACACGTTATACAATTTATGTAGCACGTACCGTTCGTGGGGCCCCCAAACTGTCTGCTATTTATTAGTGTACTTCGTGTACGAAGTGCACGATTTCGGGGAATTTTGAATCGGCGACGAACCTCTCACTAAACTACTGTGTCAAACTCGTTATTCTTCACGAAACTGTTGTAGGCAAACACGCGGGGCTCTATCGTCCAGACTCCCCCTAACTTCCCCCCAAAAGATAAAATTGCTTAGAGAACACGGACTGAATGCTACCGATCGGACATACTCGTATACTCTCCTCTTAGTACTGAGTAATAGCAATAACTAAAACGTCCGTCCTCTCTGCTTCACCCTGTACATTTCCATTTGTTTGATTTGACTTCTCATAACATCGATACTTTTTTCCAAACTGTTTTCATTAAACAAGAAGATCTTTCTCCTTTGTCTCGAGCTAGCATGTGTCCTTTGCTACAATAAATTTCCATCTGAAGAAGACTCCTAAGTTTAAACTAAATAAATGTAAGTAATTTGGGGGAGTAGGAATTCAATTTGAATACCATATACAGAATGTAAATGATTAGATTGATCTGGTTTCATTATTTCATAAAAATTCCACAGTACAATGCTGATGGCTCACTCAGAATCAATTAGAAATGGGCTTCTGGTAACTCTGTCATCCACAATAAGTCAACGTTCTACACATTAACACATCACGACCGCGACAAGCGAGGAGAAGGAGGCTAGTTTTCCTGAAAGGCATATGGTGAGATGCAATAGCGATCTTTCCTTTTAAATCTGTGCTTCTACTATCACTGGTTTTCACAACTATTGAGGCAAGAGGATCTACATAAGCTATAGGCGCTGCGACAAGGGTGTGATGTTAGGGGGAGCTCGGCTGTCTCCGATGCAAATGTAATGAACTACTCGAATTACTCATTGAGGTGAGAATTTACTAGAGCTAAGACGGGGGAAGACAAATTGAGGAGGGTATGGGCTGTTTTTGCTACCTGGTCAAAACAGAGTGTTGGAATGTCGGATAGTTAATAACTGCTGGTGCTAGCGTGAAATGCAAATACTACCGAAATTGTTTCCAGACGAGATCCTTGTTGATGAAAGAGTTTAGGGATTCTGCAAGGAACCATAATTAATTCATGCAGCAGCTCAATGGGTTTCCTGTCTCCAAGCTCTTACTCCTGAAGAAAGGTGAAGTAGATATTAGGTTGTGGGCCTTGTCGTACGCTAGAAAAACGCCTGCTTAAATATGATCTATATCGGAAGATAGCTGGAGAGACTAAGATTAAATCGTGCACAATTGCAGCGGCTGATATTGGTAAGAAGGAGATCGTGTGAGCTTATTTCTCCATATCGCTCACAGTTCTGTATCTCTTAAAGATTGCTTCACATTCACGTATGTATCATCCTAGTTATGTATTCTGGTAACGGGGCAAAGAAACGCGCCATCGGTCGATTGTGGAATGTAGAAAAATCGTCAATATACTCAATCGCACTAGATTTGTATCCTTTCCCGTAAGCACCGTGAGTTAAGCGCGGTATTTAGAGGTAACTTTTTCCAAGAAACGACAATAAAAATTATATTTAGCAATAAGGTAAGCCAATTGCCTGGAAGCTTCTAGGAATAATTTTTCGGCAGTCCTAACACATAAAATGTAAGATAGCAAGGGCCACTTTGGGGGGCTCTCATTCAGCTCCAAAATTAAGGTTAGGAATAACTTTCAAAGAATTGTATGGATACTTCATTCTGCTTATATGTAAAATAGAGAATGAAAAATATATAATTTTTAGTCACGTGCGGGTCAAGACACACGAGTCTACATCTCATTATCTCGGTCGGTCGGTCGCCGTTTGCGTTTTTAGTCGCCTGCGAGTCAGTTCGCGAGTGACTCTACTATAACGTTATGGTCGGACTGTCCCCGTTTTGCTTTTTTGTTTTGTAATAACATTGTAACTATTCGGCCAATTCTAAGGAATTTGAAACCATTATTTGTTTAACATTCTCTTTCGAATGATATAATTATCAGAGTCTTCCCAAGGTTAGCCAGGGAATTACTTTGTTTTGGCAATGACATCTTAGCTATTCGGCCGATTCTAACGAAATTAAAAAAAAACATAATGTTGTTTTACCTTCTTTTCCAAATGATATAAAAGCCAAAGTCCAATCAAGGTTATCCCGGGAATTATTTGGTTTTGGCAATAACATCGTAACTTTTGGGCCCATAATCTGCTAGACTAGACTAGGCTATAATATGCCATACCCTGCTATCCAAGCTTAGAATAGGCTATGCTATGCTAAGATATTATAGGCTAGGCTATACTATGAAAAGCTCTGCTAAAGATATAATGTACAAGGGTAAAATATACTATGCTAATTTAGGCTATAATATGCTATGGTAGGATAGCATATAATACATATGTTAGGATAGACAATAATAAGCTATGCTTGACTAGGGTATAATAGCATAGTGTAGGCTAGTTAATGCTAGGCTAGGTTATGCTATGCTATGCTAGGTTATGCTATGCTAGGCTAGGCTAAGCTATACTATGTAGACTAGGCAGGGTTTGAAAGGTTATACTAGGCAAGGCTACGCTATGGTATGCTAGGTACACTATGGTATACTAAGCTATGCTACACTAGGCTAGTCTTCACTATACCTGGCTAGGATAAGCGCGGCTTTGCTAGAGTAGGCTAGGCTATGTTATGCATGAAGTGCAACCCTAGGCTAAGATCTAATAGTCTAGTCTAGGCTAGGAAATACTATGATATACTATACTTACTTAGCTATGGTAGAGTAAGGTAGGCTATGATATATTATACTAGGCTATGCTAGTCTAGGCTAGAATATGCTAACTAAGCTAGGATAGGATAGAATACACTAGGCTAGGCTCCAGTGAACTAGGCTAAGCTATGTTATAATAAACTAGAGTAAAATAAGCTAGGCTAGACTAAGTTTTAATATACAATTGTAGGCTGCGCTAAGCTGGGCTAGGTTGTACTCTGCCAGGCAGGCTAGGCTAGGATAAACTGTTATAAGCTCAGGTATACTATACTAAGCTATTTTATTCTAATATATACTATGCTAGGCTATATATGCAAGTCTATACTAGGCTACTCTAGGGTATACTATGCTATTCTAGGCCATTCTATGATATGATATACTAGGCTGCGCTATACCGCCTATACGAGGGCATGCTACGCTATGAAAGGCTAGCAAGGCTAGGCTAGATTTTAGTGTACCATGCTTAGCTAGGGTAGGCTAGGCTAGATTGTGGTTGGGTGTGCTATGCCAAGATATACTAGAATAGGATAGGATATAGTATGCTAAGCTAGGCAATACTATGCTAGACTAGATTATACTATGCTAGGCAGGGTTTTACTATACTATGCTAAGCTAGATTAGGGTAAGGAAGGCTATAGTAGATAGGCTATACTATGTTAGACTTTGCAAGGCTAGGCTAGCCTCGGCAATTCTATGTTTAACTATTCTAAACTAGGGTAGGTTAGACTGTGCTATACTATCCTATTCTAGGCTATACTATGGTAAGCGCTATACTATCCTTTATATATATATATATATATATATATATATATATATATATATATATATATATATATATATATATATATATATATATATATATACTAGGCGGTGCCAGGCTATGGTAGGCTAGTTTTGTTAGGCTAGGCTTTACTATGTTTTCTATCCTAAGATATGCCATACATAACATTCTCTGCTAGGCTAGGCTAGATTAGTCTAGGCTAAGTTATACTATGCCAGGCTAAACTCTAATATGTAAGGCTAGGCTATACTATGCTAGCTAGGCCATAGTATGGTATGGTAAGTTCTACTATTATAGGGAATCATATGCTAGACTTGGGTATACCAAGATAGGCTAGGCTAGACTAGGCCATACTATAGTAGGCTATGCTATGGCATAATATCCTCTTTTATAATATGCTATACTATAATATACTATGATATACTATGCTATGCTAGGCTAGGTAGGGTTTACTATGTTAAGCAATCTAGGCTAGTCTATACTATGCTAGGCTTTATTATGCTACTTGAGCTAATACTATGGTAAGCTATCATACGGTAAGCTAGGTTTTGCCAGGCTACTATTCGAGACTATACTAGGCTATGCTTTAAAATGTTATACTATTCTAGACAACACTAGGATATACTAGGATATGCTATGCTAGGAGATACTATACTGTATTATACTTTATTATACTAGGTTTTCTATGTGATTTTATACTATACCCTGTAATGCTACGTTATACTATATCATGTTATATATGCTATAATATGCTATGTTTTACTATGCTATAATGTGCTATGCTATACTATTCTAGACCATCTTTTTGCCTTTCCAATTCCATAAATGAGATGCGACAAAAAGTTAAGGCCCACCATTTTAATTTAAAAAAAAATATATATTTTAGTATAATTTAGTTCTGGTTTTTAATAAGCTTTTAGAGAGTTGTTACCTTTTAGTCGCGGGTGACTCTACATCTCACGATGTCTGTCTGTCCACGTTTTGCTTTTTTTTCATAAGATTGTAACAATTCAGCCAATTCTAACGAGATTTTAAGCCATTATGTTGTTTTACATTCTCTTTCGAATGGTACAATTGGCAAAGTCGTATAAAGGTTATCCTGGGAATTTATTTTTGCCAATAATATCATAACTATTTGGCCGATTCTAACGAAATTTGAACCCCATTATGTTGTTTTATATTCTCTTTCGAATGATATAATTGTTAAGGTCCCCCTAAGGTTAGCCTGGGATTTAGTTATTTTTGGCAATAACATCATATTATTCGGCTGATTATAACAGAATTTGAAACCCTTGTGTTGTTTTACATTCCTTTCAAATAATATAAGTGTCAAAGTCTTCCAAGGTTTGCCAGGGGATTAGTTTTTTTTAGAAAATAACATCATAACTATTCGGCAGATTCTAACGAAATTTGAAATCCTTAAGTTGTTTACATTCTTTTTCGAATGATAGAATTGCCAAGGTCCTCCCAAAGTTACTCCGGGAATTATTAACAGTTTTCAAAGTCGTAAGGGCATAAATCAGAATAAGTGAGTGCATGTGACCTTTTGGTCAGCAGACCTTGTTTTTGTTTTTGTAAAAACATTGTAACTATACGGCTGATTCTAACGAAATTTGCAACGCTTATGTTGTTTTACATTATCTTTCGAATCATCACAACTTACACAACCACCACCTACACCACCACCGCCTTCACCACATATGCCGAAATCACTTACACTACCACCACTTACACCACCTACATCACCGCCTGGACACCTACAACAACATCACCTACACCACCACTACCACCATCTACAACGCCTCCACATACAACAATACCAACTACTCCACTAGCTATATCACGTATACTACCTACACAACCAACACCTACTCCACCAAAACCTACACCACCAACACCACCTACACTACCACCGCATACACGACCATAAGTTACATCAACACCAGCTATACCACCACCAACTGCCTTACATACATCACCACCTACATCACTACCACCACATCCACACCGCCTACACCACCGCCACCTGGACAACCACCACTACCACCTAAACCACTAGCACCACCTAACCAACCACTACCACCTACACGAACACGAAATAAAAACCTACACCGTCACCTACAACACCATCTACCCCCCTTCCACCACTACCTACACTACCACCTATACCACCACCTACACAACCACCTACACCACTACCACGACCTACACCATCACCTACACAACCACCTACACTACCAACAACACTACCACCACCATAACCTACAACACCACCTCCCCCCCGCCACCTATGCCACAACCACTTTCACAACCACCACAAATACAACCCCCCATTACACGACAAACACCCACACCACATACATCAATACTACTTACACCACTTACATCACATAGACCTTCACCACCAGCACCTATACCACCTCCTACACCATCCCCAGCTTCAACACCACCACCTTCACTACCATCCACTACACCACCTACAATACCGCCACTTACAGTACCACCACTTACATTTCCACCACTTAAGCACCACCACCTACAGCAAAACTACCTACAACAACACCACCTACATCCACACCGCTTGCACCACCACCAATTACACCATGTCGGGAATACAGGATAATACTGCCATGAGACTGAGAAGCCATGAGGTCGAGCACAAGGCCGAGCAACGCAGAGCAAAGTCAAGGGAACCGTGAAAGTATCGATCCATTCCTGCCGATAAGGCAGGAGCAAGTATTGCAAGCCATCGGGAGCAAGAACACGCTGCCTGCCTCTCTGTCCATATCCTCCAGTGCAGTGTTTGGTTAAGTGGAGGTTTCCCCTTTGCCTGAGGCATTTTCGCTTCTGGGCGGTTCATATATAATGCCAGACACAGCCGAGGAAAAGCAGTATAAGCCCGCCTTTCTGCAGGAGACACGTCATTGTCTCTATTCAGCTTCATTCACCCTTCTCGAGCTTAAAGGCAAGAATGCTCACCGAAAGAATTTAGCCCCAGTCAATTGGCTATCCATGGATTCGGTTCTTACTTCGTGTGGCGCAAGTACTCCCTTGTGGTTAAACTACATCGATTACGATTTGCTCGTTCAATCACCCATTCCACGCGTCGTCTTATAAGCCCTCAACCCCCAAGCGACTTAATTCTGATTTCTTGACCTGTCAACCCGTAAAGTTTATGTTCGGATATTGTCTCAACAGCAGCCTATCTATTCGCTCCTGGTAATTCTTGAGTCTGATTCCTGTAAACATTAAGTATCTGTTTGCAATCTTTTACATTTATATATAGTGTACCTATTGTAATTATTAAATATTATTTTGGTATCCTCTTTTCCATACCCCCAGAGCCCCGCAGCCTTCTTTATTATACTAACGGCCACTTGCCCTCGATTCTGTAGATAAATTCCTCCACGCACTTGATTAGGAACTCACTACTTAGCTTCCCTTTCGACTGCCGCTGCTGGGAGACGAGCGAAGTTCACTCATAATCTCTCTCTCTCTCTCTCTCTCTCTCTCTCTCTCTCTCTCTCCATATACATATATATATATATATATATATATATATATATATATATAATGGTCATTCTACGACACACCACAACTATCTATAACACCTATACCACTAGCACATACACCACCACCACCAATACAACCACCAATTACACGACAACATACACAACCTACACCACTACTACATACACCACCACGACCACCACCTACACCACTACCACTTACATCACAACCACCTACACCACCACCAGCACCCAAGTATATCCTGGCAATTATTTGGTTTTGGCAATAAAATCATAACTTTTCGGAAGATACTAACGAAATTTCATATCCTTAGGTTTTTAGATTGCCTTTCGAATGATATATTTTCCAAATCCTCCTAAGGTTTACCGTAGAATTATTTTGTAATAACATCATAACTATTCGGTGATTCCAACTAAATTTCAAAGCCTTGTTTTGTTTTATACTCTTTCTAATGATATATTTGCCAATGTCCTCTCCAGGTTAGCCGGTGAATTATTTTGCAATAACCTCATAACTATTTGGCCAATACTAACGAAATTTGAAATCCTCATGTTGTTTTACATTCTCTTTCGAATTATATAATTGTCAAGGTCCTTTTAAGTTTAGTCCGTGAATTATTAAGAGTTTTGAAGGTCGTAAGGTCATAACTCAGTATAAGTGAGAGCACGCGATATTAGTCAGTAGACCTTGTTCATTTAAATGGAGCTCGCATCCAGTGAGGTATAGTAGGTGATCATCGATTTAGGTGGACCATATCAAAGTTCAAATGCCATTGAACAATGGCGATAGTACGAAAAAATTGAAGAGTTAATTGAAACAAGTATACCTGGAATATCAATGATTTAAAATTAAAAATTCTCATGCAACATTCTTTGTTATAATTTAATGGAAGTGTTACTAACAGTAACTACACAAGTACCTTCCATCGATATGAAACCAAGCTAGGTTCAGAAAAATTGACTTCTCAATAAGAAAAATAAGCGAATTAACGCTTGGATTCATTGCTAAAATTTTTGAATATAAAAATAGACATTATCTTCTCATTATTTAAGTCAATCCTTGGGGCGTAGCTCGAGTAGTCTTCCCAACAACACTGATTTTCCTATTTGAGAAATGCTGTCTATATATTAGAGAGAGTGCAGCGTCCTGCGACTAAACTTATTCCTGAGCTCCGTAACTTAATGAACTAAGAGACACTTAAGGCACTGAACCTGCTTTTTCTGCAAGATCGGTGGCTGCGTGGCCAATTGATTGAGCTATTTATGATTACGAGTAGCAAAGGGTTTGTCAATGTAAATTTGGGGTTGTTTTTAGAACCATCGCCTTAGTGTAATAATTGAAATAACGGTTTCAAGCTTAAGCTAAAAG
Source organism: Ceratothoa steindachneri (assembly GCA_963969495.1). Classification (NCBI taxonomy): domain Eukaryota; kingdom Metazoa; phylum Arthropoda; class Malacostraca; order Isopoda; family Cymothoidae; genus Ceratothoa; species Ceratothoa steindachneri. Next base: position 227,219,036 of record OZ018317.1, read on the forward strand.
AATTCCAGTCGACTTTAGTAGCAAATTTCTATATCTATAAACTTCCTTCTGAATGGAATTCTTTTTTCCATTCACCACAATTTTCTACTCAAGCTGGAGATGATGCACAAATTATCACTATACAACAAATTTCAGTGTCAAGAAAAAACATAGATCTTATGTATATTTTATTATGAGGTTGAATTTGCTGAATTAGAATTTGATAACAAAAAAAACTGATCAGGTAACATCTTTTTTGTAAATTACAGATTTAATATTTATGCAATTAATACCGATTTCCACTATAAAATAAATGTATTTCGCTCTCGAAGTCAGATTAAATGTGTTCATAGTAATTGCATCATGGATATATAATGAATCACCATGTTTATTAGCATTATATTATGTATTAACCTACATCTTAGTATTTAATTCGTTTGTAAGACGTCTCAGGTATGTTACGCTTCAGGTTCCAGCAGAAGTCAACCAGCATACACTGCGCCATTTTCCATTATACTTGTTTTCCATTGACGCAATATTTGGATGAAACCTATTCCATGTTCATCACTCACATATTCTTGGAAGAAGGACAGATGAGAATGAAGAAAGTATATCTTAAGTGACATATTACATCCAAGATCTTTTTAGCACTTGATTATGCTCTCCACTATACGCTCTCGCTGTGCCCCTTGGTGCTTTCCTAGAAGTCCTTTGCATACATCTTTGAATGCATTCGGGACCGCTAGCTCAGTTTTAGCCATTGTCTCCACAAAGTCCTCATCAGCTATAAGTTGACGAATATGAGGGTCAAAGAATATGCCTTCTTTAATCTTCGCATCACTTATTTTAGGGAAGATCGGCTTTAGGTACTGGAAACATGGGTTGTTATAATGCATTGCTTTGGTAAATGGCTTTATTAAGCCTGGTTTCATATGTAGTTGTAGCAAATTGATTTTTTCCCTTAAACTAGTGGCTCATGAATTACATTATGGCAACTAGGTGTCATATTTTCCTGAGGTGACCATTCTGGGCATACATAATGTACTAATCTGGCCCATTGTATCACTTGCAAAGGAAGCAAATAAACTTGGTGTATCCAGCGTTTAGCCCTTTAGGTACGGCTACTACTTTTAAGTCCGCACAGATTAGCTACTCATGCTCCTTGTAACATATATGGTCTAGAATAAAAGCAAGGTTCTTATATGCCTCTTAAAAATGACTGAATGAGCAACTGTAACTAAAATAATGATTTTCCCAATTTACAACAGAACCGCTTTTCTGCTCTAAAGGGGGCATCTATGAATAGTCTCCACTCGATTGGTTCATAAGTCAGCTCAAGAGCATTGAATAGGCCGCTGATATCATTAGAATAAGTCAAATTGTTTTCAAATGTAAAGAATTGCTGTATATCTGCAGAACGATTCCTAAATACTGTTATAAAGGAAAGGGAAGCCAAGAAGAATATCCCCTTCATTTGCTCCATGAATTCCATTCCTCTCTCTGTCTCCTAAGTATAACTCTACGTGGAGTAATCTCTGAACCCGAAGAAAAAAAGAAGAAAGAATTTGAATATCCGTCAGCTTCCTCACAGGTGGAGTTAATTAAGTTGGGCGTGCTAAAAGCTTTTACCTCACCGATGAAGCGCTAATTTCCGTAGTCGGGAAGCTGCTAGCCGAACGTTTCGCGCCAACATCGTAAAAGCCATTAAGACTTCGGTTATTAAGACTTCGGTTAGCGACAAACGCTAATCTCTGTGGCCCCCGGAAGTTGTCAGCCAGTCGTCTGAGTCTGCCAATGAGGAGAACCCTCCTCCCCCAAATGTCCGTCCTTTTTAAGCTCTGGGTTTTCGAATATCTCCAGTTGAGTTTGAGAACCTGTTGCCTTCGGTTCAGATCGTGTGTCTGTTTTCTTAAGTCCCTGGTATTCGCTTATATCATCGAGCTGGGATCTCACCAGGCAGATCCATCTCTTTTGTGAAGCCTTACTGTGTTCAGAGCAAGCCTCGAATCGTTTTCGTCCCCGAAGGATTAGCGGGGATTTCTCTCGTCTCATCTGGACCCCTCCCACTTCAAGGATCTCCAGTTTTCCGTGTGAGATTTTGCGCAGAGCAGAGGTGCCATCGTCCGTCTTCAAGGAGGATCGTGAACTCGTCTTCTGACTCCCCATCCCCTTCATCCTCGTCACCGTCAGGATATTTGGCTGAGTCATGTCCATTGTTCTTCTCCGTTTCCCCGCGCCGACTTGCTAAAGGATTCCCCTTCCTCGTGGTGACCGCCTTAAGATAAAATGACCCTTGCTTGTATCTCTCGTTAATCGACCAACTTTCCGAAATATAAATATTCCCTCTGTATAACTGATTTATAGTTTCCCATTTAAAAGCAAATTAACGAGTAATTAACGTTACCCGATTGCCAATTAATCTATATTCTGTCAGAATTGTCCTTATTTACATTGCATATATTTTCCGTATGTATATATATATGTTAACTAGTGACTTATTAAAATTATATTTTGGTTTTCACTCTTCAAATATACCCTTGAACTGCAACTTGGTAAACCCATTAAACGCTATCGGCCTCTGTAGTAAATCGCACTCTTATACCTCGCAATCAACGGATTACTCTTACGAAGTGAACATACTTGTACGTAGCGAAGGACGCGTACATACATTAGAGGATATATGTATATATATATATAATTATATATACATATTTTCGTGGCTTTCATCTCTTTCCTCCCAACCCATAGATACATATCTGTATATATATATATACGTATTGTCTAGGGAGGTGACCTATTCCTCGATAACTGTAATTGGATATTACTTGCTGTGATCACTTGCAGAAATAGTGGAGGAAAACACATTGAATATCCACCTTGAATATCTGTTAAGCAGAAGTAGTAATCCGTTGAATGGTAATTTGGCTCCTTCCAGACCCTTGGTACATCAAACATGAGGCCAAGGCCTTTGCTTTTCGCCCAAGCAGAAAGGCAGCTTATACACCCGACACAACATATGTAAGGCGCCCAACGTAGATCCTGGCCACCTAGTTTACATCCAAAGTACAGTTCATAAAGTTTTTCACATGTTTATTCAACTGTCTCTTGTATTGTCTTAATGTAACTGATCCAAATATATAACATACATTGCCTGGGGCATTTTTGCAATCTCTAGGCATTTTAGCTATTTCTCCTTTAAAAAAATACTGTAGTATGTGAAAATAATATAAAGAGTAACAGCATAAAATATTAAATAAAAAGTAAAAATAGAAAGCATTTATTTATAGTAAGTTACCACGGATCTAGACCCATATAACTAAAAATATATTGTGTATTCTTTCATAAATTTCATAACTTAGGTTAAACATACTTTAGAAACATCCCATTAAAATTATATCAAATTCCGTTTATAACATTTAGAGTTATCAATTGGGGCTTGATTCTGTTTGCATTCAATCCCTATGTAACCATAAGTCTATTTAACGTAAGTAAGATGGCAATTTATGAAAAACTGGAGGGTCACAGAAAGAGACAGATGTTATATTCATGATTTAAGCAAAAAATATCCCTACAAAAGGTTATTCTCATTTACTGGAGAGACTTATTAAAAGAACATTTCTCCACTCTATTTATTTATTATCCCATGATCTCTTTGATCTTCGTTATAAAATAAGACTAAGCCAAGTGTAGCAAAATGAGATCAAATAGCGGCCACGTGCCCTTCTGTACCCACGTGAATCATGAGATCACCTCATCGAGCTGAAAAAGCATGGCTGAACTTGGGCAAGGAGGCGGCTGACGACGTTGTCACGCGCCCCAGCTGTATTTGCCTAGGGACCGATGTCATCGTCCCCCACGGTCACTTCTTCGCTAGCATTCTGGCTTTCCGCTCGAAGATTGAAATCCGTTGAACATTCCAACGAACGTTATCACGATTTCTCCTTTCCCCGAAGGAGTCGCCGACTTTTTCCCAAATTCGCGCGTGCGTTTGGAGCCACCTCACCAGGCGCCTATATAACGCTTCAACTGTCTTTAGAAAGCAGCACTGTTAGACTTCCACCTACTCCAACGAACGAGCTAAGGGACGCTCTCCCCCTTCCCCCCAGCCGCGATTTTAATTCAAGTTGAAGGTGAAATCGATCCGGGGACTCTGCCTTAGTCCCTAGTCAATCGGCAAGGACTGACAAGGATACCCAACTACAAAGGCGATAAGTGCTCCATCGTCTGAAGCAAGAGGTAAACCGACTTTTTCCGTCACATTCATCGAACCCCAACTGGCCACTTTTCAGCAAAGAGCACATAATGTAATCATAACCGTTGCACCTGCAGATTGATCTTGAATCTAGTTTACCCAATTGCTCCATTATTTAACTGAACGCCCCATTTTAGAGAGCAGCCCTTTAAAATTTCTACCAATTTCGACGAACGAGCCTAATGACGCTCTCCCCCCACCCCTCAGCGGCGATTTAGATTCAATTTGAAGGTTAAATCAATCCGTGGACTCTGCCTTAGTCAATCGGCAAGCTTCGACATCAGTGAAATCTGCCTTAGTCAATCGGCAAGGACTGACAAGTAATCCCAACTCCGAAAGCGACAAGTGCTCCCTCGTCTGAAGCAAGAGGTAAACCGACTTCTTCCGTCACATTCCTTGTACCCAAACTGGTGGCCCCTTTTCGGCAACGGGCACATAAGGTAATTGTAACCGTTGCCACCTGCAGTATTGATATTGAATCTAGCTTACCCAATTGCTCCATTATGTGTGTGAACGTCCTAGGTTAAAATTCCCCCTTTAAATCACCAAAATGAATCCGACCTCTTTAATCCTTTAATTAACCTACCTGATCGAGTGTGGACCTTTAACCCCGTCTTAGCGACTATTTCCTTTAAACCCAATTTTTATGTAAATAGAAATATCATTTCGTTGTTAGTACAGTTATCTTTTCGTTACTGTCTTTCTTTTGCACTCCAGCACGTACCAGCTACCTGTTAATCTTTGGCCAACTTGCATTCTGAAATATTTGTTTAAAAGGATCGCAAAGTTAATAATAAACCATCCCCACTGGACTCATAACAATTTTCTCTTTCACTATCGGTCTTCAACCTACTTGGGCCCCAAGCCCCAGAGTACTTACGTATATTTAAATATAGAGTCTGGCCATTCCACGACCTTAAGAAAATGTATTTTTTGCTATGTATGGACTTTTTGGACCCTTGACATCTTTATAGAAATTTTCATGGCCTTTTATTCTCAAATCTTTGGTGTAATTCAAAACACTAAACGGGACAATAGAGTGTCATAAAAAGTGAGAATTAAGATTTTGTGAAGCATTTAATACCTATCAGGTTTCTTACCTCGATGAAGCGCCTTCAGACAATCGACGATTTTGGATATTGATTATAATTGACTCTATTTGTTTTCATTTAATTACATTAAACTCATTCAACTAATGAAAGAATCGCGATTTCTCCAAGCCCATCAAAAATGTTCTCAAGTTAAAAACATGGAAACTACTCCTCTAGCTTGGTTTACGTTTCGTACATTTACAGCAGTTCGTTCTCCTTTTGTCGTTATGGAACTTTCAATTTATTCTTTCATCTCTTTAATAGGCTAATTTAACACTAAGTGTGTCCCTTTAAACCCAAATTTCATTTTTTTCGCCCCCCCCCCAAATTTGTGCTCTGTTTTAATCTTTAAATTATTTGGAAATCTTCGACCTGGCACGACTCCAAGTCAAAATTTATGGCTCGAAAAATGACCGATCAATCGATATTGGATTGAAACTGTAAACTATGGTTGAGAGCTCTAACATACTATAACCTAGTGCATAGAGTTTAAATCTATGCTGCATTTGCGCTTACATTTAAGTACATCTTATTCTTCAGCACTTGTTATTTTTTTTGCTAGTTTCTACCTTCCTTAATTCTCTTGCGATCTTTCATATATGTATATAATTTTAACGAGGCAAAAATGGAGATGATTGAGAGAGAAGGATTTGGCTGAATTTTATATAAAATGCCATAAAGCTTTTATATAGTGAATATTTTGAGGTGTATCTATCACAATTTTTATAGCCATAGTTTTTCATTCACTCGTAATCTTTTCTCTTTGTTTTCAACATGAAAGGGTGTGGCAATGATATGGTGGTTATTGTCTGCCTCCCACTGCCCTTGTGGGTTAACAATGGTTCCTTGTGTGTTAACAGTGGTTACTATCGATAATCAATTTGTTGATGGTCTATTTTGTGCCACTTCGGCCTTACTAGGGTTCCACCGATTAATCGGTAATCGGCCTTTTGACCGATTAATCGGCGCCGATTAGTAGATATATTTCTCTCTTGTACAATACTTAGTACACAACACATTATTAATAGTGTCAATATAAGGTTGGTGATGGTATCAAAACTCTGATACCTTTCCACAGCATTTATTTCAAACAAGTTCCAATGCAAATGTATATTGGGTAATTCAAATTGATATATAAAATTATGACATGAAATACTGGCATTTGCTTCAACTATGAAACTAGAAAAAGAAAATTTACATAATACTTTATATTACAACCAAGAAAAATTATATACCTATTTCAACTTGCCTAGTAGAGTAATTGAGTAATATCATTCAACATGCCTGCCGTGCATAAGAAAACAATTTTTGTAATATAATGAAAAGTTTGGAACTAGACAAGTGATTTTCTTAATACTTTAAACTAAACACTCAAATAAATTGTGATGTAAAACCATTGAATTAGTAATATCATTAACCCTGTCTGGCGTGCATAAGGATACGAGTTATTGTAATATATCATAAAAAGTATGGAACTAGACAGAAGATTTTACTTAGTACTTTAAAGTAAACACTCTTAACTTGTAATGTAAAAACTTCAACATTTCTTTCTTTTCTGGGCAAAGTCTTTTCCTTGTAGGCTCGTATATATTCCCACCTGTACTACACAGCCTTTCGCCCTCCACTGAAGATTATGATGCACATAAATATTTCAGTGCCAATTTGCTCAACAGAGGTAAAGTTTCTCTACTGTTACTCTACCACTGAAATGGATTTTCTTCTCTTCCCAACAAAAGCAATTTTAAGTAATGATGTATTTCTTTATTGTAGGGATCGTTTTGCTTCATCTTGAATGAATTTTGTCTCTGAATCACTAACGGTAGTTGACCTAACTCTTGATTGCTTGTTTGATCTTGTTCATGGTCCACCTCGACAATATCTGGAGTGGAAAACCTGGGACTAGGACATGGACAGATATTTGCTATCTCATCAAAACATGCAGAAAGACTAATGGAGTCTAAGTTTCTAAACTTTCTTCAGCATCAGTGTCCATATCCTTGTCTGGGTCTTCAGTATGATTTGGAGAAGAATCCTCTCTAATATCACCAGTTCTAACTTTGCCCATTTCCTCTGTAACTCACTGCTTAATTGAGGATTCTAGACCATTTTGGGGGGAATTTTAATTTAAATCTTGGATCAAGAAAAGTAGATAGACACAGAGATTTTTTTTCCAAATATACGAGTAAATCAAACCTTCTCTTCACTGAGATTTCCAGTTCTTCAATTGTAGTAACGATGCCACTAAAGCTTTGCTTTTACAGAGCTTTGGATAAGAACAGCTTGATGGTTAAGACTGTAGGAATCATTATTGATGTAGAGATTCCCTTTTACTTGCATCACTTGTGATCTTCTCAAAAGGCTTGAGAAGGTGACAAAGTTTGTCCGCTACGCTCCACTAATACTCACTTAAATAAGCTATGCTGTAATTTACAGTATATGTCACCAGGGCTTTTGCGTTGTTCTCAAATTCTTTGTAGCATGTAAAAAGTGCTGTTCTATCTAGTAGACACATCTTTAACTTTTTTCTGTGAAAATCATTTATACAAAGCTGTAAATTGTGTATAAAACACGATTGTGATTGAAGACCACTTTCTTGAACTCTGGCCACCATATTTGCCCCCAAATCTCTTAGTAGAGTGTAAATTTTACTCTTTGCAGTGTGTGCACCTTGAAAGGAACAACACGTAAAACTGTCATTTTCTGTTCAAAAGTCTCTCAAAGCCAATGACCTGTCAGGCTAAAAAATGGAGTACTATTTGTACTGGCTGTCCAAAGATCTTAAGTCAGTGATATATATTTGGCACTATTAACCATATTTTGAACTTATCTCTTACTTTAGACTAAATATTTGGGACAACTTTTTCTGAAAAATATCTTCTGCTTGGAATATTATAATTGGAACAGGCTGTAGGGGTGCGAAGTAATTTCAGCACTCTTTGAAAACCAATGTCATCAGTCACAGAATATAGTTGGATATCAAGAGCAATCATTTCTCCAATCCTGATATGAAGTTCTTGAGCTCTATGATCATTAATGTCCCACAGTTTTTTCCGTGTCAGTATTTCTTGGATTTTTGCCTGATTTACATGACTTGCCTTTACTACTGCTTGCACTACCTGCATCACAACTTTCGGTATGGGTTCTTTTCTCACAACCTTCTCTCTTACTGCACTCTTTTCCTAACAGTTGTTCAGGGTGCTTCTTTCGGGGGTGATTCATCATTTTACTGGTTGTAAACATTTTAGCACTTTTAGCCCCTGTTGATAGTACTGCTTTGCATAAATTAAAAATGCAGGTAGATTTGTCCTTATCATTGACGCCAAAGTATTTCTACACTACGCTTGCCATCTTCTCATTAATGACTGATAAAGTTCAATATAAATGAAAGGTCACTTCATAATTCATATAATTAATTTTGAGTCATATATACATGAAAAATAAATAAACGGTTTTGTATATTGTATAAGCACATGTGTGGTGTGATATGTGTGTGCGACAATCTGATGCAGGTACTGTATTTAATATAATATACAGTTACATTATACTGTATACGTATTAAACTGAAATACAGCAGGATGGGTACCTGGGTCGCATATTTCCCAAGTATGGAAGAGTCTTTTGAACAGCCCAAGCAACATTTTTTAAGGTTAGGCAGGTTAGGAGAGAGAGAGAATGTGATATATTATACCTATAATACCGTGGAGCTTTCATGGGGGCCTCTGGGAGAATTCCTCAACTTTGCGTGGGAATGACGATGAGACAACTTTCGAGAAATTCCTTTGGTTAGTTTTAAAGTTACAGCGTTGCGTCCTTAAGGCCTGTCCACACAGTTACTCCTCACTGATCGCCCCCACAAAACTTATATGAATGTTTCGAAACAATAAGTGGAACGTCACCAGCTTACATGACAGGCAACATACTCACTGAGACGTACTGATTGACTAATTCACGAACTCTCACCCGAGTCTCACCCTACTGGTACTGGACACGTTCAGATACAGACTTCATACGGTACGCTTACACCATTTGCAGTTTTACCTAATTGAGGAACATTATTCAACTTTATAATCACTGTAGCTACATAAAGTTATTATTTCATATTAATATGCCGGAATCATACTGTATATTTTGTAATAATAAATTAATCAAAACGCGTGTTTGTAGTTTAGAAGTGAGCAAACACAATGTAACATACACTAAATTAGTGCAAGACTTGAGAGATTGATAAACTTTCTGTACATTACCATTTCTAGTAGCATCTAGGATCACCACAAAACCGAGAAAACTGGCAATTTTAACATATTAAAACCAGGATATTCGCACAAAGCCAGGCTACGTACATTTTAAGTGGGAAATTACTAGAAGTATTTGCTCTCCATATAGGAGATAACAGTTAGGCAGTAAACAAAGTTGTAAACATGAGGATTACGGTATGTCTTTTACTTTGTGGTACCAGTGTCTAGTAATTAAGGAAGATTAATCACATTTACAATTATAAACAATCGGCCGATTATTGGTTACCAATTAATCGGCAATCGGTAATCGGCCTAATTGCTTATCGGTGCTACCCTAGTCCCTATCACTTGGATTAAACGAATCGTGCTAGAAAAACTACTCTATGGTCTTCTAATAAGCAAAGTTCATGAGCGACCATTGAGTGTCTGTGATTTGGGGTTGAAGTTATTCCCTGAGGTATATAACGTAACATCCTCACGTGGTATTTAAGGAATTCGAGGACTTATTGTTTTTTCTCTTATATTCATCGTTTGTTTTCTTTCATGAGTCCATTTTGTATTCCTTAATTTGGTATAATGTATAAATGACATTGTTGATTCCAAAGACTTGATCTCTTTTTCTTTCTCATTCTCGCGTCACTTTTTCCCATTACGTCAAATTTCCGGTCAGTATCTTGGACCACTTCGAATGCCAATACTCCTCTCAACCAAGAAGAAATTAAGCTACATTTGGTATGGTTAATAGCCAAATGGGGAATCAAATTTTGTCTGATCCAATAAGAAGGCGTTGCAATGTATGTATGTATGTTATAACAACTCAGGAAATTGAACCCAAGATCCACGTCTCCACTGAAAAAACTACTGGACGGTAGTAATAGTTGGCAAAAACTGAATAAGAAGTTAATATCTATTTTGGATTTCCCTTTTCAATATCTATTATATAACCATTAAATAAGAAATTATAATAAAATGATAAGTAATTAAATTTATAGGGGAATTAATAGATGACATCCCCTAATGGGCTGTGTTGGACTCAATTGGGATGCGTGCTGAAAAATAACACCTCATTGGTTCGTATTCAATTCAGCATTATAAACTATAATGGAATAAGCTATTATTTTTCAATTAGGTTAATAACTTCTCGGTACTGGTACGTCAATTTTTTGTATTTTATTTGATATATTGCTATATCAATAAGGTCTCTGAATGCTAATTGTGGAGAATTTCCATAGAGGATCTGAAACACGTTCAAAATATTCACAGAGGAAGCCACGCTCATTGAAATGATTCAAAGTTTCAACCTGGCAGCAGGATGGTACCACTTAATTAGTCACAACTTAACCATATTTATCATTCATCTAGAAAAAAACTTCGTTTGAGTTGTTGAAGTTAACAGTGTACAACTGAAACATGTATTGCATATATAGATAATAGGCCTATCAAAAGGTCTTATTCAAGTAAATCCCTGCCTCTATTTGGGATCAATATTTATCCATCTCGATGTAAAGGGTCTTTCAACAAGGACGTTCGAGCTTTGTCAGTGGCGATAGTGGCCATGTTGTTAAAGCGAAATCTGACAACCTCACTGTGAATTGTTCAGTAGTACTTAGCAAGTCACGATGGAGGGTTATAGCATTGAACAGCGTGTGCAAATCATCAAATTTTATTATTAAAATCAGTGCTCCGTTCGACAAACGTTCCGCGCATTAAATGATTTCTATCCTCGCCACAATCGTCCTACCAAGTCCACTTTTCGACAATTGGTGGCTAAATCAACAATCAACCAACACCCGTACGTCGCCGAAACGCAAGGTCTGATGAAAACATCGCTGCCGTAAATGAAAGTACGGGCAAATTTCTCGTCGTTCACAAGAACTTGACCTTTCTGCGACTTCAGTTTGGCGAATTATGCGTAGGGATTTGGGTCTGCACCCGTACAAAATCGAACTTACTTAGCAGCTTGAGGTAAACGACCATAGACAACGCCGTGTGTTAGCTGATTGGGATCTAGAGCAGTTGGAAGTTGCCCTGAATTTACCCCCAAAAATCATCTTCGACGACGAGGCACATTTTTGCATGAATGGATTTGTGAACAAGCAAATTTTCAGATTTGGGACGAAAACAATCCACATGAGATACACTAGCACCAATTGAATCCTAACAAAGTTACTGTATGGTGCGGATTTCGTCTAACGGAATCATTGGTCCGTATTTTTTTGAGAACGAAGATTGGTTTGCCTTAACCGTCAACAGTGAGACCAACAGATAGATGATAAGCAACTTCTTGTGGCCTCAACTGGATTATATGCCTCATATGGATACTGACGACATGTGGTTCCAACAGGATGGCGCTATGTGCCACACTGCGCACGCCACGATAGACATTTTGCACCAGCGATTTCAGGGTAGGGTCATCTCGCGCGGCGGCGACGTCAACCGGCCACCGAGATCATGCGATTTAATACCATTAGGCTACTTTCTTTGGGGCTCCCTTAAATTGCAGGTTTATGCGAATAATCCGCAAATAGTTGATGTCCTCAAAGTCAACATAACGAAGACCATCCAGCAAATTCAGCCAGATTTATGGGACAAAGTCATCGTAAATTGGCACTCCAGAATACGTTCCACCAAGCAAAGCCGTGGAGGACATTTGAAAGACGTCATATTCCACACTTAATGCCCTAAAATGTACTTTGGAATTTAAAATAAATTGAGTGCATATATCACACAAAACTTGTTTTATTTACATTTAAAAATTGAGCGACCTTATTGAAAGAACCTATACAAATTCGACCCATGGTCAATTTCTGATGTTCTCGTTTTATGCCATAATCCTTATTTTTTCCTTCGTAGAAAGTCTCGCATTTCTCACCGCAAAAGTATACAGTGAATTTATAATATCTTCATTCGGCTCCTTCAACAAAATATACCACTTTTGTTAAAATCTCCTTTTAGTATTTTTCGGTAGAAATGATCTTGATTTTAATTTTTTCATGAAAAAGATATGTTAATGATATAAGTAACTCCGCATTCGTTTTTGCTACCATGAAAAATACATTTTCTTCCCAGTAATCTAGGTAAAAAATTTCCTCATTATGCCACACGATTAGAGTTAGAACCCAGAGCTCTGCCACTGCCGTTTTGATTGGAAGCCCTCTGGAAGCTATTTTGTTCCCTGCAGAGGCTAGATAAGAAACAAGCCTTCACTGATATGATTACCACTGGTAAAAGAACATTAAGTAATATGGATTAGACAACACTCACCACTTCTTGCCCAGTCAAATTTACTGGAAGTGGCAATATTTATACGTATGTATGCCTTTTACTCAAAAGAACAATGGTATGAATAAAAATCAAGCTTCAGTTTGATCATTTAAAATCAACTAACTTTTCTATCAAAGGATAGAAAAGAACTATAATAACCATGCTGATGCAGACATTGTTTTCATTTCTCAGGCCATTTCTTGGTATGTTTAACAAGAAAACTTAGGTTAATTAAGAGCTTAATGTGCTCCTCTGCAGTTTCTCTCCTACCGGAGTAGAAAAAACTACACCATAATTTAGCTTCTTTAAATTGAAATACAATATATACAGCTATTGAATGACATATGTGCCAAACAATTGGCTGTATCTAAAAGACCAATCGATCAACCCCAAATTTAATTGCTTCAATTTCAAAATTTAACATTCAAATTTCTCGTCACAAGATACGTCTCGTTTTCTCGCACCACTGGGGCGCACGGTATTTGTATATTTTAAATGTAAACGGAAATTTACACAGTTATAGCATGAATTACTAAGGCGAGCTCTTTGTGCGGTCCCCATTCACTCACCTGACTAGACAGAGCCTCTCTTGGGAATTTCCTCCTTCGGTGCTAAACAAAAAATGGACATCCAAATCCTTCTTTGAATAGTTTTCCTGATGTCTTGATTAATTAACGACTTATATATGTGAATAAAAGATGTAAAAAGGATCGCTGCCTTGTCAAGCAACACAATTATGTAGTAAATATTAGTTCAGGTCACTAGATAAAGTTATAATGGTTGTAAGAGAATAAGGTTGAATGGCGACCACGTGCCCTTCTGTACTCACGTAGTCCCGAGATCAAGGCATAGAGCTTTGAAAGCACTTCTGAACCAGGGCGAGGGTGCGGCCGCGGCCGCGGCCCACGCCGATTATAACACCACAGCTGTATTTGCTAAAGAACCGATTTCATCGTCTCCCAAAGCCGCATTGCAGCCAACAGGCTAAACCGACATCCGTGAACTTTGCCATAGCCAATCGGCGAGCATCTGACGAGGATTCCTATCTCCGAAGGCCATATACGTGTGCTTCCTCATCTGAAGCGTGAGGTAACGCGACTTCTCCCATCACAGTCATCGCATTCGACTGGCATTTTTCTTGCAAGGAACACGTAAGCAATTGCAACCGTTGCGCCTGCATATGGTTCTAGAGTCTGGCTTACCAAATAGATCCATTCTTTGTGTGAGCGCCCGGTTTAAAATCCCCCTTTTAATCGCCGATCTGAACCCGACCACGTTAATTCCCTAATTAACTAACCTGTATCTCGCGTAGACATTTAACTCCATCTGGGCGACCATTCCCTATGAACCCCAAATCTGTGTATATTTAAATATTATTTTGTTTTTATTAAAGATATATTTAGGTAATTGTGTTTCTTTTAAAACCTCTACGTGTACCAGCTACCTGTTAATAATTGGCTAACTTGCACTATGAAATATTTGTTTTAAAAGAACCCCGCAAACTTAAAAATAAACCTCCCCCCCTGAAGTCATGACAATTTCCCCATTCACAAACGGCCTTCAACCAACTTCGGCCCAAAGCCTCAAGAGTACCTATATATATATATATATATATATATATATATATATATATATATATATATATATATATATATATATATATATATATTTATGAATGCAATGTGCCGCAGGAAAAAATGAAATGGTGTTTCCGAGTAATTCCAAACTTTATTAAGTTCCTTATCAAGGATAACTACAAAAATAATATTATATTAGAAGTATATATACGAAAGAAAAGTATAAAAGACCGCCACAAAAACAAGAAATCACCAATGAGGAAGACGGAAGGGGGAAGGTAAAGATTCACATTAAGAATGACACCCTGACGTGATGATACTTTGTGAGTTTTTCATTATATATATATATATATATATATATATATATATATATATATATATATATATATATATTTATATATATATATGGAGAGAGAGAGAGAGAGTCTGGCCATTCTACGACAATAGTATATCTAGGACCTTTACAACTAATGAACTAGTGATTTGCTAGGCTTACTTATTACTATTAAAATTCACAAAGGTTTCCAGCTACTTTATTAGACTAAATTCGAGAGGTGAATTTATAAAGATGTAAAATAAGTTGGGCCAATTTTCAGGTGATGAAGTTACTCTTTCAAGGAAGAAGCCTCTCAAAGTAAAACTATATAGAGAATTCTAAATAAATCATTTACACGTTTAACGGTAATAAGACGAAGAGAAGGTAAAAGCCTATTAGACTTAAATGCGGATGCTAACATTCTGTTACTCCACCTGACTCTAAGGAAATGGCACTGAAAACTTTCCCTAAGAGAGAAGAAAAACATCAAGATTTATACAACCAAACAAACATTGAGGACGAACAGAAGGATAGCTCTTAGATTCCAAAGCAGTAGAAAGAAACAGCTAACTGGCGACAGAACAATAAACACATAACAGAAGAATGAAGATATAATGAGAAGAATGAAGTAAAAATAAAATTGAAGAAAACAACGTCTTGAACACTTACAGACGTTGACTCCGCTTGGACGAAAGCTTCTCCCAGCTGAGGTAAGGATAAAGAGGACAAGACATAGACGGAAATTTAAGTAGAAACGGCTAGCAGACCTAGCCTCTAATGTCATCAGCCCAAAGGATAGGAACAACTCATAGCTCATTTTGAATGATAAAAAAAATACAGCATCCAGAGAAACCTGAATCGCACACACTTATCCTCCCCCTCGTGGTTCTTTAGGTACACCAAACAGGGTCCACTATAAACCTCACCTTTCTTTGTCTACCCCAGGGGTGGGCAACCTTTTCAAAGTGAGCGCCGGATGAGAATTTTCGGAGTAGGCCACGGGCCGGAGTGACAAACGAAATCCCCAAAGTGACTATATATATATATATATATATATATATATATATATATATATATATATATATATATATATATATATATATATATATACTAGAATACATTATACATTATACAAGAAGTTTATTGAAAACTTATATGATCTTTACAGTCATAAGCTCAAAAGAAAGGAAATAACCATAATGACATGATAACATAATAACGGATTGTTATTTTTTCTAATCATTTTTCCTCACTAGTGTCAGTTTATTTTCGAAATGGTACTTACCACAAAGCATAAAAAATCTCAATGCGAAAGTCCAAAGGACACTAGTCGCTGGCGTCTGGCAGATCGCAGAGTTAGTTGCCAAACTGTATATGCTGGTGTAGCCGCACAGATTCAGTATATTTGCAACCATATCTCAGTAAGAATTCATCGCAGCGGAAGAAGTCATAAGCATTTTTATTTTTAAATTGTCTTTTCTACAACTTTGGTCTCAATGAAATCTTTTGTATCTGTGAGGGAAATGCATTTTGTCTCATTTTTTGCCTCCTTTTCACTGCCAGACGTAAGATTCATTGCCCTCTCTCTCTCTCGAGTCTAGTGAGACAGACAGATGCCGTTTGGCAGATTATTTTTTTTTAGGGGGAGGGGTCGCAGGACGGATTGCACTACATATTAATGCAGAGCAAGGTGGTGGGCCAGACGCAGGGCCTTCGTAGGCAGGAGGTTTCCCGCCCCTGGCCCCGTAAGGGGCTCGGCGATTTGCCATCCTGGCCGCCGTGCTGACGGGACTCAGCACATCGTCCCACCCCAGCTTAGCCTCTTCTCCTTCCTTCAAAACACTTGTTTCCTCGCATTTCATACAACCTCTCCCACAAATTTCTCTGGTGAGCCTCTAATTTCACAGGGTAGATGCTGACCTTCCTCTCAGCCTACCGTCCCGCATCGGGGCTGAGGGGGTGAGGGACAATGTTCCCTAACCCCTGAGCTCCGGTCTGGGGTGGCTGGTTTTTAACAACCTGCTTCATCCCCACCCATACCTTCCTCACATCCCTTTTCCTCACTTTACCGTCTATCCTTGATTTTACGCCGTGTTGAAGGTGGAGCCGCCACGCCGATGGACTGCCAGGCCACCAGGCGTGAGCGGTGATCCCAAATGTCGGCGCCTGGCTCTGCCAGGCCTGTAAGCACCTCTTGCAGTGCGGGCAACTGCAAGAGGTGATGAGCTTTTGCGTCCGGTATTAAAAAGAGGGTCACCATGCCCATGTATGAAAAAGTAAAAAAACACAACCCCCAACTTCCCCTGAAACAGCGACGGAGCCGCTTTCGGGCAGCTCCAGCCAAAAAATGGAGGTCTCCCTCCTGTGCTTGCGCAGGGGACCCTCCATATCTCTTCAACCGGAGAGGAGGCTTACTCCTCTCCTAAGCCTACGGGTGAAGGGGACTCGCCCTCACCCCCTTCTCTGGAGGTGCTTTTGGGCACCTCCCTTTTACCAGCGGCAATCCCCTCTGTTCTTGCCAAGGGAACTGCCACAAAAGCCAGCAGGCAGCCCTTAGCGGGCCGCTCCACATCGAAGCGGCTTAGTAGGGCAAACCCCCTTGGGGGGGAGAGGAAAGCCAGGCCCCTCAGGTCGCTTCTCTCAAAAGACCTGCTGGAAGAATATTGAACCTTGCCGGGGTCAAGGCCCATGCCTCCCCACACAAGACTAGTGACGATGCTGCCAACGGGACCTGCGATATCTTGGGGGATGATGGCCAACTGGAGGCCCCCCTTGAGATAGCCATGGTCCTTGAGGAGACCCAGCCTCAGAAGGTAGGGCATTCCATGGGGGGGAATCCGGGCTCCGCGCCAAGCACCGAACCCATATCGGCACCTATGCAAGGTCCTTCTCAAAAGGCTGAGGGCTCCGAGGCAGTACAAGAATTGGAGGGATCTCCTCCGACAGGTGCCCCTACGCTACCAGGACCTTCTCCGTTTTGGAGAGGGACCTGACTGAGGCCGGTCCATCTGGCATGGGGGCTTCTGCAGGCGGAGGTAAGAAGCGGGTTCATTCCCCGCCCATCTCTCTTAAAAAAGAAGAATAAAGAGACAAGAACGAAAAAGAAGACTCGGCGCTCCTCTCCATCCGTGGGGGCTGTGGGGACGGATGGGTCTGCTGCCACTTTTGGTAGGCGACCAAGCCAAGATCGGCACATCCGGCCCCTCTACCCCCCCCCCTTGTGCGGAGCCCCTGACCAAGACTAAGACCAAGAGTGCACAGGGCAGAGCCTCGATGACACCGGGGCCCCTCATTCAGAGGTTACCTGGCGTCTTCGAGCCCGCTGGCTTCAAACGCTTCCTCGTTATTCGCTCCATTGATGAAACCATGTTGTCCAAGGGCAACATGATCCATCAGAGGAGAGGATCAGCTAGTGCAATTGGTAGAGAGCCGAAGGTGACCCGTTTCTCAGGCGGAAGCCTTCTGGCAAATGCTCTTCGGACACTTCATGGCACCCCGGTGAGTGTGACGCCGTACTCTACCATGAACTTTGTGAAAGGAGTAGTTTATGCGAGGAAACTCGTTGACTATTCCATTGAGGACATCACTTTAGAGCTGGCAGACCATGGGGTGGTCAAGATCGAACGTGTGATGAGAAAACAGGGAGGGGCCTCGAGACCCACTCCTACACTCTTTGTCACGTTCGACTGTGACAAGCTCCCTGAGTCGGTGCGTGCCGGTTGGTACCGCTACTACGTGAAGGCATTCGTGCCACTGCCGCGGCGGTGCTATTACTGTCACCGCTTCGGCCATACGAATCGCTCATGTAGACGTGCAAAGTCGGGGTCACCCGAAGTATGTGTAAATTGCTCCAATGTCGCACACGATAAGTTCAAATCGTGTGTGGCCAAGTGTGTCATTTGCGGAGAGCCGCACCCCGCTTCTTCGAAGCAATGTGGTGCATATCTCCTTGAGAAAGAAATCCTGGCCGTTCAGGCCCAGGATCGACTCTCATTCCGCGAGGCTAAGGACTTGGTCCTGGCGCGCCCGGCTCTGCCTGGGACGTCATATGCCTCAATAGTTAGAAAGGCACCCTCTGCTCCTGGCCTATCCAGACCAACGAGCACGGTTTTTTCCACGCCCATTCGGAGCCCTTCTGCGGGCTCTACCGAACCCGGGCACTCCCCTGGTAAAGCTAGCGGAAAAAAGGGTTCATACCCTGCCCCGGCTAAAACCAGGGCTACCCCATCTTCCCCTTAGCGTGAGCCTTTCCCGTAAGGCCGAATGGCAACGCGCCTCCACCGAGTCGTTAGACTCACTGAGGCAATACCCCTGAGGATGGTCGCTAGGCCATCTTCGAGGGTTCCTAAAGCTGTCCCTCGAAAGCAGGACAGCAACAAAGGAGCTTCGGCATTTTCGCCCACGCCCCGAGGTGGAGCAAGTGGCTCGGAGACGGTGGTTCCTCGAAAAGAGGTCCCCCCGCCTCTTCCGAAGCCGCAACGCCCGCCTAAGGTTTCGAGGCGGAGGGAGGAAAAGACTCGCATGGCGAGTCCAACCTCCCCCAATAAGTCCTCGAAGGCGACAGCGCCTTCAGCGCTTTCTACGGCCAACAGCGCCTGGGGTTCTGCCCCCGGGAAGCGTACGGCCATTCCCGTGAGTTTCTTCAGTTTGAGAAGAGCCCCCGCGTCTCCTCCGAGCTAGGTCTGGAGGGCATATTCCTTCAATGTAATTGCCGTGGACTCTGATCCAACTGTGAGGA
This sequence comes from Ceratothoa steindachneri, assembly GCA_963969495.1. NCBI lineage: Eukaryota > Metazoa > Arthropoda > Malacostraca > Isopoda > Cymothoidae > Ceratothoa > Ceratothoa steindachneri. The sequence continues at coordinate 227,238,488 of OZ018317.1, forward strand.
GCTGCGGAGGCTCGTCTTGTCCCGTTTCCCGTTAGCTATCTTTTTGCAGGATACCATGCTAGGAGCGTGACCCTGCCCACCCTCCCTGGGTATAAGGGTCTTGCGACCCCACCACCGCGGGATGGCCGGGCTGGGGGTTGCGCGGTTTACACCCGGCATGATGTCTCCGTTCTTCCTTTCTCTTTAGATACCTCCTTTCAGGCAGTAGCTGTTCAGCTGCACCTGGATACGAGGTATACTATTATTTCTGCGTACATTCCAGTCAGCTGAATTCGACGCGGGGGACTTCCGCCGCGTCGTGGCACGGTTGCAGAGGCCCTATCTCTTGCTTGGAGATCTGAACGGCAGGCATCCTTTCTGGGGAGATTACTCCATAAATCCTTGCCCATCTGATCGAAGAGCTTGTGATGGGTGTCCTCAACGATGATGAGTTTATGCATCACTGTCCGAGAACCACTTTATTTTCTTGCCTTGACCTATCTTTGTGCTCTTCAGATGCACAGCCTGATTTTGATTGGGGGGTGGTCGATGACCTTCATGGTAGTGATCACTTTCCCTTTCAAATATCATTTTTAGGGCAACTGCCAACTTAGAGACCACCTCGGTGGTGCTTAGCGCGGGCGCGGTGGCCTGCATTTCAGGAAATGACTGAATTCTCTATCTCAGTCGAGGAGTTTAGGTCGGTAGATGAGGCCGTTAAGTTCTTCTCCCGCAACCTCATCGCCATGGGCCTGACTACTATTTCTAGGACGTCTGGCCGTTTCGCATGCCGACCACTCCCATGGTGGTCGGCCGAGTGTGAAACGGCCCTCAAACAGAAGCGTTATGCCTGCATGCGCTAGAAGCGCCGCCCGAACGATTTCACTGTCACTGAATTTCGTCGGGCTACGGCTAGGTTCCGGTATATTTCGAAGCACGCCCGCCGCTCTTCTTGGCGGGCATACGTGTCTTCACTTAACGGGAAGACCCCTTTAGCTGAGGTGTGGAAGCGAGTCCAAAGGATTCGGGGCAAGTTCTCGCAGGACTCCCCCTCCCGTTCTCCAGGAGAATGGGAATCCTTAGCGACCGCTTTTTCCGCATTCTCTAGCCGTGATGCTGCTCCGCCAGCATTTAATGCACGTCGTGATGTCGCGGAAGGCCACCGGCTGGACTTTACCTCCAGTGAGCTGAGTTCTGCTCTCGCTTCGTGCGCGGACACCACCCTTGGTCCGGACGATGTCCCGTACGCCATGCTTCGACACCTGGGTAAGCGAGGCATGGCCTTTCTGTTAGATTTGTTCAACGGGATCTGGGTTAAGGTCTTCTCCCAGACTCCTGGCCAATTGCTACTGTGCTCACCTTTTGCAAACCGGGGAGAGATCACTCTACTGCGACTGGTTTACGCCCAATATCTCTAACCTCTTGCGTGTTCAAGTTGATGGAGAAATTGGTAAATGTTAGATTAACTTTTTTCCTGGACAGCGGAGGCCATCTGTTTTCCTGCTCGGTGCGGCTTCCGCAAGTTCCACTCCACGACGGATGCTCTACTCCGACTGGAAAATGCCGTCTGCGAGACTTTCCTTCGTAGACAGCACTACGCCACGGTCTTTTCCGATCTGGAGAAGACCTATGATCCCGCATGGCGATACGGTATCATGGAGACTCTTCACGCGATGGGGGCGAGGGGACGCTTCCCAATGTTTATATCTGAATTATGCGAGATCGTCGATTCCGCGTACATTTGGGGGGAGCCCTCTCCGGCCCAAAGGAGCAGGAAGAGGGTGTCCTGCAGGGAAGTTTCCTTAGTGTCACACTATTTGCCCTGAGCATCAGTGGCATCACCTCGGTGCTGACGGAAGATGTTCTCGCTACGCTCTACGTGGACGACCTTTCGATCTCTTTTACCGCGGCCCAGATACCAACTCTGGAGCGTCGACTCTAACAGGCATTGAACCGCGTCTCTCGCTATGCCGAAGCGCACAGGTTTTGGTTTTCTTTGACCAAGCCTAAGGTGGTGCACCTCTACCGCCACCCACGGCTCCACTTCGACCAAGATTTGTTTCATAATGAGGTGCGCCTGGATTTGGTTAAGGCGCACCGTTTCCTTGGTCTTGTATTCGACCGACGCCTCACCTGGGAGGCTCATATTCGCAGCCTTAGGGTCTCTTGTACCCGCGCCATAGACATTCTCCGTTCCGTGACGTTCAGCGCTTGGGGCGCTGATAGGGCTACTGCCTTACTTTTTTATTAATCCTTTGTTCGCTCGAAGCTCGACTACGGATGCGAGTTTTATGCATCCGCAGCCGAGCGTTTATTGCGGAAGGTGGACTCAATCCACCACACCGGCCTTCGCCTTGCGACCGGTGCCTTCCGCACTTCCCCCATTAAAAGCCTGTTGGTCGATGCTGGGGAGATGCCACTCGCTCTGCGCCGTGTGCAGTGCATCACTACTCGCCTGTACGCGCGAGCCCGGCGCCTCCCTCATTCGCCAACAGCTCTCACTGCATCCGCAGCTTATCTCGATGGTGCCTATGCCGCCGAGAGACGCCAGTCATACCCTAAGCCCTTTAGGTTAAGGGCCAGAAAACCCCTTCGAGAGGTAGATATAGCTCTCGGGCCGGTGGCGCCCCTGGTTTTGCCCAGGACGCCACCCTGGAGGGTACCACATTTGGCTATTTGTTGCCACGCTTCTGCTCCCAAAGCTTGTACTGCGCAGGAAGTATTGCGTTCGACCTTTTTGGAGAATATATCGTGTGACGCTGGAACCGTGCCAGTGTATACGGATCGCTCCAAGTCTCAAGGGGGGGTCGGCTTCCACGCCGTATCCCCTCTGTTTAAAGTCAGCGGGGCTCTACCAGGCGCTGCCTCTGTCTTCACAACCGAGCTGGTGGCAATACACCAATCGGTACGGAAGATTACGTGACGTGCATGGTTCGGAGAGCGGATTGTGATCTATAGCGACTCACAAAGCGCCCTAAGTGCTCTCGGGGCATTGGAATCTCCGCATCCCCTGCTTCGCGAAATTCGTGACGCTACGGTTTTTGCAAGCCGGGTGGATGTCGAGATTATCTTCTGCTGGGTTCCTGGAATGTAGGAATTGCGGGGAATGAGCGCGCCGATGAGGGCGCCAAAGAGTCCGCGAGGACTCTGCGACCGGACCAGCGTTTCGCTCTTCCTCACACCGACTACATAGTAGGAATACGGGCAGCTCTTCAGACTGCTTGGCAAAGAAGATGGGAGACGGTCGAAGGAAACTTAAAGTTGCGTGCCATTGCGCCGCGACTGTTACCATGGACCTATCCCTCAATGCCGCGGCGGCTTCAGGTTGCTTTCTGTCGTCTCCGAATCGGGCACACTCGTGTGACGCATCGCTATTTGATGGAGCGCTCGCCTGCACCCTATTGCAACGACTGCGTCGTCCCCTAGACTGTTTGGCACATTCTTGTCGAATGGCCTACTCTGGGTGATCTTCGCGCACGACACCTGTCCCGGTACCGGGATGGGCGGGGTCGCTACCGCCTGTCCCTTGTAATCGGGATGAGTGCGTGCACATTGACTGGTGGACTTGTTGACTTTTGGGGGGAGGCCGGCCTTCTCCCTATTATTTAGTCAGGTTTTTGGGGTTTTTTTTTGCTTTTGTTTTTTTCTTTCTTTTTTTTCTCCTTTAGGTTGCACGCTCCTGCACCGGGGGGACCTCCCCCTGACGCAGGAGCTTGCTTCCTTTCCCCCATTTGGGGTGTTGTTTTTTTTTCGTTTCTTTAATTTTATTTTCAAGTAGTCTAGGACTAGGCCAGTTTTAATAGGGCGACTAATGCCCATGTAGGCAGTCACCAGATGAGCTTCAAAAAAAAAAAAAAATTCCCGCCCATGGTCTACCCAATTTTTAACCTCTGTTATCTCCTACCTCCCATCTGCATACCACTAGCATTCGGCCATAGCCGTTGTGAGAGGGGGAAGAAGATCCTGCGGAGGGATCTGCCTGGGTCGTCCCCTTCCTATATATCCAAGCATGGATGGGTCAGAGAGGGGGGGAGGGGAGTCCAACAAGGGCGTGTTATGCATTCCCCAACACCCAAAATGTGGAAACTAAAAGTCAAGGGGCAAGGTGCATCCTTTATGATGAAGCAACATAATTATTCAGGATGAGAAACCGAATTTAACATGTTGAAGTAAGGTAAATGCAGTGTTAAGCGAGAAAATGCACTTCCATCGTTAGAATTAAAGCCATGCTAATTTTTACAGGGTTCAAAGTGTATCCTTTAAGTCGAGGCAGGTGGAACTATGGTCACGATGTAACTGTGGTTAAACTGACGAAGTAATGGGATCATCTTGGAAAATATCACCTTTGCTACATAAAAACTTGCATATTATTACTCTGCACAATTAAATATAGTAGAAATAAATATATCGCCGACAAAATAGAATAAATAATGATTAGGTCTAAATGTGACAGACAACTTCGCTCTTGGATAAACCCCAGCTTCATCTACTCCAGCTGATGAGGAAAAGACATAACCTACATGCATTTAATCAAGAATTAATCAAATGATTGAGAATAAACATGAAAAAAATGTTAAATATTTAGGAAACAGCACAGGAGGTTAACCTGTTAAACGAAATGCTTTCCCCTAAATGCGGAAGAGCAGACTACTCGTAGGTGAAGTAAGTATATTAAAATATTCGTACAATTCTGTCGACAATCCCTACTCCCGTTGATCAGCACAGCTTCAGGGGTCGCGATATTAAATAATTTTCTTCACTAACTATGTCATAACAATTAAGCCGAGGCACTTCCAAATTTTATTGGACTGTAATGGCAAACCAGCTTAGTTCACACACTCTTTGGTCGTTCTGAGCAACTCAATGAAATTAAAGCAACCGAATAGGCAGTTTGTACTCGGACACAAAAAGACGTAATGCTTTTGGTGAAAGTAAAGTAGTTTATATATTCGTTTAAGCTTAAAGCTTATTTAATTTCTACCCCAAATAACTATTCTTCATAAATTAATAAATATATAAAGCAGTTGAATAAATACCAAATATGCAAATAAATATATTAAATAACAAGAATATGATGGTACGTCTATGTCAGAAAGACGCGATGTCTCATACCTAAGAAAGTAAAGCAAATAGATTAAACTGGGTATAATAAATGCTTTATGCAAACATATATTAGAAAACATACAGATGAATAAATAACCAGTAACAAAACTCCTGAAAAAAATGGCCTGGAGCTGGGTCAGCACCAGTATATCTTACGCACTGTGAGAAAAGGAACGAACTATCATGTAGCAAGGTGTCGTAATAGATATACTAACATTCTTATAGAAGTCAAAGGATACCAATAATAATAAATAGAACCTATTAACTAACAGCTAAAGTAACCCGACTCTAATTCCTAAAAAAATATTAAACTACTTAATAATTGAAGCAAGGAGGAATTTTTTTTTATTTAAGAGTATTACTTCAATTTTATTGAAAAGTTTCAATTTCTTTGAGATCACAAGTGTTTTCAAATGCACGGCTGAAAACCTTCTATGAGAAAGAGTCAAATGAATCGTTACGGAGAACTTAAGGCAAAAAATATAAATCGAACGAACTCATTGCCCAAGCTGGCTGCTCTGAACTTCAGAGGAGAATGAAAAATATTTTCCTTCGGTGACTGGCAAAGGTGTCGTTTCCTCTGCCAAAAACAATACTTGATCCGCATTACGACTACGGGCCACCACTGTGCATGCTCGTACATGCAGCCTCGAATTAGTCTGCGTTCTTTGCCCTCCACTAAGAATACCATCGTTTCCTTTATGACCCATGATCGGCCTGGCTAGAGCCTCTAGTTTAAGAGAATAGTGAGAATGGAACTCGTTATCCTTCTTAACATCAGTCGAGCGATTTCGTCCATCGGGACCTATACGGAAGCTCAATATGACAAAACCCTAATCTATTCTGGTTTCTTAAAAATCATTGGAGATACACCCTTCCCCCTACTTCCGAACACTCTGGATAATTTAAATCAATAATTACAATGATAAGCGTTAATTTTGCATACATCTTTTGTGCGTATTTCTTATATTGTGTTCCTATTGATTTCGAATGTGAAATCCGTTTTCCCCTTAAGCTTAAGATATCCTGTATTACGGATATCCGGCATCACTAAACTTTATTCGGAAATTGATTCACTGTTATTATAATGTTTTTATACTTTTGAGGGATAAACATGAATTGTTTATAATGAATATAGCGTATAAAAACAATCCCAGTCGATTTTAGTATAATTGCTGACGGGTACATTGCCAAATAACGCGTCCAAAATCACAAAATATTTAGGTAACAATGTATAGAGTATAGATTGTATTTAACCTAGAGGACCAGTACAAAAATTTAGCCATTAACTGGTATGTATGTGAGAGTATGCAAGTAAAGGGATAGAAAGGGTGTGGGGATAGACAGCGGAAAGTAGACCAATGGTGAAAAGAGAAAGAAGTGTGGTAGGGTGCAAAGTGATACTAGAGCCTGGTGATCAGGCTTATTGCTTTCAAATTTTTATGTTTTGTAGTTCCGTTGTTTTTTATCATTTTGCTTATACATATATATATATATATATATATATATATATATATATATATATATATATATATATATATAAATATATATATATATATATATATATATATATATGTATATATAATATATATAATTTGGCGTTCAAGCAATTTGTCTTCATATTGCTAATGTATTTGGTTATGCTGTGCGCGTTTGCTGTTGTTTTGGTAAGTCGTTAATTATAACTTACTATGTTTGTTTTAGTGTTTTTTTTTGTTAGTAAATTTGTAGTGTGTGTTTTTTGTGTATTATGTTTCTTCTTTGTAGTCTTGTTCGGTGAGTTTCATCTTCTTGTGTAGGTTTCCTTCTTCGGTAGTTTTGGTCTTAGTTGATGGGTTTTGTCGATATCAGGGAATTTTTGTCAAAATCGTTTGGTTTCATGGTTGGTATTTTAGTCTTGATTTGGAGCCAAATCAGCTCATCTTGCCTAGAACGTCACTTCTGCTCCGCCAGCTAAAATCCCAGTGGATAAGATGGATAAGAGGTAGAATGACATAGATCCATTTGGGATTTCTCAGAAATTGGAGAGAAGAAACCGATCACATGAGAGTTATCTATTTCGGCAGGACAAAGACCCAAAGCTGAGCTTATAAATTTCTTTATCTTAAATATTTGGATATCTTCATGTTCAACTTAACATGCTTTTTATCATATCATCTCAAATGATTAGTTCATATAATGTTTTTGCATTACACCAGTCAACAATGATTTATACTAAATTGAGTATGCTGATTCCGAATCTGTAATCAGAATTGTTCTAGGACGTAAGCTTCCTGAGTTACACACATAGTCTATAGTTGCACATATGGGCAGTGTTGCTTCGGCTACCGTAGTGAGAGGATTTGTTGTGTGTGTTTGGGTCTTGCGTTACACTCCTGCTCTATCACGTTATCAAATTTAGCCATTATAGTAGTGGTGTTGAAACGGTGTTTACATATAGTACTTAATTACATTTTTCTTTTAGATTTATCTCTCAATTAATTTGTAAATGAAATAAGATTGCAAAAAAGTATATACTCGTAACAGGATATGTACAAACTAAGTTGAAAACATTAATCGGCGAGGATTTATAAATAGCCCAGACAACTTTTGTTATATCTGTGGAAGATATACTCCAAACAACCAGTGGAAAAAAATTAGCTAAAGAAGTCAAAATTGCATACAATTATTATTTTTTTTGTAAAGTTGGCGACCGAGACAAGCCCTGGGCACCTCGCAAATCTTTTACTGTGTGTTATACGGGGCTCACACAATGGTTAAATGGCAAACGAAAGGGTATGCCTTTTGCCGTACCAATGGTGTGGCGTGAGTCAACAAATAATGTTTTTGATTGCTACTTTTGTATGACAAATATTGCGGGATTCTCAAATAAGAACAAGTCAAAAATTGTATATACAGATTGTAAGTCAGCTATAAAACCAGTCCCCCATAATATAAAAAGGCCAATCCCAGTTACTTCATCAGTTAGTGTGCAGTTAAAGAAGATGATGCATCACCTGAAGAGGAGGATAACAATGACGATGAAATGTATGAGGAGGATTCTAAGGAAAAGAAGCTCTAGTTGATAAATTTAGAAAGATTGAATGATTTGGTAAGGGATTTGTTATTGTCAAAGAAGAAGGCAGAACTGTTGGGCTCCTGACTAGAACAATGGAATTTTCTAGAGGACGGTGCAAAAATATCTAATTTCTGTAAACGCCGTGAGGCCTTAACTGCCTTCTATAAAGGAAAAGCTGGTGCTTTTTTCTTTACGGATGTTAATGGCCTCGTTAATCATCTAGGAATCAAGCATTTACCTGATTAATGGAGACTATTCATCGATGCAAGCACAGCTAGCATCAAAGCTGTGTTGCTACACAATGGTAACAAAAAACCTTCTATTCCTGTCACACTTATTGTTGGGATGATATAGACATATGACTCAATAGAATTTATTTTGGAAGGTGTTCATTACTCGCATCATAAGTGAAATATCTGTGGTGATCTAAAGATAATTTCTTTATTTCTCGGACTGCAGTTTGGATATACAAAGACTATGGGCTTGTTATGCCTATGGAACATCCGTGACGACAGGAATCATTATATTGTCAAAAGGTGGCTCGAAAGATAAGAACACATGTTGGTCCATATAATGTGTAGCACATCTCCTTGGTATATCCATAGAAGATCTACCTTCCACCACTTCATATCAAACTTGACCTTATCACGAATTGTGTTAAAGCAATGGCCCATGATTCGGATGGATTTTAATATCTCAAAGAGAAATCTGGTGCAAAGAAAACCGATGCTAAACTTAAAGCTGGCATTTTTGTAGGGTTGGAGATCAGAGTATTGATATATGACGGGGAGTTCAGAAATTCACTAACTCCACTTGAGTTTGCAGCATGGGATTCATTTGTCCATGTACTGCAGAAATTCCTTAGAAATCCTAGGGCTGAAAACTGTGAAGAACTACTGGACAACATGCTAAAGGCCTATCAACGAATGGGGTGTCGGATGTCTCTTAAGATGCCCTTCCTTCATTTGCTTCTAGATTTCTTTTCATCAAATATGGGTGATATTAGTGACGAACATGGGGAAAGGCTCCACCGAGATATTGCAATGATGGAAGGCAGGTATCAAGGCTGCTTCAACGAAAACATGATTGGTTACTACTGTTTGTTCCTACAACGGGGGGGATCATATATCTACGTACAAGAGCAAGAGTCTCAAACATTTTTGAATAAATTTATAGTTAGGTGAGTACTACCTCTTTTATATGTAATACATATCTTGTCTGGGCTTGCAAAAGGAAGTACATAATGCCAAATAGAGTGCCCCGATTCCAAATCTTTGCCCAGAATTGACTCATTCTTCTCAAACTCGTAATAATTATATCATTAATTTATCCAAGGTGACAAAATGAGCCATATAGCCTAGTTGCCTAACTTAAGAACCTTACATGCTAGGACAAATCCGAGGACAGATTTGTAATCAGCGCACCAAATTAAGTAGTTACAACAACATTTACTCAAGTAGCAGAGACAAAGTTAAAATTTGTTGGCTAGTGTTATTAATCACATATAATAATAAATGCTAAAATTACTTCTTTATTGACATATTCCACTATAAATAATATAATTAATTTGAATAGAGGGGTGGCTAATGAAAAAAAACGCTGCCATGAAATAAGTCGATTGAGTTTATATTATGTCTCATTCAAATTGCCACCTAAGAAACAATATAAATGAAAAGAGTTAAAATATCTAGACTCCATCGAATTTTTTTATTTTCCCATACTGCAGACTTTTTCACGTAAACCCACTATCTCAATACTTCTTCAGTGATTTCATATACAATTTTACATCTATGTTTGTATTTTCAGCAATTAAAAGAAGAATAAACACTGTTTTACACCCTAACACTCCTGTGAAGAGCACAATACGTGACCAAGCTAAAACCTGGACTTTGATGATTCTGATGATGAATACCAATCCCAATCATATAGACTTCCAAATACCGCTTCAAATGAGCCAAGCCCTCTCATTCAGGCCAACCTGAACGATCTTACCAGCGATTTAGGACAATCCAAATTAGCCTGCTGAGATCTTGCCTCATCACTTCGAGAGGACAGTTTCTCCGTCTCAATGAACAACATTATCCTGGTAAAGGAAACGAAAGGAATAATTCCGCAACTTTTTGTAATGGACGAAAATATCTCTTCCTTAGTGCACTGCTGGAGTGCTGATGGGCTAATCTTATCATTGGCCCTGACATATAACGCATGAAACTGTAGTCCAATTATAGACTAGACACAAAGAAGTTTCAAGGAAGTACTTCTCAACATTGTACCCACATTCCGTGCAACTTACTAAAAGCTACGATAACATGAATGTCTTACTGGCTGTTTTCATATACGAGCAACATAACTGGATTAGTTTAGTGAATTGAAGGTTATAATGATCCCCTTCTCGAAACTATTTTCTTTCAAGATGATTGCAAACGGAGAGATCAAGCAAAATAATGTAATAGTATATTAAACTTTATTTTTAATACTTTAGTTATTTTTTATAGCCTTAGCTAATTCTATTGAATTTATTTATTTCAAACGTTATTTCCTAGCGCATAAAGACACTTATTTTCCCCATAAACGTAATACAACCCAAGCAATAGAATTTTAATTTGATAGAACAAATATTCTGTATTTTTCTAAATATTTGAAATTTTTCGGATTGTGGCGTTTGCATTGGGAATGTAAGGTCGATAATATGAAATACCTATGTTTCATTTGTAAATGGAATATACGAGTAGATAAGAAGCACAATGCAAATATTAAAGCCCCTATTGCAACAACATATCGATAAATAGTTGAAGAGAGGTACCATCGAAACTGGTATATCAATATTCTGGTCTTTAAAGCGAGATTTGCCCGAAAAAAACCACTTCATTCATTCCACAATAAAGTTTGTTTCATATTCATTGTATGGATTAAATTTAATCATTTTCTTGAGTTTTCCAATAGTATTAAAAAAAGGTTTGCTAGTTTCAGTCCTTCAAAAACTCACCCCATTGAGAAAAAAGAGTCATTTTCATATTCATGATGAATATATTCTATAATATCATTTCATAAAATATATATCAGAATAAATACTCATACATTTACCAGTTTTTATAGCAACGCAATTAAGTAAATTGGTTCAAAGCTGGTCTAAATAAACAAGGGATTTTCTGAGGATATGCAGTATCTCAGTATTCACAGGTCATTTAAGCCTCTCCTAGATCCTTTCGAACCATGGCACTTTGACAGATATTAAAATATCATCGAGTGGTGCATTGAAACATAAACTCAACTCGCTTAAGATGGCTACATATGTTCTTAAGGCCATCGGAGACCAGCCTGAAAGCAGAGATATTTTGACTGTACATCTGAGTCGGCATGATCGTTCCCTAATGAATCGGGAAAAAACACGCAGGAAAAATTGCCCCATGCTCTACTTTACTACGCTCATATGGCTTGATCTGGTAACACGCAGAGTACGAACACCCTAAGGCCTTGTTTTTTATTTTTTCCTGATTGTAGAGAAATGGCTACATTAAGCATCCTGGAGGAGTATAGGTACATTAAGGCCCCCCCTCATGAGGAGGAGCGTGGGAAAGGTAGCCGGCGAATGCCCATAACTGCTTACCCTGTTTGATCTCCCCGCCGCTTTGGGATGTTGGAGCTAACATCTGTTTTAAGGCGACCAGATAAGGTCCTTAAACGACGCTCTAACGATCCAATTACCTACGAGACCCATAAACCCATGGCTATGAAAAAAAAGCGGTGCGAGTCAAAAGGCACGCCAAGTAGCGGTGCGGTTGCGAGCCTCTAATTAGCGAGCTGACTTGGGCACCCCAGTGCCACCTCAGCAATTCTCGCTCTCCCCAGATGCTAACTCACCATTCGCGTCCCCCCTCCCTTTGACTCTGTGGCCTGGTCACTTTCCCCTTTAGATGGGCGGCGATCTGCCTATAAATAATCCCTGCAAAGAAAGGACGAGATCAGAAGTCGATACGCCAGAGGAAGGATTATTTCGTGAAGATCGATCCTTTAGCCAAACAAGAAGATCAGAAGTCAATACGCCAGGGAAAGGATTAGTTCGTTAAGATAGATCCTTCAGCCAGACAAGAAGATTAGATGTCGATACGCCAGAAGAAGGGTTAGTTCGTGAAGATCGATCCTTCCGCCATACAAGACTATTTCCGTGAAAAACGATAGGATCAGATTGAAAAAATTGACCCCCCTTCCTTTCCGGGCCGTATTAACCTAAATAGTCAAGCTTTATATCGGTGCTATACCGAAGAATCCTTTACAGACTGCGAAGTAGTCTGACTAAAGAAAAGCAAAGCCACTCACACTCGAGCGACTCTCACATCTCAAGCTCCGTAAGAGTGAGAGGAGAAGAACCCAGCCCCAACGAGCTCCCGTTCTTTAATTACGTCGAAGAATCAGCCCCCGTCACAGCCGGCAAGCTATCCCTCCTCGACGAAAATTCAACTATCGGCCACAACACTTCAAAGCGAGAGATAAGTCCTCCAGCGACATCGGGCAATCCCTAATACTTCCTCTCATGTAAGTTAGAGGAAAATTTATATTCATATTGAGATAGTAGAAGTTTAGTACGTCTCACGTTTTAAAGGGGAGTAGAAACCATTGTGCTTGAACCTAGGTCCTATGTTCTTGTAGACGAGAGTACATTAATTTAATGTTTAACGCTAATCAAATAGAGTCGCGATAAAAATATTAATCGGCAATTGGTATGTTTACAAGAAGCCTATTTCTTGATTTTTTGTCATTGTATCCGTGCGAAAGATCTTAGATGCCAAAGATAGAAATGTGTTAACTGTTAGTTTGTCATAGTTAATTGTTTCATTTAAAATACATGTTTATTTTGGTAGATATATGGTGTTTCCTTTTATCCTTATGTGTTTAAAATAGCTCTTCCTTAAGAACAAAACTACTGAATTAGCACTCTTAGAACAAAGCCTACTTCATCATAGAAGTAACTCACGCACCACAAAGCATACCGCTACAAAAAGGGTGGCAAAGCGTATAGTGAGCCAAAACAGAGGGCCATTCTACGACATATTATAAAAGTGGTGACAGGTCTGTAGGTTATATTAGAAAGAACCCAGCAGTGTCTATTTAAGGAAGAGCTAACATGTAAAAGGAACACCAGGAATAATAGAATATTTGACGATAGGAAAATTGGTAAAGTTAGAGGTGGATACAATCTAAAGGTAATTGTTAGGCCAAGTGGTAAGTTTTGGTGGTGGAGTAGGTCAGGCTTGATTAAAAACAAGGTAGATAACTGTCATAAGTGCGATGACATTGTTTGACCTTTATCGGAAGCAAGGTCAAAGCCTCGGACTGGAAGGAACCTATCTGAGCTCGTTTATTCAGGAGAAAGAGAAAAACGAAAGAGAAGAAAGAAGAGAAAAGACGAAAATGGAAGCTGATGAAAGAGAGAAGATAAGGGCCCACGAAAGAGCTCTTAGCAAATACCAGTTAGAGGTGCAGTCAGTGTCATCCAGAACAGGAGTGTCACCAGCGGCCAGCATAAAACTCCCGGAGTAGAGGGACGAAGAAGTTTTATGCTCATATCTCTCCCATTTTGAGAAAATATTTGAAGTCAATAATTGGGACCTAGAAGAAGATGGGGTCGCCAGACTGTTACCGCTACTCAATCGTAGGATGAGAGAGATATTCGTATATTTACCTACAGAAGCGACTGTGGACTATTCCACTCTCAAAGCCAAACTTATTTCAGCAACAAACCTCTACCCGGACGAATATAGGATGAAGTTCAGGCAGGCTCGTATAAGACCTGGAAAAACATACAAACATTTTGGCTTTGAGCTTCGTCGAAGCCTACAGTTTTGGATGGAGTCAGAAGGGGTAGAGAACGAAGTCGCTGCGGTCGTCAACTTCATGCTTAGAGATCAGTTACTAAGTACACTACCCCAGGAAATCTGTGCATTCGTTAAGGAGCGAAAAGCTTCTAACTTCAACGAGTGTCTGGACGAGGCTGACCTCCACGCGGTAAATCATCGTTTATATCCGAGGGAGTACAAGAAAGAGAAGGATCCCTCCCCAAAGAAAAATGGGCCGCCACCCAGGCATTTGCAGAAGAAGCCCTTTAAGTTCTCAGCAGCAAAAGGAATTTATAAGCCAAATTTTGGAGGAGAAAAAAATCAAAAAGAAGTTAGGATTCCACAAGGATCATACCCTAATACCGGCACGTATCTGAGGAAGCCCGTCACTTGTTATACCTGCGGGATAATAGGTCACCTGAGTTTCCAGTGCCCACAGAACTCCCGACTGAGGGAGACCTCGAGACAACAGGTGCAAATCCTGACTGCCGCGATCCCAGCAGGACAAGCTGATTCGTCCTACAAGCCCGCGCCAACATCCGAAGGCCCCCAGCAACAGGTAAACTTTCTATTCAACAAAAGTTCGCCAGGCGGCCTAGAATTTAAAGAGGGCACTGTTAATGGGTGCCGAGTATCCACTTTAGTCAGAGACACCGGATGTACGTGCATAGTGGTATCCGACAAGTTGCTGCCCCTAGTAAACCCTAACCATAAGAAATTCGCAATCATCCACGACTTTTTAGGACGCGACAATCGATTCCCCGTCGTGAGATGTCATATACAATGCAGATATTTCACCGGTTGGACGGACCTGCTAGTAGCCCTGATTAAGTTCTGCGCAGTACTAATCAGGCAAAACCACCTAATTCCCCAGCAAGAAGTGGCCCAACAAGTAGTTACCCGGGCACAAGAAGCCCAGAGGAAAGAGCAACCTGCTAAGTTGACCCCGAGGATTACCCTCGAAGACAATGGGTTAAAATTGACTTCCTTCGCTATTGCTCAGAAGGAATGCTCCACTCTTAAACCTCTATGGGGCAAAGCTATTAAAGGTCAAACTCTCCAAGTGAAAGGAAAGAAGCCTATCCAGTATATCGTAAAAGACTCACTTCTCTACCGTACTATCAGCGAGGAGGATGAGGAGAACAAGAAAGCACTGTGTGTACCTCAAGAATACACGCAAATAATTTTGAATACCGCGCATGATGGAATATTAGCCGGACACTTTGGGCACAACAAAACGTCGCAGCAGCAGATATTACGACACTTTTATTGGCCCCAGGCCGCCAGGGAAATTGTGGCCTATTGCCGATCATGCGACGTGTGTCAGAAGGATCCATCCAGAGGACGGGTACCTCCCGCGCCCTTACAAAAGATGCCCCTTATAACCGAACCATTCTTTCGAGTGGCAATTGATTTAGCTGGACCAATTCACCAACCTTCAAGTGGAGGACACTCCTACATCCTCACCCTAGTGGATTGTGCCACATGGTTCCCAGATGCCGTGGCACTACGAAAGATTGACACTATTTCCTGCGCGGAAGCATTAATTTCAATATTTGCACAAGTAGGCCTGCCTAAAGAAATTCTATTGGATAGAGGGCGCCAATTCACCTCAGAATTAATGGAGTATTTTAATAAACTACTGTTAGTCAACCCAATTTTTACGAGTCCATTTCATCCATCCGCTAACGGAATCTGCGAGAAATTAAACGGGACTCTCAAAAATATATTGAAGAAGTTGTGTCAAAACAACCCTACACAGTGGCACAGATACCTGCCTGCAGCCCTTTTCGCCTGCCGAGAAATATCTCATCGGACGTTAGGATTCTCACCCTTTGAGTTATTATACGGGAGCAATGTGCGAAGTCCTATGAGTATTCTTAAGGAATTACTTTCCAACGTGAATCTCGACCAAGAAATCAAATCGTCTTACGCCTACGTGATGGATATGCGTGAGCGCCTAGAATACTGCTCTGGCTTAGTGCGAGAGAACGCCGAGAAAAATTTAGCCAAATACCCGGACTACTTCGATATGAAAGCAAAGGCGCGAAAATTAAAGACAGGAGATGAAGTCTTGTTATTACTCCCGACCGAAAATAATAAGTTATGGGCCCAGTGGAAGGGACCGCTTGAAGTAATCAAGGCACGGGGTCCAGTCAATTATGTGATAGGGCTAAGAACCTATCACATAAACATGCTAAAAAAATATCACCGCCGCGCGTGCATAAAGAATATTACCCTTCTAGACGAAGAAGAACCGATGGATTCTGTTTACCCGGGTACGCCCCTGCAAGTCATACACACCGTGTGTGTGGAACAAGACGAGGAATACGAACTTCCATCGCTCTCACCGACCCCGGAAGACCCTCGGGTGGATTTAAAGATAAATCCCCACTTAGAGTTTCAACAGAAAGCGGAAATTTTGAACTTGCTCATGGAATTCCTAGAAGTCATTTCTGAAACCCCCGGATGTGCCAAGGATTTCATCCATGAAATAAAACTAAAAACTAATTCAGTGGTGCGAAGCAAACCATATCCTTTACCGATCCACCTACGAGAAGCCTTCAATAACGAAGTCTGGAATTTAATAAAATTGGGAACTTTAGAGCCATCGGAGTCCGATTATTGCTTCCCCATAGTAATGGTTAAGAAACCTGATCAATCATTTCGGATGTGCGTGGACTTCCGAAAATTGAATTCAGTGACCGTTTTTGACGCCGAGCCAATCCCGCTAATAGATCAAAATCTCTATTGATTTGAAGACGCGTAATTCATCACAGAATTGGATTTGTGTAAAGCGTACTATCAAATACCTCTCGCTAAGGAGTCCAAAAAACTGACGGCTTTTGTGACTGAGAGGAGTCTGTTACATTTTACCAGGCTACCATTCGGACTAATTACAGCCGGTAGCAATTATAATAGGACGATGAGGCGAATTATCGCTGGCCTAAGTGACGTGTCGTTTTACTTCGACAACGTGTACGTAGCTATCTGTACATGGGAGTCACACTTACACGCCTTACGCTCATTGCTGGAGAAATTGAAGGAGCAAGGTCTAACCGCCAGGCCGATTCAGTGTTATTTTGCCTACGAATCCATTGACTACCTGGGATTCCAAATAGGACAAAAACACTTGACTACTCAGCAAGAAAAAGTGGACGCCATAGTCAAGATGCCCCGGCCGAAAACAAAGAAACAACTCCGATCGTTTATGGGAGCGGCCTCGTTCTATAGGCGTTTTGTGCCCCACTTCGCTTCCATTGCGGCCCCACTGAATGATTTCTTACAAAATACAGCGTCAGACCCTGTCACGTGGAACCCCCATGCAATAACTCAGTTGGAGGTTCTAAAAAAAAACTTGTAACTGCGCCCATTCTTCGCTCACCAAATCCCAACAAGATCTTCTGCATTCGCACGGTCGCTAGTCAAAACGAGGTAGGCGGAGTATTGCTTCAATACGAAGATGACGAAACAGCCTATCCCATATCTTATGTCAGTAGGAAACATTTGAGTAGAGAAAAAGCCTACGCTACAATCGAAATCGAAGCTTTGGCCATAATATGGTCAATAGGTAAATACAAATGTAATCTAATAGGGCGCGAGTTTGAGTTGGAATGCGACCATAAACCGTTGTCATACTTAAGTAAAAATAAGAGTAATAATGGAAGCCTCCTGAGATGGAGTTTACTCTTGATGGAGTACCAGTATTCCATTCATTATATAAAAAGGTCCAACAATTGTATGGCTGACTCGTTAAGTCGGAACCCTGTCGACGATTAAGGAGCAGCCCAACTATTGTATTATAGCAAAGTTAAGTGTAAATCAGTAGAATTGTAATTAAGTAGGGGCGAGTAACCCCCTAGTGGTAGGTAAGAAGATCCTAAGTTGGCACAGTAATATAGGAATTGATGTAAGGTCAGGTGAAATGTTATCGAGGCATTCCCGAGTAAACTAAAATTTAATGTATTATATAATGTTCCGTAAGTTACCAGTATATTATTGTAAGCGTCGGATTGGAATAAACCTCCCCCCGTTAATTTTTTTAGGAGGGAGGTGAATGTAGAGAAATGGATACATTAGGCATCCTGGAGGAGTATAGGTACATTAAAGCCCCCTCCCCCCTCATGAGGAGAAGCGTGGGAAAGGTAGCCGGCGAATGACCATAACTGCTTACCTGGTTTGATCTCCCCGCCGCTTTGGGAAGTTGGAGCTAACATCTGATTTGAGGTGACCAGATAAGGTCCTTAAACGACGCTCTAACGATCCAATTACCTACGAGAGCCATAAACCCATGGTTATGAAAAAGAAGCGGTGCGAGTCAAAAGGCACGCCAAGTAGCGCTGAGGTTGCGAGCCTCTAATTAGCGAGCTGACTTGGGCACCCCAGTGCCACCTCAGCAATTCTGGCATTCCACAGATGCTAACTCACCATTCGCTCCCCCCCCCCTTTGCCTCCGTGGACTAGTCACTTCCTGATTTAGATGAGGTAGCAATCCGCCTATAAATAAGACCCGCAAAGAAAGAGACGAGATCAGAAGTCGATACGCCAGAGGAAGGATTAGTTCGTGAAGATCGATCCTTCAGCCAGACAAGAAGATCAGAAGTCAATACGCCAGAGGAAGGATTAGTTCGTAAAGATCAATCCTTTAGCCAGACAAGAAGATTAGATGTCGATACGCCAGAAGAAGGGTTAGTTCGTGAAGATCGATCCTTCCGCCATACAAGACTATTTCTGTGAGAAACGATAGGATCGGATTGAAAAAATCGATCCCCCCCACTTTCCGGGCCGTATTAACCTAAATAGTCAAGCTTTATATCGGTGCCATACCGAAGAATCCTTTACAGACTGCGAAGAAGTCTGACTAAAGAAAAGCAAAGCCGCTCACACTCGAGCGACTCTAACATCTCAAGCTTCGTAAGAGTGAGAGGAGAAGAACCCAGCCGCAACGAGCTCCCGTGTTTAATTACGTCGAAGAATCAGCCCCCGTCACAGCCAGCAAGCTATCCCTCTTCGACGAAAATTCAACTATCATCCACAACACTTCAAAGCGAGAGATAAGTCCTCCAGAGACATCCGGCAATCCCTAATACCTCCTCCCATGTATGTTAGAAAGAAAATTTATATTCATATTGCGATAGTAGAAGTTTAGTACGTCTCACGTTTTAAAGGGGAGTAGAAACCATTGTGCTTGAACCTAGGTCATATGTGTTTGTAGACGAGAGTACGCTAATTTAATGTTCAAAGCTAATCAAATAGAGTCGCGATAATAATATTAATCGGCAATTGGTATTTTTACGGGAAGCCTATTTGTTTATTTTTTGTCATTGTATCCGTGCGAAAGATCTTAGATGCCAAAGATAGAAATGTGTTAACTGTTAGTTTGTTATAGTTAAAAGTTTCATTTAAAATACATTTTTATTTTGGTAGATATCTGGTGTTTCCTCTTATCCTTATGTGTTTAAAATAGCTCTTCCTTAAGAACAAAACTACTGAATTAGCACTCTTAGAACAAAGCCTACTTCATCATAGAAGTAACTCACGCACCACAAAGCATACCGCTACAAAAAGGGTGGCAAAGCGTATAGTGAGCCAAAACAGAGGGCCATTCTACGACATATTATAAAAGTGGTGACAGGTCTGTAGGTTATATTAGAAAGAATCCAGCAGTGTCTATTTAAGGAAGAGCTAACATGTAAAAGGAACACCAGGAATAATAGAATATTTGACGATAGGAAAATTGGTAAAGTTAGAGGTGGATACAATCTAAAGGTAATTGTTAGGCCAAGTGGTAAGTTTTGGTGGTGGAGTAGGTCAGGCTTGATTAAAAACAAGGTAGATAACTGTCATAAGTGCGATGACATTGTTTGACCTTTATCGGAAGCAAGGTCAAAGCCTCGGACTGGAAGGAACCTATCTGAGCTCGTTTATTCAGGAGAAAGAGAAAAACGAAAGAGAAGAAAGAAGAGAAAAGACGAAAATGGAAGCTGATGAAAGAGAGAAGATAAGGGCCCACGAAAGAGCTCTTAGCAAATACCAGTTAGAGGTGCAGTCAGTGTCATCCAGAACAGGAGTGTCACCAGCGGCCAGCATAAAACTCCCGGAGTAGAGGGACGAAGAAGTTTTATGCTCATATCTCTCCCATTTTGAGAAAATATTTGAAGTCAATAATTGGGACCTAGAAGAAGATGGGGTCGCCAGACTGTTACCGCTACTCAATCGTAGGATGAGAGAGATATTCGTATATTTACCTACAGAAGCGACTGTGGACTATTCCACTCTCAAAGCCAAACTTATTTCAGCAACAAACCTCTACCCGGACGAATATAGGATGAAGTTCAGGCAGGCTCGTATAAGACCTGGAAAAACATACAAACATTTTGGCTTTGAGCTTCGTCGAAGCCTACAGTTTTGGATGGAGTCAGAAGGGGTAGAGAACGAAGTCGCTGCGGTCGTCAACTTCATGCTTAGAGATCAGTTACTAAGTACACTACCCCAGGAAATCTGTGCATTCGTTAAGGAGCGAAAAGCTTCTAACTTCAACGAGTGTCTGGACGAGGCTGACCTCCACGCGGTAAATCATCGTTTATATCCGAGGGAGTACAAGAAAGAGAAGGATCCCTCCCCAAAGAAAAATGGGCCGCCACCCAGGCATTTGCAGAAGAAGCCCTTTAAGTTCTCAGCAGCAAAAGGAATTTATAAGCCAAATTTTGGAGGAGAAAAAAATCAAAAAGAAGTTAGGATTCCACAAGGATCATACCCTAATACCGGCACGTATCTGAGGAAGCCCGTCACTTGTTATACCTGCGGGATAATAGGTCACCTGAGTTTCCAGTGCCCACAGAACTCCCGACTGAGGGAGACCTCGAGACAACAGGTGCAAATCCTGACTGCCGCGATCCCAGCAGGACAAGCTGATTCGTCCTACAAGCCCGCGCCAACATCCGAAGGCCCCCAGCAACAGGTAAACTTTCTATTCAACAAAAGTTCGCCAGGCGGCCTAGAATTTAAAGAGGGCACTGTTAATGGGTGCCGAGTATCCACTTTAGTCAGAGACACCGGATGTACGTGCATAGTGGTATCCGACAAGTTGCTGCCCCTAGTAAACCCTAACCATAAGAAATTCGCAATCATCCACGACTTTTTAGGACGCGACAATCGATTCCCCGTCGTGAGATGTCATATACAATGCAGATATTTCACCGGTTGGATGGACCTGCTAGTAGCCCTGATTAAGTTCTGCGCAGTACTAATCAGGCAAAACCACCTAATTCCCCAGCAAGAAGTGGCCCAACAAGTAGTTACCCGGGCACAAGAAGCCCAGAGGAAAGAGCAACCTGCTAAGTTGACCCCGAGGATTACCCTCGAAGACAATGGGTTAAAATTGACTTCCTTCGCTATTGCTCAGAAGGAATGCTCCACTCTTAAACCTCTATGGGGCAAAGCTATTAAAGGTCAAACTCTCCAAGTGAAAGGAAAGAAGCCTATCCAGTATATCGTAGAAGACTCACTTCTCTACCGTACTATCAGCGAGGAGGATGAGGAGAACAAGAAAGCACTGTGTGTACCTCAAGAATACACGCAAATAATTTTGAATACCGCGCATGATGGAATATTAGCCGGACACTTTGGGCACAACAAAACGTCGCAGCAGCAGATATTACGACACTTTTATTGGCCCCAGGCCGCCAGGGAAATTGTGGCCTATTGCCGATCATGCGACGTGTGTCAGAAGGATCCATCCAGAGGACGGGTACCTCCCGCGCCCTTACAAAAGATGCCCCTTATAACCGAACCATTCTTTCGAGTGGCAATTGATTTGGCTGGACCAATTCACCAACCTTCAAGTGGAGGACACTCCTACATCCTCACCCTAGTGGATTGTGCCACATGGTTCCCAGATGCCGTGGCACTACGAAAGATTGACACTATTTCCTGCGCGGAAGCATTAATTTCAATATTTGCACAAGTAGGCCTGCCTAAAGAAATTCTATTGGATAGAGGGCGCCAATTCACCTCAGAATTAATGGAGTATTTTAATAAACTACTGTTAGTCAACCCAATTTTTACGAGTCCATTTCATCCATCCGCTAACGGAATCTGCGAGAAATTAAACAGGACTCTCAAAAATATATTGAAGAAGTTGTGTCAAAACAACCCTACACAGTGGCACAGATACCTGCCTGCAGCCCTTTTCGCCTGCCGAGAAATATCTCATCGGACGTTAGGATTCTCACCCTTTGAGCTATTATACGGGAGCAATGTGCGAAGTCCTATGAGTATTCTTAAGGAATTACTTTCCAACGTGAATCTCGACCAAGAAATCAAATCGTCTTACGCCTACGTGATGGATATGCGTGAGCGCCTAGAATACTGCTCTGGCTTAGTGCGAGAGAACGCCGAGAAAAATTTAGCCAAATACCCGGACTACTTCGATATGAAAGCAAAGGCGCGAAAATTAAAGACAGGAGATGAAGTCTTGTTATTACTCCCGACCGAAAATAATAAGTTATGGGCCCAGTGGAAGGGACCGCTTGAAGTAATCAAGGCACGGGGTCCAGTCAATTATGTGATAGGGCTAAGAACCTATCACATAAACATGCTAAAAAAATATCACCGCCGCGCGTGCATAAAGAATATTACCCTTCTAGACGAAGAAGAACCGATGGATTCTGTTTACCCGGGTACGCCCCTGCAAGTCATACACACCGTGTGTGTGGAACAAGACGAGGAATACGAACTTCCATCGCTCTCACCGACCCCGGAAGACCCTCGGGTGGATTTAAAGATAAATCCCCACTAAGAGTTTCAACAGAAAGCGGAAATTTTGAACTTGCTCATGGAATTCCTAGAAGTCATTTCTGAAACCCCCGGATGTGCCAAGGATTTCATCCATGAAATAAAACTAAAAACTAATTCAGTGGTGCGAAGCAAACCATATCCTTTACCGATCCACCTACGAGAAGCCTTCAATAACGAAGTCTGGAATTTAATAAAATTGGGAACTTTAGAGCCATCGGAGTCCGATTATTGCTTCCCCATAGTAATGGTTAAGAAACCTGATCAATCATTTCGGATGTGCGTGGACTTCCGAAAATTGAATTCAGTGACCGTTTTTGACGCCGAGCCAATCCCGCTAATAGATCAAAATCTCTATTGATTTGAAGACGCGTAATTCATCACAGAATTGGATTTGTGTAAAGCGTACTATCAAATACCTCTCGCTAAGGAGTCCAAAAAACTGACGGCTTTTGTGACTGAGAGGAGTCTGTTACATTTTACCAGGCTACCATTCGGACTAATTACAGCCGGTAGCAATTATAATAGGACGATGAGGCGAATTATCGCTGGCCTAAGTGACGTGTCGTTTTACTTCGACAACGTGTACGTAGCTATCTGTACATGGGAGTCACACTTACACGCCTTACGCTCATTGCTGGAGAAATTGAAGGAGCAAGGTCTAACCGCCAGGCCGATTCAGTGTTATTTTGCCTACGAATCCATTGACTACCTGGGATTCCAAATAGGACAAAAACACTTGACTACTCAGCAAGAAAAAGTGGACGCCATAGTCAAGATGCCCCGGCCGAAAACAAAGAAACAACTCCGATCGTTTATGGGAGCGGCCTCGTTCTATAGGCGTTTTGTGCCCCACTTCGCTTCCATTGCGGCCCCACTGAATGATTTCTTACAAAATACAGCGTCAGACCCTGTCACGTGGAACCCCCATGCAATAACTCAGTTGGAGGTTCTAAAAAAAAACTTGTAACTGCGCCCATTCTTCGCTCACCAAATCCCAACAAGATCTTCTGCATTCGCACGGTCGCTAGTCAAAACGAGGTAGGCGGAGTATTGCTTCAATACGAAGATGACGAAACAGCCTATCCCATATCTTATGTCAGTAGGAAACATTTGAGTAGAGAAAAAGCCTACGCTACAATCGAAATCGAAGCTTTGGCCATAATATGGTCAATAGGTAAATACAAATGTAATCTAATAGGGCGCGAGTTTGAGTTGGAATGCGACCATAAACCGTTGTCATACTTAAGTAAAAATAAGAGTAATAATGGAAGCCTCCTGAGATGGAGTTTACTCTTGATGGAGTACCAGTATTCCATTCATTATATAAAAAGGTCCAACAATTGTATGGCTGACTCGTTAAGTCGGAACCCTGTCGACGATTAAGGAGCAGCCCAACTATTGTATTATAGCAAAGTTAAGTGTAAATCAGTAGAATTGTAATTAAGTAGGGGCGAGTAACCCCCTAGTGGTAGGTAAGAAGATCCTAAGTTGGCACAGTAATATAGGAATTGATGTAAGGTCAGGTGAAATGTTATCGAGGCATTCCCGAGTAAACTAAAATTTAATGTATTATATAATGTTCCGTAAGTTACCAGTATATTATTGTAAGCGTCGGATTGGAATAAACCTCCCCCCGTTAATTTTTTTAGGAGGGAGGTGAATGTAGAGAAATGGATACATTAGGCATCCTGGAGGAGTATAGGTACATTAAAGCCCCCTCCCCCCTCATGAGGAGAAGCGTGGGAAAGGTAGCCGGCGAATGACCATAACTGCTTACCTGGTTTGATCTCCCCGCCGCTTTGGGAAGTTGGAGCTAACATCTGATTTGAGGTGACCAGATAAGGTCCTTAAACGACGCTCTAACGATCCAATTACCTACGAGAGCCATAAACCCATGGTTATGAAAAAGAAGCGGTGCGAGTCAAAAGGCACGCCAAGTAGCGCTGAGGTTGCGAGCCTCTAATTAGCGAGCTGACTTGGGCACCCCAGTGCCACCTCAGCAATTCTGGCATTCCACAGATGCTAACTCACCATTCGCTCCCCCCCCCCTTTGCCTCCGTGGACTAGTCACTTCCTGATTTAGATGAGGTAGCAATCCGCCTATAAATAAGACCCGCAAAGAAAGAGACGAGATCAGAAGTCGATACGCCAGAGGAAGGATTAGTTCGTGAAGATCGATCCTTCAGCCAGACAAGAAGATCAGAAGTCAATACGCCAGAGGAAGGATTAGTTCGTAAAGATCAATCCTTTAGCCAGACAAGAAGATTAGATGTCGATACGCCAGAAGAAGGGTTAGTTCGTGAAGATCGATCCTTCCGCCATACAAGACTATTTCTGTGAGAAACGATAGGATCGGATTGAAAAAATCGATCCCCCCCACTTTCCGGGCCGTATTAACATAAATAGTCAAGCTTTATATCGGTGCCATACCGAAGAATCCTTTACAGACTGCGAAGAAGTCTGACTAAAGAAAAGCAAAGCCGCTCACACTCGAGCGACTCTAACATCTCAAGCTTCGTAAGAGTGAGAGGAGAAGAACCCAGCCGCAACGAGCTCCCGTGTTTAATTACGTCGAAGAATCAGCCCCCGTCACAGCCAGCAAGCTATCCCTCTTCGACGAAAATTCAACTATCATCCACAACACTTCAAAGCGAGAGATAAGTCCTCCAGCGACATCCGGCAATCCCTAATACCTCCTCCCATGTATGTTAGAAAGAAAATTTATATTCATATTGCGATAGTAGAAGTTTAGTACGTCTCACGTTTTAAAGGGGAGTAGAAACCATTTTGCTTGAACCTAGGTCATATGTGTTTGTAGACGAGAGTACGCTAATTTAATGTTCAAAGCTAATCAAATAGAGTCGCGATAATAATATTAATCGGCAATTGGTATTTTTACGGGAAGCCTATTTGTTTATTTTTTGTCATTGTATCCGTGCGAAAGATCTTAGATGCCAAAGATAGAAATGTGTTAACTGTTAGTTTGTTATAGTTAAAAGTTTCATTTAAAATACATTTTTATTTTGGTAGATATCTGGTGTTTCCTCTTATCCTTATGTGTTTAAAATAGCTCTTCCTTAAGAACAAAACTACTGAATTAGCACTCTTAGAACAAAGCCTACTTCATCATAGAAGTAACTCACGCACCACAAAGCATACCGCTACAAAAAGGGTGGCAAAGAGTATAGTGAGCAAAACCAGAGGGCCATTCTACGACAATGATCATAGTGTAATTAGACCAGATTAATCCTGGACCGTAATAGTTAAACAAGGAGACTTTGAGACGATTCTTTTGCAACGGTAGTGTAACAAGAACAAGATTTGGTGTGCTACTTTCCCTCCTAAATCGAACAAAATTACGAAATATTAGAAAAATATAATTGAAAAGCACTAATTAGGGAAGCCATTCTATCGTGATGCAATGTTTAGGGTCATTCTTGCTGATTAAAGTTGTAACTTTAATAATGGTGATATTAACTTTCAACTACACCTTCTTAGGATTCCTTGACAATGCAAAACGTCCTCACTATCGATACATTCATTCATCTAGAAAAGCATTTAACTAATCAGATTTTATGTAAGATATCTCAGTCTGTATCCTTCCTAAGCTCAAGAATGGGTGTCACGAGTGGAAGGCATTCCTATCGTACCGTATAAATGGGGAAATTCAAGTAAGAGGACCCTCTGTCCATTCGGCTTTGCGAGATAACATATGACCTCTACTGTTCCAAATTGAAGATCTCTAGAACCTGATATAAGAGAATCCTTGATTCATCAAATCCGAGACTTAGGCAGCAGTGATAACATAATGCAGTTTATCAAAGATGCCAATGTGTCAGATTTCCTCAACTCTATTATACATAGAAATATATTTCCAATTTTTTTTTATTTTGAATAGATCACTCCAAGAGCAACATGACTATTGAACCATAAATGACGTCTTTAAAAGCTACCTCTTCCCGATATAGGTCTAGAATAAAATTCGTTGATATCGTGGCAAGCGATGGTGTGATCAGTTCCAGTTTAGGGATGGTTAGGGTTTATGAGTTGAGATTATCGATCTAGCAATAATTAACTTGCACTTAGATTCATAAAATATACACCAAGACCCACCCCATACGCCTTGTGCTTAGAGTTCGAACAAATGCATTTTGAGATTACTACCTACCCTCAAATAATTGGAAAGCAACATTGCTCTCGAGCACGAGTAAAAACTTTTCCTAGACTTGAAATTCTTTTTCAGTCAAAGGGTTATCCCATCGGAGAATCCTAATCCACAATTTGTATAAAAAAATATGATAAAAGGTATAATGAAAATTTAGAAGTACTAACTGAAGAATAGTATAATTGGTCATTTTCCCTATTCTAGCGCATTCAAGGAATGTTGTGCTCTAGCGTTAGCTCTATATATAGCCGTTTCCATAGCAAATAGCTCTTGAGCTTCAATAGATTTCTATATCCATTCTGACAGATAGAGGCTTTCTGAACCCTCTATTCTATCTTTTTATAGAATTTAACAATATTGGGATACTGGCACATTATAAATGTAAATGTTTTTCACTAGAAGATGAGCAGTTTCTTTATGTTTTGCCATTTGCTCTAAATGATGCCATATAATAGCATTCAGCAAAAAGTGACTGCAAGTAGTACCCAAGAGTACTACTGCCTAAAATACGCATAGGAACGGCTTCAACCATTTATTATGATTGACAGCTCATAGCAAACGGAGAGAATCCTGATCCACTTCCCTCAACACTAGCAGAAGATAGGCTTTATAAATACAGCATGATCACTCACCAAAACGGGCCCAACTTTCAATTGGCTTCTATTATTAATTCAAAATGTAATCCGTTTTGGGGGTTTCACCCTTTATTCGAGGAGCAGGCAATATGTTTTCACAGGAAACGCAGAAGAACGTGCAGACGCCATGTTTGAAGTAGTCATTTATACTGCTGTTCCGAGCAGAGCATTTCAATTATATACACAGAGATCTGGTAGTAGATTTTTGTTACACGTGAAAAATGGATTCATTTGATTGATGGAAAAGTCTTAATATATTTTTAATAATCAGTCTATCTATATGTTGCTGTATTAATCTGCCATTGGCTGTATAATTTCCTGACATATTATTTATTATTTATTGTAGATTTAAATCATCATAGGGCAACACTTCTAACGTAGCCGATCACTGTACTTCTCCTCCCGATATCTAATATGTCGTAGTAATTTGGAGTGCAAGTCCTCCCTTAACGATGTACTCGTTTAACGACGACTCGGAGTTACGACGGCCGTCACGACCCGTCTGATATTCGTTTAACAAAAATCTCTCAAAGTTACGACGCGCGCATAACCTTCCTAGTGTCGAGATTGCCGTGTCGGGCTTGTTTTCGTGTCTTCCACACGAGTAAAAATTATTATATAAGTCCAATCAGTATTAGTCGAAATAAAGAGAATAAGTGCCAAGATTGCAGATAACACATGACTTCATTAATAGGCTTGACGCCATGCCGCTTTTGAAGGGTATCTACAAAATCAAAAATAATCTTAATCATTAAATAGAAAATAATTCACGATATAAATTATTTAATTATTTAAATAATTTATTTGGCCCAAATTTTTATTTTCAAACAAAATAAAAGTATTAATATTATTTTAACTATAATATTAAAATAAACCATCGAAGGAGACGGTACGTAGTGCTGCACGACAACAGGCCCAGGACACTGGCACACTCAGGAACTGGCACTCAGAGTCTGTGACAGACACGCATTCAGTCACAAGTCTTTCGCGCACCTGATCACTTTCACGCAAGAGTTCTTTTGAATTATCAAAGTAATTACACAGTACATACAGAAAAATTTATCCCTCATAATGTCTGGAAAACGTAAGCCTACAACTTCTGTTAGATCCGCTCCTAAGAAACAAAGGAAAGTCATCGATCTAGCCATAAAAATGAAAATAATTAAGGAGTATGAGGGAGGCAAGAAGGCCCAAACGATTGCTACTAGTTATTAATAGGCCTGACGCTATGCGTCAGCCAAGTTGTCGGTCAATGGAGAGGTTCGTTCAACGACGGAATCGCTTAACGATGGGGTTGTTGGAACGGAAACCTCGTCGTTAAGCGAGGACTTACTGTATATATGAATCTATAGTGAAAATGAGGACGAATACCTGCTTAGCTAAGGCGAAGAAAGAACAAAAGATCTGCTTACCCGTGGCAACAAAAGAACAACATATTTGTCTAAATATGGCGACATAAGGACAAATAATTTTGTAAGATCGATGATAAAAGCACAAATGTGTGTGTACCTCGCACAATGGTAAAATCATTTGAGAATTCATTGTAACTAAATAACAAATGACTGCTTAACTATGATGAGAAACAGATAATTAATAGTGCATTTGGACAAATATTGACATAATTGGAAGATATGTAGATAAATGTTGCGGTGGCTATGGTAAGAAACGTCAAAATGCTTGGGTTGTAATGGTTACAATCGGACAAATCGATATGCAACTATGACACAAAACGAGAAAATGTTTCCCTAGCTCGTCACAAATTGAATGATAGCTAAGAGATGTTCGAGTTGCCAAGGTGTCAGTGTATAAATTATTGCATTGCCTTGGTGTAAAACTGAAAATTATGGAACCGTATTGAAATATGGAATCATAACGTCTAAATATTTTGGATGGCATGGTGCGATTGTCGAAATGATTGGTGGTTTTGCCATGGTGAAAGACGAAAAAATCTTTTCATAACAATTGAAACAGTGCCAAACAAGGCAGTTGTGGACATTAATCGACTCAACAGACTGAGGATTACAACAATTGGGCATCGGTTGTTTGATATGCTATTGTCCAAGGCGATAACAAGATAAACAATTCTGTACAAATAAAGGTATTAATATGCATCTGAAAAGCTGGGAACCGAAATGGAATTTAGTTTCAATTAAATTTCTCGTTCTACTCTTTGTCAATGCTGATAGAATTATTTATTAAATGCACTTATATTTATTTATGTTTCTATGTTCTTTTGGTCTCCCTTAATTCCGAAATCATCCAGGATTTAAATGTTTTGTTGTTGATGGAAAAAAAGAGAAAATGGAAAAAATTACGGAGAAAGAAGAAAAAGAAAATCCAAAATGGCGTTGAGGAAATTGATAAATTTATAGGAAACACAAGGACTAAAGAATTTATTTTTTGGTAAGAAAGAAATATTATAGGAGTGATGATATTTAGTGGGTTAAGAAATTGTGTGGAGGAAACTAGTGAGGATACTACAGTGGATACTACAGGAGGTGTTTGTGTGTACATGTGGCGTAACTCTCTTGAACCTTCTCACTCTCAACAATGAAGACAAATAGAGCAACATAGGTCATTAATTTTGATGGTCATATCCAGGTGTGGAAACTAGAGTGGGGAACAAAGAGAATTTCAAAAGACGAACCGAAAAAAAGTAACAGTTTCTCCTCGGGAACTGGGGGTACTGAGGTTTCGCAGTAGTTGTCCAGGTTTCAGTTGTAGCAGGCCCATTACCTTTCTTACATAATCCAACCCTTGCAGGAAGGAAAATGAGCTGTAAATTAGGGAAAGCGCAGTAATCCCATAGATAGTTGAGGTTGAAGATGATATTAGCAAATCCCTCCAATCATAAATACCTAAATTAACGATGACTAGGCATTTATACTCAGGGGGATCCCGCACTAAAAAGGATGAATTTTCATCTATTTTCATGGAAACTATTTAATACCTGTCAGAGGTAGTTGGGAAGTTCATGTAGTGAAGTTTGTGAAATGCAATTGGAAAATAAGGGGGTAAGAAAGTTTTAAGCTGGAGGACTGATTTTAATGTGTATCTCAAAAGACAGCCAGATTGTGACGCTAAACTTTTAAAAATCCTGCAGAGATTAAAGAGAATATAGACTATATTTTGTATTTTGAACTAAAAAAGTTTAAATATGACAAATGTATTCAGAAAAGCATCATCGCACATTTGCTGATTGAAGAAATCCTCCTTCCAAAATTTCTTTTCAAATAGATCATTGGCCACAACTCTCTCTATTGTTAATAGAACGGCTATTTTCGCCTAAATTCAAAGTTTGAACGTTTAAAATACTCCGCCTTTACATAGATATCGCTATTTGACCTCTTGCGTTTGTGTATCAATTAAATTCAGCCTTCCAAAATTGCCATAAAAATTTGCCCAAAACAAAACCTCTGTCACGTGGTCGTCTCATATCTTGCCAAAATCATTTGATTTCTATATTAATGATTTTGAATTTTTTTTACCGATTTCAACTTTACCTGTTTAAATTAAGCTCCCTTTTATATGTGAAGGAAGGATTTCGCCTCCATTAGCAGTGAGAAGTCTAATAGATAAGAAATAACTTTTCAATTAAATAATTCGTTATTTACATGTGATAAATAGACTAGATATATTTACAGATTAACTAAGTTTGAAATTTAGAGTCCTGGGAACAGAATTTTGAATAAGCCAAAAATTATGCAATATACTAAAATCAAATTAAACTCTATCAAAACCTTACTTTCTCACGCTTACAATCTCTCCTTATCATACCTCAATTTCCACAGCGAGATCATTTTCCTCACTAACTATTTCCAACAAAATGGATATCCTTCAAACTTATACGACCGAACTCTTCGAAATTTTATCAATAAAATATATTTATATATACGAGTGTATATATATATATATATATATATATATATATATATATATATATATATATATATATATATCACTAAATTTCAACCTTTTTAGGATAGTCGCACTCTTATGGCAATCTAGAAGGAGCCGCGGCACTACAATAGAATATAATTTAGGTATAAATAAACCAGGCAATGGCTTCGCCACTCCCCCTTACGGGGGGTGAGCTTGCGCTTCGCTACAAAGATTAAAATTTAATAATTCAAAATATCAGGTTAGTAAAATATAGAGCTATAGAAAAAGATATATAAATATAGATTGTCTGAACTTCACCATTTGTAATTCTTTGGGTTTTAAAAAGTCACAAAATTTCGATACCTATATTTATTTCTGAACTTCACCATTTGTTTTTTGAGATTATAGAAGAATTATTAGAAATAACTTTGTTAAAATACATTAGTCATAACCAAACTAAGATGACATTATTATTCAAATACTGAAATAAATCCTCTTCTTAAATAATAGATGATGATGATAATGATGATGATAATTACGTCGAAAGCAATGCAAAATTAACCAAGATTGAAATTGAACCTAATTTAATCGAAACAAGACAAATATTTGAAAATAACAAAAATTTTGCTTTGAAAAACTTAATGGGAAATTTGAGCTTGATGAGTAACACATAATTCTTTAATATCGAGGCGTATAGTTGAAAAGGCAAATCTCGTTTCTTGATTCATTATCTGCAATTTTTCTCATTTCGATGTTTTTATGTTGCACAATGGGAGAAGCTAGTTTCAAAATACTTTCAAATGTCGCTAGAATTTTTTTAGAAAAGTTTGAAATACATATTTTTGGCACACAAATGTGTCACGGGATCTTCTATCGCTGGCAAACTAATGAATACAGAAAGTTTCTTAGTCTAAGGAAAGCACAAATACACAAGTCGGAATGTAATTAGGGGAGTGGCGGTGTGGAGCTTTGGCATTTGTGATCTGAGGCCGTACGGGTCTTCTGCTTATCAAGTGATTAGTGTTAAATTGCCCATTGAAACTATTAAAGTTTATGATTTTCTTTATATGAGCTGATTCTATAAGGCAACTATGTATATTGTAGGGGAATGGTCACTTCCCCCCCCCCCTCCCGTTCACTCTTGGTGCAGTCACAAGGCGGTTACCGCAAAGACATCCGTCGAAGGCAACGGCGAGTTCAGTGCTTAACCGCAGTGTGGCACAACTCGGTGCTATGAAACACCCTAAAAGGCAAAATGTAAGATCTCCCCCAGCAGAGTGAGATCCAGTTTCACGTTGAATGAGAAATTGGAGACACGTTTCTCCCAATCTCGAAGGCTAACGAGGAGCCGATGTTTGACTTCATGGGAAAAACCGTTGGCCAAAAGAACTCTCCTGGGGCCGTCCTCAAGCCCCTATCCCCCCTTACCACTCCCCCAGTGGGGTGACGAGGTATAAATGAGGAACTCTGAGGAAAATCTTGGTAGTATACGTCAGTCTCTAGGTGACGAAGTCTTCGGATCAACCTGAACTACCGAGACTGGAGAGGTAGAGTACTTGGCTCGCCAGACCAAGAAGTACCCTGCAAGAGAGGCAGGGCTACCTCATTTAAGGGGCTAAGAAGAAGCTCATCCTCGAGCGAAGTCCCTGGTTATCAAACCAAACGATAAGTTAACTTTGGTAAGTTCAACTTACTCTCGCCAGAGAGACTCCCCATATCCTGGTGCACCTTAAACACCAAAAGTATTCCTCGTCCTTGAGGAATTGAGAAAAGAAGAAGGAAAAGGCACGCTTCTCGAGCCCGTTACTCGGTGGCCACACCGAACTCTTAGTTAACTTGATGAGGAACTAAGTTTAACTTGTTCTCGTCAGAGAAATCCCCCTCCGTTATACTCGCCCTTGAGGAAGACTGGAATTAAGAAAAAGCTCATCCTCGATCTAGTTCCGGGTTACCAAACCAAACGTTAAGTAATTTATTCTCGCCAGAGAAACCCCCCTTCGTTATCCTCGCCCTTGAAGAAGACCCTCCCCGAGTTCGGTCCTCGTCCATAAGGAAATAAGCAACGAAGGAGAAAAGCTCCTCCTCGAGCTCGTTACTCGGTGGTCACACCGCGCTCCAAGTTAACTTGATTTAAGAACCAAGTTTGAATCACTCTCGCCAGAGAGACCACGACTGCCTAGGTGTTGCATAAAGCACCGTATTGGTTCTCGTCCTTAAAGACCCCCCCCCCCCGGAAGAACGTGTGGAGCCCCCAGCTGCTACCCTCGCCAAAACAACCGTGTGATCTCGCTCATCTACATCTGGCCGGCGGCACGCGTCGAGAGTAAATAACATTTCTGAGGCCCTTTAAACTCCACATGAGTCCGTAAGCCTAATTCTTATATTATTGTTGTGAGTAGAGAAAACGTTAACCAATTTTGGTGGGTAAACTAATTTAATTAATTCTTGTTTATAATAATATTTAGAGTATTGCTGTAGTTAATGTCTAAATGTTATGTATTCATTTGATAAAGGTAAAATATAAGTTTATTTTGGGATTAATGTTCGTTTCTCTTATATATCCTTACGTGTTTCAGAACGGCTCTGTTCTTCAAGATATTCTTATAATATCAATATATTAGACAGTCTTAGCACTCTTAGAATAAAACAAAAAGGGGGGAATCCTACGACATAAATAAAAGTGGTGTCAGGTGTGGGGTTGTTATCAGAAAAAAACCAGCAGTGTCAAATTAAGAAAGAACTAACACGTAAAGGAATATCATATCAGGAATAAGAGAATAATTGACGAGAGAAAAATTGGTAGAGTTAGGGGTGGTAACAATCTAAAGGTAATTGGTAAGCCAAGTGGTAAATTTGTTGTCGGGAGTGGTATTTCAATCAACATAGTAGTGGGATTAAGTAAGTTATGCTGAGCGCTACCTGGTGAGTGGTGGCATAATTGCCTGAGAGTATAGTAAGGAAAGTTCGACGGACCAACACAAAATGGATCCGGTCGAAAGATTTTACCAACAAGCCAAAATTCTGGGATTGGAAGGCAAGGATATGGATGCCTACATCCTTGAAGAATTGAGAATACAAAGAGAAGAAGAAGAAGAAATAATAGAGTTTGATAGAAAATGGGAAAATATAGAAATACGGATGAACCGGAAAAGTGAAGAATCCCGAATACAGTGGAAAATAGAAATAGAGGAAAGAGAAATGGTGAGAAGAAGTAAAACAAGCGAAAGAATAATACTGTTGAAAAGAGAAGCACACCAATTCAGAATAAGGATAGAAATGGAAGATAAAGAAAGAAGACTAAAGATAAACCTGGAAGATGAAGAAAGAAGAACTCGACGGGAAAAGGAAATAGCGAAAGCAGAAAAAAAGCCGAAGACAGGAGAATGAAGAGGGAAAAAGAGTCGAAAGAGAGGAGAATAAAGATTAAAATAGAAATCGATGAAAGAAGAATACAGAGGAAAAAAGAACGTGCTCAAGCTGAAAGAGAAGAGAGAGAAGAAAAGGAAAGATTGCTCGCACTCGAAAGAGCACCTATCGAGAATCTGATAGAGGTCGATGAAGTTGTAGCCTAGCCTGAACCTAAGAAAGGACCATCGAAGGAAACCCAGATGGAAGAAGTAGGAAGTAAACGACGAGGTACCAGCATGTGTACCTAAGGAAGAACCTTTGAGGAGAACCCAGCCAAATGGGGTTATCAGGGAATAGGTAGGAGATAGGGTAGAGGTACGAGCAGGTGTACCTGAGGAACTACCTACTAAGAGAAGTGAGTCAAATGAGTTGACAAGGAAGGAGGAAAGAGGTGCTTTTGCAATACACCCAGGTAAGACTAATCAAATGGTAGACGCGGATGAGTATCCCCTACCCCTAGTAGTCTCCTCCCCGAACGGAACGTCCACGGAGTTACAGCTAAATCGCCAAGTCGTAGTGAGCGCCACGCCCATTAACGACCTCGCAGGGTAAAGTTTTCTCGATCCCCAAAGATCGAACCCAGACACGATCTTCCCGTGCACCTGGTTAAAGGAGACCTATGGGACACAAGTTCTCATCAATTATGCCCCGCTGCAACAGGCTGCTCTAGCCATAATGTTCAATTTAATGGTAGTCAAGTACCATAAGAAGGGTAATTCGAGAAGGTTGAAATACCGCTACCATTTAGTAACATACTACTAGGGTAGACTCAATAACCCGAACGGCCGACTCAGGCGCGGTAAAGTATTGGTCTCATAGCACCATTTTAGGTTTAGCTACTTTAAAAGAGCCGATAAAGTACAGCTGCCCTATAGGCGGGGACGAAATACCTTTGAGGGTTATTTCAGTACCTAATGAGCGTGAAACCATGTTTTCATTTGTTGTTCGTGTTAATATTCATCGGTAGAATTTAAGTTCTCAAAAACTTAGAAATGTAAGGAAGTAGCTTGTTTTTTTTTGTTTTTTTTGGTTGGTAATCGATGAATTAAGGTTTTGTTATGTTCATGTAAAATTGTAAATCGAGTATGTCTAGTTCGACACATTGCCTGTGTAAACGCGCGCGAAGGCGTACATGTGTAAGGAAACTTACGGTATGAGAGGGCTCAAGAAATACAACTTTGCTAATCTCGACGAGGTTGAGTAAGTTGTTTTGAGTTCCCGGGAGCATCCCCCCTCCCCATTAAGTTCTTCGATAGAGGGTGTTGTAGGGAATTGGTCACTTCCCCCCTACCCACCCCGTTCACTCTTGGTGCAGTCACAAGGCGGTTACCGCAAAGACATCCGTCGAAGGCATCGGCGGGTTCAGTGCTTAACCGCAGTGTGGCACAACTCGGTGCCATAAAAGACCCTAGAGGGCTAAATGTAAGATCTCCCCCAGGAGAGTGAGATCTAGTTTCACGTGGAATGAGAAATTAGAGACACGTTTCTCCCAATCTCGAAGGCTAACGAGGAGCCGATGTTTGACTTCATGGCAAAAACCGTTGGCCAAAAGAACTCTCCTGGGGCCGTCCTCAAGCCCCTATTCCCCCTTACGACTCCTCCAGTGGGGTGACGAGGTATAAATGAGGAACTCTGAGGAAAATCGTGGTAGTATACGTCAGTCTCTAGGTGACGAAGTCTTTAGATCAAACCGAACTACTGAGACTGGAGAGGTAGAGTACTTGGCTCGACAGACCAAGAAGTACCCTGCAAGAGAGGCAGGGCTACCTACCTTAAGGGGCTAAGAAGAATCTCATCCTCGAGCTAAGTCTCTGGTTATCAAACCAAACGATAGGTTAACTTTGGTAAGTTCCACTTACTCTTGCCAGAGAGACTCATCATATCCTGGTGCACCTTAAACCCCAGGGGTATTCTTCGTCCTTGAGGAATTAAGAAAAGAAGAAGGAAAAGGCACCCTCCTCGAGCCCGTTACTCGGTGGCCACACCGAACTCTTAGTCAACTTGGTGAGTAACCAAGTTCAACCTGTTCTTGTCAGAGAAATCCCCCTCCGTTATACTCGCCCTTGAGGAAGACTGGAATTAAGAAAAAGCTCATCCACGAGCTAGTTCCAGGTTACCAAACCAAACATTAAGTAGTTTATTCTCGCCAGAGAAACCCCCCTCCGTTATCCTCGCCCTTGAAGAAGACCCTTCCCGAGTTCAGTCCTCGTCCATAAGGAAATAAGTAACGAAGGAGAAAAGCTCCTCCTCAAGCTCGTTACTCGGTGGTCACAACTCGCTCCAAGTTAACTTGATTTAAGAACCAAGTTCGAATCCCTCTCGCCAGAGAGACCACGACTGCCTAGGTGTTGCATAAAGCACCGTATTGCTGTAGTTAATGTCTAAATGTAATGTATTCATTTAATAAAGGTAAAATATATGTTTATTTTGGGATTAATGTTCGTTTCTCTTATATATCCTTACGTGTTTCAGAACGGCTCTGTTCCTTAAGATATTCTTATAATATCAATATATTAGACACTCTTAGCACTCTTAGAATAGAACAAAAAGGCGGGGAATCCTACGACATATATAGTTGTGGGAGTTTTTAATTATTTTTGCATTATTAGTGTCAATTGAATGGTCTTCATTTGACACGTTCAGGAAAGGCTATATGATAGGCTTCCACGAGGCATAAAGCATTTGTGTTCCTTCATCAACTTGGAGGATCTGTGACATGCGCCGTGGAGGCCCACCATATAGCCTTTCCTACACATGTCAAATGAATACTATTCAATTATTGTTGATGATGCAAAAATCATTTATATCAGCCCAAATTCTGGTATGACACCCTATAAGAAATAACTTGGACATTAGATCTGGTGGAGTGGAAGATTTTTTTTTCTTTTTAATTTTAGGAGCCTATCTGGCGACTACACACTTGGGCATAAGACGCCGCAATCACCTAAGTCTAGCACTAGTCTACTTTAAAATAAGATTATGAAAACACAACAACAATAAAAAGGGAAGATCGCAACAATTAGGAAGCAAGCCCTGGCGTCGGGGGGAGTTCCGCCCCCCCCCCACGCAGGAGCTTGTGATCTACAAAGAAAACTACAACTACAAAAAACTAGTTCAATTAAGGGAAGAAGGCCGACCTCTCCACCAAAGTCTATAAGACTACCAGTCAATGTGCACGAACTCGTCCCGAGTACAAAGGACAGGGGGTAGCGATCCCGCCCATCCCGGTACCGGGACAGGTAACATGCGAGGGGCTCGCCCAGACTGGGACATTTAACAAGAATGTGTCGAACAGTTTGGAAGACAAAGCAGTATTCGCAGTAGGGCACTGGCGAGCGCCCCATCAAATGGCGGTGTATCCCGCGAGTGTGTCCAATTCGGAGACGACAGAAAGCAACCTGAAGCCTTCTCGGTATTGGGGGGGAAGGTCTATAAGAACAGTCGCGGCGCAATCACATGCAACTTTAAGTTCCCTTCGACCGTCTCCCATCTTCTTTGCTAAGCAGCCCAAAGAGCTGCCCGTATTCCTGCCATGTAGTCGGTGTGAGAAAGAGTGAAACGCTGTTCCGGTCGCAGAGTCCTCGCGGACTCTTTGGCGCTCTCATCGGCGCGCTCATTTCCCACAATTTCTTCGTGTCCAAGAACCTAGCAGAATATAATTCGATATCCACCCGGCTTGACAAAACCGTCGAGTCACGGATATCACGAACCAGGGGATGCGGAGATTCCAATAACCCGAGAGCACTCAGAGCGCTTAGTGAGTTACTATAGATCACAATCTGGTGTCCGAACCAGGCACGTCACGTAATCTTCCGTACCGAGTGGTATATGGCCACCAGCTCAGCACTAAAGACAAACGCAGCGTCTGGAGCGGTGAATGGTGGCAGAAGTGCACTACCTTGGTCTTGGCTAAGGAAAACCGAAACCTGTGCACTCCGGCATAACGAGAGACGCGGTTTATTGCCTGTTGGAGTCGACGCTCCAGAGTTGGCATCTGGGCAGCGCCAAAAGAGATTGAAAGGTCGTCCACGTAGAGAGTAGCAAGAACATCTTCTGGCAGCATAAAGGTGATGCCATTGATGCTCAGGGCAATGAGTGTGACACTGAGGACACTTCCATGCGGGACACCCTCTTCCTGCCCCATTGGGCCAGAGAGGGCTATCTTCACCCGTACGCGGAATCGACGAGCTCGCAAAAATTAAGATATATGTAAACATTGGGAGGCGTCCCGTCGCCCCCATCGTGTGGAAAGTCTTCATGATATCTTATCACCATGTGGTACTATAGGATTTCTCCAGATCGAAGGCCTTGCCGACGGCATTTTACATTCGGAGCAGAGCATCCGACGTGAAGTGGAACTTGCGGAACCCGCACTGTGCAGAAGACAGATGACCTCCGCTGTCCAGAAAAAAGGCTAATCTAACATTTAACAAATTCTCCATCAACTTACGCACTCAAGAGGTTAGAGAGATATGGCAGAAACCTGCCGGATTAGAATGATCTCTTCCCGCTTTGATAAAGGCGAGTACAGTAGTGATTCGCCAGGAATCCGGGAGGAGACGCTCAACCCAGATCCTGTTAAACAAATCTAACATAAATGCCATGCCTTGCTAACCCAGGTGTCGAAGCATGGCGTACGGGACATGGCCAAGCCATGGGCGGTGTTAGCGGACGAAGCAAGAGCGGAACGCAACTCACTCACGGTCAATCTGTCATTCAAAGATTTACGCCTCTGGACGTAAAGTACAGTCGGCGGCCCTCCGTGACATCACAACTTGCATTGAATGCTGGCGGAGCAGCAACCCGTCTAGAGAATGCGGAGGAAGCGGGGTCTGAGATTGCGGTCTCGTGCAGTGATACGTAATGTCGTGGTATAACATTATATTACATCAATACCATATTATATCTATGGGGGAGGGACCAATAACTTACAGGTGAACCGAAAAAGGGACGGAACTCCACTAGTTTAGACGGGCTGAGTAGCGAGAAAGAGTGCAACGAGGTCAGGTAAATTATAGGCAATGGTAAAGCTCAAGGTTATTTAAAGAGGCATTTACAAAAATATAATTTTATTTCCATAAAAATAATGAGAGAATAGATGTACAAAAATTACATCAGATGAATTGAGGGGCAAAATTACACCGGTAAACGAGGGGGGGGGATTGTAGTCATACATTAGACTATGAAGTTAAAATTAATGTGTTACGGGAGGAGAATATTCAAATGGGGGAAATTAACGCAAATGAGTTATTGAGGGGAGGGGGGAGGATATGTTGGCTTACAGATAATTCCAAGTGAGACGACGTGAGGGGGGGAGTGGTTAGGCTTAACAATTCAAGCCTAACAGAGCCTTCTACAGCGCATGGAAGTTCCGTTCTGAACAAGAGATTCCACGTGGAATTTCCTCACACATCTCCCAACCGAAAGATGATGCTTTACATAGCAGTTGCATAGGAAAGGATCATCCCACCCATCAAACTAGAATTATCAAGGGTCTAGGGAAATTCTGACCTCTTACGACAGGTGTACACACACCAAAAAAAATACGTAAATCTAAGCTCAGTGGGGAATTTACCGATATAAGCCTTAAACAGGTCAATTCTAGACAATTTAACTAGTACAATTTTAAACAAAAAAAATATCACAGTAGAACATTGGCGACATTTCAGTTAAATCCCGCCAAAATACAATTAAATGGAGGCATAAATATAGGACTAAAGACTATAAAATTTAGTGGACCCCTAAAAAATCATAATTAGGAACATTAATGAGATAATATATATATAATTCACGTGGAAAACCTTGGCTCACGCCTGATTATGGATGAGGGAATCCACGGGTCCTCTAGCTTCAAGGACAGCTAGGGTCCCTTTGACTGGCTAAGGAGTTTGTTGCGTCCCGTGGGAAGTAGCACCAGCACCACCGCGCCAGGGTGGAATTTTAGTTCTCGTGACTTAAGGTCCAATTAGGGCGTATACCTCTCAATAATTCCTTCTTCACGAGATACGACAATCATTTGTTACCTCGGGTAGACTCAGGCTCGAGGGGCTTTAGTTTTCTCCCAAAGGGGGGAGAGTTGCGCGCTCCTTCTGGGCGTGGGAAAACTTGTCGCTTCGGAGGGCTTGAAACTCCGGGTCGATAGGGATTTCCAGGGGAACAGGTGCACAGGATTCCAGGGCTACCTGTGTACGGGTAATCATGGGCTGTGCCACGGGCTGGTCGTGGATTACGTGGTTCTGACCGAACAAAACGAAGCAGAACTGGATTGGGGCCGCTACCACTTCGGCCCAACCGGACATATAGTCACACTCGATGTGACAACGAATTACTGGCATACGACTCGCCCGGCCAAGGTAGTCGTGGACCACCGCAAGTTTCTTGTGGTCGGGGATAAGAGGGAAAAGAAGGTCCTCAAACACTATAATACAAGTGCACCCCGTGTCACGGACGAGGGTGGATACTCGGCGACCGTTCTCAGTTCAGTTCTCGAACTTCAATCCACCAGGGTTGTTCCCCTTAAAGAGAAAGTTTACCTGATGGAGCGGGTCTTTGGAGGGCGAGGGAAGATCGGGAGTCTCCTGAGGCGACGGAGGACGATCAGGGGCAGCCCAGATTTGGTGCAATTGGTGGCACTGTGAGTTTGCGAATCGGGAGTTTTGAGGACAGTTCGTGCGGTAATCGCAGGGAACTCCGCAGGTGTAACAGACGATCGGGTTCTTTTGGTAGGGCACAACCAAGGAAGACGAAACTAGTGGCTTAACATCTTGGTGTTCAGATGGATGGAAGTTTCTTGGCTTCGAGGGACTAGGAACTCTGGTAAATCTTGTAACCAATTTAGGGGGGGTGTTAGGGCCAAAAAATTTAGTTTTGGGGGGGGATTGGGGAGCCTTTTTAACATCCTTAAGGTATAAATCGTGACTACCGCGCGTATACATCGGCCTCTTCCAAGCACTCCTTGAAAGTGACACAACGTTTATCCTTAATGAAGGCGCGAATTTCGGGAGCCACGGCAGCTAGAACCTGATCCCTAAGGAAGAAGTCAAGAAAGGACTCGTAGACCTGGGGAATTTTGCACGTATCCAGCCAACACTGAAGGTGTCTTTGGATGATGTACCCGTGTTGTCGAAATGTTTGGCCAAGGCGGATCCTTTCCTGGCGGAATCAGGAGCAGTAGAATTCGCTATTCATATGAACAGCGGATAGCAATACGGACTTCAACGTGGAATAGTCCAAAGTTGCTTTAAGAGAAGGGATACGAAGATATCCATTAACTTGGCATTTAGGAGGAAGAGTAAGCGAGCGACTCCATCATTTTCGAGATCCCATCTATTGATCTGACAGATTCTCTCAAAATGGGTAAAAAATGACTTAAGGTCGTCTCCATCATTAAAAGAGAGAAGGTGGACTGAAGGAGTTTGAGGAATTTCAGCCCGGGAACCGATGGACTGAGAATCCATTTGATTTCGGCTCATTTCCAGCTCATGCTGCCTAATTTGTTCACGTTCTTCCATCTTCATTTTGTTCTGCTCCATCTCCATTTCCATCTTCAGTTTGTTCTCCATCTCCGTTTTCAGTTTGTTCTCCTCCATTTCCATCTCCGTTTTCAGTTTGTTCTCCTCCATCTCCATCTTCAGTTTTTTCTCCTCCATCTCCAGTTTGTTCTTCTCCATCTCCATTTTCCTTCGATCTGCCCGTTCGTTCCTCTCTTCTTCCAGTATGTAATTTAGCATGTCTTTGCCCGAAAGACCTAACATTTCACCCTGACTCTTAAATTTTTCGAAGGATGACCGTGTGACGCAGTTAACTGAGGGAACACTGACACGCGAACGATCTAGGACACTATCAACGCAAAACGAATGCGTGAATATTCGTGAAGGCCTTCTTCACGAAAGAAAATAATACAGCTACCTGCCTCTGCTGTTTCTAAGCGGAAAAAATGGTCCTACTGGAATTAGGACACCAAAGACCTTAACTCTTTTGGATTAATAACCAGATGAGTCTCTAATATTCAAACACAATAAAAAAAAATAATTACCTGGGGTCTAACACAAAATCTAAATAGATTAACGTTTCACTGCTCTTCAATTAACTTGAACTGGCCTCTGGCCAGTACAATACAAAAATTAAAATACAAGGGATATACGTGAAAAACAAGGGAACTTCTAATGTTGAAATTAAAATAACACGGGTTCGTGAAAAACAGCAAACACACTTGACACCAAGTTTATATAATATGTATATTAATATATATATATATATATATATATATATATATATATATATATATATATATATATATATATATATATATATATATATCGTGGTATGACATTATATTACATCAATACCATATTATATCTATGGGGGAGGGACCAATAACTTACAGGCGAACCGAAAAAGGGACGGAACACCACTAGTTTAGACGGGCTGACTAGCGAGAAAGAGTGCAACGAGGTCAGGTAAATTATAGGCAATGGCAAAGCTCGAGGTTATTTAAAGAGGCATGTACAAAAATATAATTTTATTTACATAAACATAATGAGAGAATTAATGGATAAAAATTACATCAGATGAATTGATGGGCAAAATTACACCGGTAAACGAGAAACGAAGGGGGGGGGACAATTGTAGTCATAAATCAGACCATGAAGTTCAAAATTAATGTGTTGCGGGAGGAGACTATTCAAATGCGGGGAATTAACGCAAATAGGTTACTCAGGGGGAGGGGCTGGCTTACGGAAGATTCCGGCTGAGACGACGGGGTAAGGCTTCGCGGATGTCTTCTGCACGTGAGACGAGGGCGCTCAAAACTTCTAAGCGGGAACTTGAAGTGATGACGGTTCTCCACAAAAAAGAAGGAGGGGGTTGGTAACGTCTTGTCCAGGGTAGAGTATTTTGGCAACCCGAAAACGAGGGGCGAACGAGGAGGGCTTCGACAGGTGTTGACGAGCGAAGTCGGAAAAATCACTCGGTAGTGATCGTTAAGTGGAATTACTTCACTGGCTGGGGCTAATTCCAATACACAAAATAGTTCAGTTGTCACTTTGCTTTGTTGTTAGCACCTGACTTGGAACTACGGGAATTTTCTTTGGGTCCGGGCGAGACTTCTCAACTCTGTGTCTCCTTATGGGTGTCAAGCACTATTTCTGTCCGAGACTCTCCTCGCATGGAGAGGGGGGGGGGGAACAGCTTTACTCTCGAATGGCCTCGAATCTTCTTTCAGAGGCTATTCT
Source organism: Ceratothoa steindachneri (assembly GCA_963969495.1). NCBI lineage: Eukaryota > Metazoa > Arthropoda > Malacostraca > Isopoda > Cymothoidae > Ceratothoa > Ceratothoa steindachneri. The sequence continues at coordinate 227,282,584 of OZ018317.1, forward strand.
AGCCTGTGTAAAGGTAAATCGTGGTGGACGCGGTTCAGCAAGGACTTGGCTTCAGGGATTAATAGAGTAGTCTCCACAGAGGGGGTGTCTATCGTTTTGATCTCCGAGCAAGAGGTAGGGCCTCGATAACCGTGCCACAATGCGGGGGTATCCCTCGCATTGAAGTCGGCTGAAGGGGAATGTACGCGGAAATAACAAAATACCTCCTATCAAGGTGCACCTGCCCAACTACCTCCTGAAAAAAGGTATAAAAAACGAATAGAACAACGGAGACATCATGCCGGGTGTATATTGCACATCGTCTCCCCCCCGGCCTCCATCCCGTGGGGGTGTGGCCGCAAAACCCTAAATTCCCGGGAGGGTGAAGAGGGGGCATGCACATAGCATGTCTCCTGCTAAAAGATAGCTAGCAGGGAACGGGAAGAAACCAGCCTCCGCAGCTCCTCCCAGTTGGCCCAGGGCCCGTGGCAATTCCATTGAAGGAATATGCCCTCCATGCCTACCTCGGAGGAGACGCGGGGGCCCTCTTGGAAGTCAAGACCCTAACGGGAATGGCTGTACACTTCTAGGAGGCAGAACCACCAGTCACTGTTGGGTGCACAATGCGCTGAAGGCGCTGTCGCCTTCAAGGACATATTGAGGGAGGTTTGCTCGCCATGCGACTGTTTTCCTCCCTTCACCTCCAAACCTTAGGCGGGCATTGTGGCTTCAGAGGCTGGGGGCGCTCTTTTCGAGGATCCACCGTCTTCGAGTCACCCATCCCATCACTAACCGTGGACAAAGGAGCCAAAGCTCATTTGTTGATGTCATCCTTTCGGGGGGCAGCTTTATTTAGGAACGCCGGAAGATGGCTTGGCGACAAACTTCGAGGTTGTTGCCTCCTATAACTCTAACGACTCGGTGGAGGCGCGTGGCCGTTTCGCCTTAGGAGAAACGTTCACACCTGAGGAAAGGGGAGGGGGTAGCCGAGGCTGGGTGTGAACTATTTGTGCCGCCAGCTTTACCAGGAAAGCGCCCTGTTTGAGTGGAACCCGCAGAAGGTCTTCGAATGCGCGGGGAAACAACCGTACTCGTTGACCTGGATGGGTCAGGAGGAGAGGGTGTCTTTCTAAGCATTGAGGCGTAAGACGTCCCAGGCAAAGCTGGGCGCGCCAGGACCAAGTCCTTAGTCTCGCGGAATGAGAGCCAATCCTAGGCCTGAAAGTCCAGTATTTCTTTCTCAAGGAGATATGCACCCTATTGTTTCGAAGAGGGGGGTGCGGCTCCCTGCAATTGAAACACAGGCCACACACGATTTGGACTTATCGTTTGCAGCCTTGGAGAAATTTACACAGACTTTGGGTGACCCCGACTTTGTACGTCTACATGAGCGATTCGTATGACCGAAGCGGTGACAGTAGTAGCAGCTCCGCGGCAGTGGCACGAATGCTTTCACACACTGACTCAGGGAGCTTGTCACAGTTGAACGTGACGAAGGGTTTAGGGGTGAGTCTCGAGGCCCCTCCCTGTTTTCTCATCACACGCTCGATCTTGAACGGCCAGTGGTCGGCCAGCTTTAGAGTGATATCTTCCATCGAGTAGTTCACGAGTCACCTCGCAGAAAATACTCCATTCACAGAGTTCATGGTAGAGCGCGGTGCCACACTCACCGGGGTGCCATTAAGTGTCGAAGAGCACTTATCTTGGCTGCCTCGGAGGAATCCAACGCATTCGCCAGAAGGCTCCCATCCGAGAAACGGATCACCACCGTCTCACTACCTATCACACTAGGTAAAGCTCTCCTCTGATGAATCATTTTGCGCCTAGGCAACCGGGTTCCATCATTGGACCGAATAACGAGGAGCGTTTGGAGCCAGCGGGCTCGAAAACGCTAATAATCTCTGAATGAGGGGCCCCAATGTAATCGAGGCCCAGCTCTGCGCTTTAGCACTTTTGTTCAAATTCAGGGGCTCCGCACCCGGGGGGTGCAGGAGGGATCGGGGTGCGGATGTGCCGATCGTTGCTTGGTCGCCTACCGAAATGGCAGCACACTCATCCGTCCCCGCATCCTCCGCGGATGGAGAGGAGCCCCGAGCCTTTTTAGTCTTTTTTTTAGGAAAGGAAACCGGGAAATGAACCTTTTTCTCGCCTCCGCCGGCAGGAACCCCCAGGCCGGATGGACTGCCATTAGCAAGGTCCTTTTCCGAGATGAAGAAGGTGCTGGCAGTCGTAGGGGCACCGGTCGGAGGAGGAGTTCACTTACCTCCTTGTACTGCCTTGGCAACTCTAGCCGTTTCAGGAGGACCTTGCATAGGAGCGAACTCGAGTTCGGTGCTGGAATCAAGTTTGGTGCTGCGCGCCAAGCCCGTATTCGCTACCATGGAAGGCTCTACCGTCTGAGGCTTGGTTGCTTCAAGGACCATGTCTATCTCCGGTGCAGCCTCAATTTGACCATCCACGCCCAGGACATCATAGCTCCTATTGGCAGCAGTGTCATTAGTCTTCTCATGGGGCACAACCCTTGACCCCCGCTAGGTTTAGTATTCTAGCTAGCAGGTATTTTGAGGGAAGCGATCGAAGGGGCCTGGCTTTCCTCTACCCCCTAAGGGGGTTTGCCCTACCGAGCTGCTTCAATGTGGAGCAGTCGGCTATGCACTGCCTGCTGGATTTCTTAGCTGTCCCCTTGGAAAGTTAAGGGGGGTCTGCCGCTGGAAAAAGAGAGGTACCTGAAGGCACCTCCAGACAAGGGGGTAATGGGGAGTCTCCTACACCCATATGCGAAGGAAAGAAGTAATCCTCCTCTCCGGTTAGAGATTTGGAGGGTCCCCTGCGAGAGCACAGGGGGGTTGGGAGAACCTCAATTTTTTTCTGTGTGGCTGCCCGAAGGCGGCTCCGTTGATTATCTTTTGGAAAGGGAAAGTTTTTTTTTTAATTTGCATCATTGGGCATGGTGACCGTAATTTTCTCACGGGATGCAAACGCTAATCACCCCTCGCAGTGGCCCGCTCTGTGAAGGGTGAGTAAAGGCCTGGCAGAGCCAGCTGCCCCCATTTCGGACCACCCCTCCCACCTGGTTGTCCTGGCAGTCCCTCAGCATATCGGCTCCACCTTGGGCACGGCGTAAAATAGATAGTTTTTAAAAATAGCAAGGAAGAGCAGGTAAGGAATTTGTGGGTGGGGATAAAGCAGGTTAATAAAAAGTCCCGATCCCAAAATGAAGCTCATCGGTGAGCGATCATTGTCCCCTACCCCCTCAGCCTCAAATCTGGGATAGTTGGCTGAGAAGAAGGTCAGCCTCTACCCTGTGAAATTAGAGGCTGACTAGAGGAAGTTGTGGGAATGGTTGTATAAAAAGCGAGGTAACAGGGGGGAAACACAAGTGTTCTGAATGAAGGAGAAGAGGCTAGGCTGGGGACGGACGGAGTATCGAGTCCCATCAGCACGGCGGCCAGGATGGAAAATCGCCGTGTCCCTTACGGGGTGGAAAGGAAGAAGTCCCGTAGACCAGGAAGACAGTAAGTGTGTTGTGATGACGGGTAGATAGCAATCCAGAGCACATATGTGGTAAAATAGTAAGAGCAATATTTTATAGTAAAGTAAAAATAAATAGTTAACTCAATTTTTTTTCGTAGTTATTCAATCCATTTTGGCAAGGATAAAGTCAACATTTAAACGAAAGATTCCAAACTTATTCCTACAGCACGAACCACGATTTTCTCGAACGAAGCCAAGTGAAGGTGTAAATCATACAAGTTCCTTTTCCTAGAAACGAAAAATAGAAACTAAAGAAGTAATACGCATCTCTAGTGCAGGAAATCGTAGGACTCTGTGAATCAAGTCGAATGAGATAATGGGGATTTTTTTAATTTACTTAGTAAAGGAAAAGTAAAGAGGTAACCGTGTTTGTAAGTGAAGTTAACTAGCATTTTATAGAAATCAAAATATATAATGAGGCTTTAATTAGTAAAGAGTGAAAATGAGAGGGAAGAAAGGCCTTGTTCATGCTAGTTCCCAGTTCTCGTCTATTTAGGGGTCTAAAACAACAATTCTTCATGCTTATAAATTACAATGTTTGCTACTCGTAGGTACCCCTAGTATTCTTACATCTCGGCTAATCGAACCATCTATCAAAACACATTTTTATTTCAGCACACTTTAAATACATATAAGATCACTTTCAGGAAGAGATGCCCTCCTTGGTACTCTTTATCTCTCCTTTTTTTTGTTAATCCATTTATTATTTTCCATATATGCGGATATTCATGATTGTTACAATTATGTTTCTCTCTGATGCATTTTATTACAGATTCAATTTCGCTATTCCTACCCTTGTGTTAAACAAGTTAAGTACCAGCGGCTTTAGTTAACCGGCGGATGGGTTATCTATTTCGGTCTATTTTCGTGACGTTGCTATATGTTATAGTAGTTGTTCCCACACCTCAGGTATTATCTCAATGGGGACATAAACCTTTTTATGGGCGTCATGAATGGTCAAAATCTCTGTACATTCAAATCGTCAGAACGGGGATGAATTTTTAATCTGAGCGCTGGTTGGAAAGCATGTGTAGCCCGCTAGTGCATTGCGAGTGCAACAGCGATTGTTGTGTATTGTTTCGTAGGAAGCTTCTCACTATCTATAAAGTAGATACAATGATATATCCATCGACACTAATGAAAGCTGCATAAAATAGTCTGATAGAGGATGAACTTTTGTTAATTTCAACCTTATCCCATTGGACTAGGCCTACATGTGTTTTAAAATGTTTTGTGTTTGTACCTATTTTATACTCGTCTCCTGGAAATAACCCCACTTATATGGTTTTAATGTAAGTTGCCTTAATAATGGGCATGATTATTCTGCGTTACTCTTCTGCCCGTCAGTATGAATGGAATTGAAGAAGTAGCAATAAGAAAATTCACAACCATTTAGTCACTTTCATGTATCCACCAAATTAATATTTACCATAAGGTAACTTCATAGTACGGTGTATTGTACGCAAATCTGTATTATACGTGGTCGTTTATCTACTGTATTTAGGAATTTTTGTTATTTTCTTTACACTTAGGCTTTGTCGAACGACAATTTTCGTTTCTTATGCTTGATATTTTTTTTTTCAAATGTCGAAGAAATGCACATACAGAGAAATGTCTCTGTTTTGACTTCTCATTTCCATATCGTGAACAATAATTTGCAGTTGCCACAGTGCGTCATCTGAAAGAAAACAATTGCAAACGCAAGCATAAAACCCATAGAGATGAGGGACCATCCTGCCACGGTTCATCCGGAATTGGCCAGCAAGGATTTGACCTACTTTAGAATCATAGAACTCCAGCTCAAGCTGTCAAGGTTAGATGATGGAACAGGAGTTCTCTTTCAATAAAGCAAGATGCTCAGGGGCTCGTACAAAATTTTTCTTCTTATCGCTAAGAAGAAGAAGCCACACATGATTGAAGAGACCCGCGTTAAACCTTGCATGTTAGATAGAGGCTGCTCGTCTTGTCTTTGATCAGAAATTTGTCAACAAGCTTAATCAGATAAGTCTCTCAAGAAGAAATAGTTTAGCAGCACATCGATGACATGCCTCAGGATATCAAACTTCAGGTCATGAAGGAATCCTACTCTCTTTCTTCTTCACCATCCAACTTGAAGAGACCACACATGTCGCACAGCTTCCAAAGCTTTTGGTTAATGCTCGGTTCATCTCTGAAAATAAGGTGGAGGAGGAGTTCCTCTTCTTCAGGCCAATGAAAACACCACAAAGGGTGAAGATGTTATGGACATGGTGTCCACCATTTTTCAAGAGAAAAGGATCTCGTGGGCAAAGTTAGTTGGTGTCTACATGGACGGAGCTCCCTGCATGCTCGGGTCCAAACAGGATTTGTAACTCTATTCAAGAAAATTCATGATCCACCGCGAGGCTCTTACCACCAACACATTCCCTGCTCTTCTTAAAGTAACCTTGCAAACTGTGATCCGCATCAATTCTACCAAGACATGGATTCTTTCAACCAAGCCCTCCTCTTCTACATATTTCTTCGTCGATTTTTAAAGGGGAATGTTCTCGCTCGTGTAATTGAGCTTTTTAAAGAATTTTAAGTATTTCTGGCAGCTCAAGGAAAGAAGACGAAGAAATTGTTAAAGAACATTCGAGAGCTCTTTAACTGTAGTCTTGCCTATATATCAAATGTTTTCAAAGCTGTGAATGAACTCAATCAGCAACAACAGAGCTAAGATAAATCCATCATAATGTACACAGATGCGATCAAGGTTTCTCGATATGCGGTTCATTTTGGGTCTCGCAGCCTTCGAAGAGACATCAAACGATTGAAATTGGTAAACTCCAAGGAAATAAAACTAAACTGAGCCAAATCTGCGGCCGTAGAGACTATCATTCTTTACTACAAGAGATGTGGCTCTAGTTGGTGGAGACTCTGCAGTCAATTAAGTGAGGTGTCCATAATTATTCGAGTATTGAAGAAAATTAATGTACGGAAATTTTTCATCTTTGTCAAGATTAGAACTAGAAACAACGGATAAAAGCTTGACTTCCGCAGTTAGGACTAAATTGGTGGTAAAATAATTTGCACGTAGGAAATTTGAGAACTAGAATGATCTCTCCAGACTTAGTTAATAGTTATATCGTATAACAATGGAAAGAGAGAATTGAGCGAATGTTTAGTGTGGTACAATAAATCGCGTATATGCAGGTTATTATTATATCTTTTAAGAAAAATGTCTACTCTCAAAATTTTTAGTTGTATTATTGCTTTTGCTTCTGCTTTTCTATATTCCAAGATGCAGGGAGGAAGAGTGAATGGAGAGAACCTTCAATCACAATCTGTTCTTTCTTTTCTATATGTTAAATTATTCCCTTTAGAGTAACTCTTTTGGTGATCCTAATCCTTTTGTATCCCTGTGAACTTGCCATGGTCTTAGGCTCAGATTAGCGTACTAATGCATTATTGTTACATTTGTGTGAATATTAAACATATTATTTCATTTACACGAATAAACAAAAGGTCTAATTTAATATATAGTTGGCTAGTTAATCCTAACTCACTTGAGAAGCGGAAAGAAAACCAGAAAATTTAATGGAGCAACACCAATATTAGGTTAGGTTATTTTTACACATTATACTACGAGCCTCCGTATGCTGCTGTTGTCTGTTGCTCCTGTGCAGTTTATTTTCCTTTGTGTAAAGCCCAACTGACAGAAATAAGTTTGGAAGAAAGTGGAATTATTGTTTTTATTCTATACATTTACAGGCAAAACTTTCTACCAGAGTTACTCTCAAGGAAATTTCGATACTGAAGGAGAAGGCACAGTCAGTCAGGCGAAGGTCTCTAGATGGCTACGGACGTTTCAACTTCGGGAATCTAAACCTTTAGAAAAAAACACGTTCCAGCTGTTCATCAACCTTTGACAGCAAGGCTTTAGTGGCAGAATTGAAAGTTGAACCTTCCTCAAGAAGCCGTGATCTAGCGAAGTTTGTTGGAGTGTCATCCAATCAAACGGTGCTGAACAGATTGCATCAAACGTATTTCGATCCATATGACCTCACCAAAGCACAAGATGCAGGTAGAGTAGAGATTTGCAGCCAATTTCTCAGTAACCCAATGGACGTCGATTCTGGAGGCTAATTGTCACATTAGATGAGAAGTGGGAGCACTTTCTTAATCACGTTCGTGAGAGGAAAAGGGTTCTGCGAGATAAACACCTGGCATTTGCTCCACAACGGAATTGGTTTGACAAGAAAGTCATGATCTCTGTTTGGTAGCAGTTCCAATGAGAACTGCATTTCACGCTTGTTGTACACGGTTGCACCATCAAATCTAAACTGCATTGTCAGCAGTTAGACCACGTGGAAACCAAACTAAAGAAGGAGTATCCCGCTTTGATCTATCGAAGACAGTTATTACACAAGTTTTGAAGTCAGTAAAATGTAAAATATGTTTGAATTGCATAGATTACATAGTCAAATGATTACATCTGACGCAACGGAATCTGAAGACGTAAGGGGAATAATAGAGTGGAGTCTGACTCTACCACACGCACACACTCATGAGCACACACATGACTTTACCTTCTGAGTCTACACCCCCCTTTACTGGTTTGATGCCATAATATCCCCACCTCTAGGTCAGTGATATTTTTTTCCAAGGAATCAGAGTCTACACACACACACACACGTACACACACACACACACTTAGTGGTTTCTCGCAAAAAATGTTCTCCTCTCCCCCTTTAGGTCAGTGACTTTTGTTTGAGAAAATCGGTAAGATTTCTTTCAATCAGTTTGAATTTTCATGCATTTTCCGGTATTACCATAACAGTGGGTTTGCCTTTAAATGTTCCGACTATTCATCTACGGTTGATTTCTTTGACTATCTTCGTCGACTTATTCATGAACATCCAATTGATCGAATTGAATATCTGTATAGTGGGTCAATCGAACTACCTTTCAACTACACTAACGGAAAAAAGTACTTGAAGATCTCCAGTTTATGGATTTAGAAGATTTACTGATCGGTGAAAAATTAAGAAATGAGCTTATGGATCAGTTTTTCTTTGTAGGTAGTATATCCGATCGTCCCAGTACATGGGTGGATAAGTTTTTGCATTTACATTCTAACAATGTAAATAATGGAGAGAAAGTAGCAAACATCACTATATTTGACACAAAAAAGCTGTTATTTCGTTTTCTCTCATGCATTTCCATCAGCTCACTGATGGGATGAATACCAAGAATGAAGAGGCAAAAATAAAATTAAAACATTCGTAGTATAATTCGTATTATTTCATCTTGATTTTATTTATATTAATCAGAGAATATTATAAATGTTAAAAAAATTCTATAAATAAAGAGTTCATAATAGCTGACAGGGATTCAATGTATAGTAAAAAAATTCATGTAAGATTCCTTTTTAACCGAAAGATATGGTTCGATATCTCTCTGGGGTTTCAACTCGTTTACGGCAAGATCAAGAGAATGTGATGAGCTATTTTGTAAACCAATTAAAAAATTGATATTATAACGCGTATTATTTCATCTTTATTTTATTCATATCAATCAGAGAATATTATTAATGATTAAAAAATATTTATATACATGAAGAGCTCATAATAGCTGACAGGGATTCAATGTGTAGTAACATTTTTAAATGTCATCTAAGATCCCTTTAAAACCGAAAGGTATGGTTCGATCCTCTTATTCGTATTACCTCTTTTTTAAAGTGTTTACAAGGGGAATTTACACCATCTCTTTTCAAAATCCTTGTTCGTGGATGACAGTTCTTACATTTGTCATATGTTTCATTCTCATTATCAAACAAAGTTCATAAATTATATGCATAACTAAAATATAAGGAAACAGTATGAATTATCCCACTTTTTATAGGTTTTAATATCATAATATACGGCATTCCATTTCTTAACCATCGACTTCTTCTTCCTTTTCATCCAGCACGTATGCTCTGCTTCATCCGCTATATAATATGTATAACATTTAGAACAAAACAACTTCTCACACTCGTATCTTCTCTCACCTTTTGCACACTGCATGATTATGCAATTACATTAACGAAACATATAAAAATCTTTACACAAGAATGAAGCTTTTTGTCCGTGTTAAAACACGAATGGTTGTAGAATGATAGATTGCACTCATTACCTAAAATCCCTCGATTTCTTTCTCCATCACAATGCCCAAGACACTGACTGCACACCCCTTCACAATCATTGATGGGTTGTTCCGTTGTCATGGAACATATAGCTAGAAAAATACATATCATGATTAAAAGGAAGTATGTTTTTTTTTAATATAGGTATCACTAATGTTTTGTATTGGATTGTAGGTTTCACCTTCAAGACGAAGAATTGGAGTGAGGCTAATTTTTCAGGATATGTTAGTCAATGGAGTAATTTGAATTGGCGTTCATCTCCAGTAACCGTAATTACGAGGGTCCTACATTTCTGCTCGCGTTCTATTAAGATGAACTTATCTACAGTGACAGCCTCTTCGTACACAAGATTTCATTTTATTGCCAACTCATGAGATTCTTCGATTAATGTCGGAGGACAGAAGTCTATGGAAAGAACATGATTTATTTTTTTCGTGATAACTGAAAATTAGATGGTATTTTAGCATGGCCTGTAGGAATACTATAAATACGAACTGCAAGATTGAAGGTTCCAAACTAAATTGTATCCGCAGACTGGAATGCTGTCTCGAATAGTTCCATGTTATAATCGAATAGTGTCGATTCACGCAGTTGAGCGAATGAAATGTGTAAATAGATTGTATCATTGGTTGCATTCCCAATTTCAAAACTTATATTTTCACGATAATCACCCTTCTGAAGCCATTGCAGATTCGATATATGCTGTGAAAGCTCACGTACTACTCGACCAACACCAGCTTTTTCTGGTTTATCTACGATTACACGGTATAATTTTACAAAAAAGAATGGTATTGTTTCATAACATATCTTCTATGTTTGAAGATTCACTTTCTATTGCAAGTTCTACATCTTCATCGTCGAAGCTCGGTGTAATAAAATCCTAGGTAATGTTCTGAACGTCAGATATTCTTTGTCAATGAAAAACTTTGTCATCACCATCATCATCATCGTCGTCGTCGTCGTCTTCTTCATTAGGTACACTAGTTGGAGCAAAATTATCTATGGCTAAAATTTCACCCCCGACACCTTCACTCGATCAGGGGTTGGGTAAAGTGGAAGAGGTTGGCTTGATTCGATAGATCTGCTTTCGTTTTGAAGGATGAATAAACCCTTTTTGAGGATCTAAAAAGAGAGGAAAAAGATTTTTTATATAGTTATCTGAAAGAAGTTTGCTCATTCATTATACAGAAGGAAAGTATGAGTGAAGGAAGTGTCAAAACATTTAAATTTTCCCCTGTACCTCATCCATCATGGGCCGACGTCCGGAAAACCCCAATTCCTCTTTCGTATACTCCGGAATAGAGATACGATGTTTATTCAACGAACGCGTTGATAAAATAATCTGGTGTTATACTTTATGGCAGAAAGACTGGATAATTTAAAAGGGATGTAATGTTTCATGAAGGTGTGTATGATCTTTCATCTTTGGATGGAAGAAGTTATACACTCCTTATTTTAGATGAGTTAATGCAGAAGATAGATGCAAATATATCAGATATTTACAGTCACCTTTCATCATAAGAATATCTTCATATTCCCTGTGGCCCCAAATCTATTTGAAAAATTCTTATATGCGCGATATTGCCTTAAATTGTCACACTGTAGTTATATTTAACCAGAGGAGAGACATCTTCCAGATAAATATATTCGCTGGACCAATAATGCCTGGGGAACGTAACAGCATCATGAAGATATATCAAGAATCAGTCTTAAAACCCTATGGTTATTTGTTCTGCGACTTCAGTACGAGAAACACTGTGCCATTTACATTACGGACAGGAATATTTCCAAACGAATTCGAAAGCGTATATCTTAAGAATGAGGGCTAGAATGAAAACATACGCATATATATTCCATACGTTCCCCACACTCTCTAAAAAGATGAAAAAAACAATTATCTGAAGCATGGATAGTGATTTTGTAAAATGTGTATGTGTCTTAATCTAACAAAAAGGTAATATTCTGATGACATCTTCGCTGATGACATCATCGCTAGGAAGCCGGCTCATATGCGTCTAAAGACAAAACTTATAAATTAGCTTGGAGGATCGTTTCTACCAATCTTATTCTCTGTTCTCGCACTTATCCTTTCGAACCTTCTAAAAAGAAAAAAAATTGTTTATCCTGAAAAAGAGAAAAGTACCCTCAAACTTAATCCCACCAAAGGAAAGACTTATTTATATCTTTGTAGAGAGAGAGAGAGAGAGAGTTGACTACTATACTAAATAATTCACGTATCACACCAGGTAGATGTGTTATCCTTCACCAGAACACTTTGGAACAGTATGTGAAATAGTATGATACGTTGTGAACTATGATGGGGTGATTACCATCGATGGTAAAAGACTTCGACAATCTAACTATCGACTAACCCAATGGGAGGAAGTAAAAGTAAAATTAAAATTTTCTAATTTTCCTAAATCTATCATAAAAAAACTTGCAACGTCGGAAAGAGTTAGAAAATATTACTAGCACATCAACTTCCTCTAAATCAAGCTCACTGGTTCGCGCAAACACACGTCGTACTTCTCTTTATTGTCAACAGCATAAACTAAGGAACAGGTATAATTATTAATCAATTTTACCGATGAAGGATGGCAACAAGACAGACCAATTAAAAGATTGTAAACAGTTAAGTGGCAACTACACGCGAAACAATACATGAATATCCAATTCACGTCAAACAAACCCTATCCTATCGGACTTTTAATCAGTGGCTGTCCAGAATCATTCGAATACTCACGCGTAAGAAGCTAGGGCTCGATTTCAGGTGAAGCAAATTATACAACAAGAATATAAAATTAATATATTCAGCCTTTTTAAGATTACTAGAACAAAATCCGGTTATGTTAGATTGATCTTTGAAAATACCTACGGAAGAACTTCTATAACGATAAACTAATCTTTAGTGAGGATGAGTTTTTGATTGTGTTTGGGGCAATAAACAGGTTAAAACAGGAAAATTTTCCCTATGTAGATCAACTTGTAAAGGATTCCGGGGTAAATCAGATAAAGTGTGTAGCAAGTGCAAATACAAACGTCTATTTCCAAGTATAAATTTCGGTATTTACTGGAAAAGGGATTAAGAGTTCATTCACAAACGATTTAAAAACGCGCTATACAATGAGTATGAAGTCAATACTTTTCTAAAACTTGAAGATGAATTTCATCAAAGTTTTCGTCAGATGATGTTTTACAGAATGCGGTTGATGCTTCTTATCTTGGATTCATAGATGGATTCTATGACTGTCCAAAACTTCAACCTACTATCACAGAAGTTGAGTATATAAAAGTGTGTCGTTTCATGAGTTCCATTTTCACTAGAACAAAAACAAAACAAAACTGTAGATGCCATATATGTTAAATATGGTCTAGACATTTGTAAGCTTTTTGATTAATCTTTTGATATCTACTAATGTCGAATGTGCCGTAGATGGTAGTAACCTTGGCTCGAATCAAAGGTCACTAAAATGTTTAAACAAGATATCCATCTCGTCGCCTCATTAAACTCTCCTAATTATTTTCAAGTATAGGGTCTTTAAATAAGGTCGCTCGATTTTCAATGTAAATAAAGCAAGTTGTGTGTGATATATGCACTCAATTTATTTTAAATTTGAAAGTAAATTTTATGGCATTAAGTGTGGAATATGAGGTCGTTCAAATATCCACCGTGGCTTCGCTTGGTGGAACGTATTCGGGAGTGCCAATTTCGGATGGCTTTGTCGCATAAATCTGGCTGAATTTGCTGGATGGTCTTCGTTATGTTCAATTTAAAGACATCAACTGTTTACGGATTTTTCGCATATAGCTGCGATTTAAGGGAGCCCCAAAGAAAGTATTCTAATGGCATTAAATCGCATGATCTCGGTGGCCAGTTGACTTCGCCCCCGTGCGAGATGACCATAACCTGAAATCGCTGGTGCACAATGTCTGTCGCCAGTATCCATATGAGGCATATAATCCAGTTGAAGCCGTTGACGGGTATGGCAATCCCATCTTCGTTCTCCAAAAAATACGGACCAATGATTTCGTTAGACGAAAATCCGCAACAAATAGCGACTTTGGTGAAATACAATTGGTGTTGGTGTATCTCATGTGGATTGTTTTCGACCCAAATCCGACAATTTTGCTTGTTCACAAATCCATTCATCCAAAAATGGGCCTCGTCGCTGAAGATGATTTTTGGGGGGAACTATGGGGTAACTTTCAATTGCTCTAGAACCCAATCAGCGAACACACGGCGTTGTCTATGGTCGTTTACCTTAAGCTCCTGGGTAAGGTGGATTTTGTATGGGTGCAGACCCAAGTCCCTACGCATAATTCGCCAAACTGAAGTCGCAGAAAGGCCAAGTTTTTGTGAACGACGAGAAATTGCCAGCCTCGGATTTTCCCGTACACTCATTTACGGCAGCGGTGTTTTCAGCAAACCTTGCGTTTCTGCGACGTACGGGAGTTGGCTTATTGTTGATCGACCATTTTGCTTGCATTTGGCCACCAAGCGTCGAACATTGGACTCGGCAGGATGATTGTGGCGAGGATAGAAATCACGTAATGCGCGGAACGTTTGTCGAACGGAGCACTAATTTTGATAATAACATTTGATGATTTTCACACGCTGTTCAACGCTATAACCTGCCATTGTGACTTGCCAAGTACTACTGAAAAGTTCACAGTGTGGTTGCAAGATGTCGCTTTAACAACATGGTCACTATCGCCTGACAAAGCATGACCATCATTGTTGAAAGACCTTTATATACTAAATGTGGGATGAAACGAGACAATACCAAACCGGTAAGGAGGGGTAGACCTTGTTTGCAAGGTCATGTGTGTGCGTATGTACGTGTTTAAATGTGTTCATGAGAGAGTGCGTGTGTGTAGACTCGGATTTAACCCTTTAATACTACTGACGTACAATACTTCTTTATCAATTGTTGATTAATTATCATCAATGGCTTTTTGTTTTATGGCTTGTTTCTTTTCAGAGATAAAATTAAGTCAAAGCCTTTCTGCATTTGTTTTATTTGAAAGAGAGCGAGATCAAGTAAGATGGTAACTAGCCGAGAACAGTTCCAAAAGGTTGCTTGTACTTGTACATACTAGTTGTCAAAAGAAAATCGTGTAATTCCTGTAAAAGAAAATTAGAATACAAGATTATGTATCTTAAACATTTTGAAAAACTTGTTTGTATTATATATTTTTCCTGATTGATAGGTAAATTTATTATCATGGTGTATTCTTTATTACCATAGATTTAGTTATTGGTTACTTTTGCGTGGACTCATTGCTATTCATTGTACTTAACTTATCTCTTAGAAAATATATAGAGATGAGCCATTATAGTTCTTTTGGTAAGATTGATCTCTTATAAGTTACAGTTTGATTAAACACTTTCAAATTAGCAGAGCAGAATCAAAATTAATATTAAAATAAGTCGATTTATTCTTTTTTATTTAAAAATTGATGTAAATATTCATAAAACTACAACATTGGAACAGTTTACAAGATCCTTTTAAGGAAAGGTGCAAAAATACATTACGATAATTATTCAATTCGCCAAAGGAGAACGAAAGCATTGATTTATTGCTTATATTTAAGTTTTAAAAAGAAATGAAAATCATCTTGATTAATATATCTTTTCAGCCATTGGATTTTTTAAAATGAATTCTTGGAATTTGGACAGTTTGGATGTATTTCCTCTATTCACTTTCCCCGCAGTAAAACGCGCTGTAAGTAAATTGTAGGATTGTTTTATTTTGAAAGGGAAATTAGCTTTCTCCAAAAATTTATTAAGGTTGAAATATATTCATTTCTTATTTTTTGGAATCCAAAGCTAATTTTGTTAAAAAAAAAAATCAGGCATCCGAATTTGTTTTAAACTGCATTTCGAAATGTTAGAATTCTCTGGGTCTTTTTGGCTCTTCCACGGTTCAACATTCTCTAAATTTTAATACTCAGCCTACCGTGGCCTCGAAAACGATATTGGATTTCACAATATCCTATGTCGACATCGTTTCCCTCTTTAACTCAACGTTCAATAATTTCGTTCTCTTTTGAGAGGCAACTGTTATGTCTTAAAATGAGGTAGTGGGGAAGACGTCGTATTTTTGGAAAAAATAACATTTAGGAAGGTAGGTCCATTGAGAAGTAAAGAGGGTCAATGGGGGATAAATGAATGTCCTTAGGAACAGTGATAATTAAGAGACGAGGACTGTATAATGTATCACAAACTGCCGAATGCACATATGAACAATAGATAGCTGACAGTTATTCTAGAGGTTATAGCCCTTCAGAAATTCAAATTCTTCGTGTCTAAGGAAATAGATGGAGAAAAGTTTAGAACCACAATGAAAGAAACTTAATATCGATCACTTTGTGCTAAATCTCACAAATCTGTTTAAGTTCATACGCAAATCTGTAAATGTGGATTTCTCCTTGACAGAAGTGTTGAAGTTAGTTGGAAAGGAAGATATCTAGTAATGAGAGCTGGATGTCTTTTGCTTTACTTGAGTGAATTTAAAGGTTAGAATGCAGTTCATTAATATAATTTAAAAAGGAAGAAGAGGATTTTTTATCTTAATAGTAAAATAGCATCATCAATACAATGAGCCTAGATGATTGCCTTAAATTCATTTGGGCAATCACCAAAGGCGATTTGTTCCATGATGGACATAAAACTTAGCAATAATAGGACCAATTGGGGATCCAATCCCAATACTATCTCTTTAGTGGTAAACAGAATTATTTAACCAATGATCTTGATTTTACTTGGAAGTAAGTTCTAGAATACCTCAAAGAACGGATAGAGTAACTCTATAGAAAGTTGTATGGATGTCTGGTTTCGTTGACGCGGATATTTGTAAAGAAATAGGTGACACCAAAGTAACAAGGTGACATCAAGGTAACATCAATAGATAGGTGACATCAAAACTGCAAAGAAAGTTAGGACATGGAAAAATGGAAATTTAGAAACACATCGGCGAACGTGCAACCATTGTTGATCTCGTATTCACTAACTCTAAAATAGTTAAGATGAAGAAGATATTTAGCAAATTACAGGTCACAATGGGGTAAGTGTCGACTATGAGGCGAATGAGAACAATATGTTTATGATTTATTGGATAACATACCAAAGTCGAGGAAACAGTTGCTTAAAATCGATTCATTACTGATCTTACAGTTTTTAAGCTTAGGGGACAACCTATCGGCAATGTCATCAATAACTTCGCAAAGTTTGTTAGGCTCTTTTTAATCAAATTAAATGTATAGAATTACAAAAAGATGTTAGTCATCATGATAATAGTCTTGATTGTTATTGTTGAGAATAACCTCTCGATTATCTTTATCAATGCGAGCGAGAAATCTATCTTATTTCTTTCGTAGAATAAGAAGCATCTCTATATCTTCTTCGCATATGGATAGAAAACGAAATTGGTATTTTCGCATTTTGAGGTTAATTTCAAGAGCATGTTGATTAAAAATAGATTGAGAATCTTGGATTTTGTTGGATCAAGTAAATTCCTCCCATTTCTCAATGGATGGATTATTTTTACCTGGAAGTTTTAGTAAAGTTTGAGTTCATATGGCACATGTTATCGGAAAAAATGCCTCAATATAAGATCGTGAGACTATTAAACTTTTCAAAAGTAACTGATCAACAGGTTTCGTTTTTTTCTTTGAAATTGTACATCTATTTTATCGGGAACCCAATCAAAATGGACAGGCCATGAAAAATTGTACCAAATGATCAAAGTTGTTTTACACATAACTCAAAGCATCAACGGTGACTTAGGCTTCATATTCCGGAATGGATATTCGGAAATGTTCATTCTTCTACATCTTGCAAATAATCGAGTTATTAGCCATAAAGATTTTCTACTCAGAACACCTTGCATAACTTTTCCAGAGAAAATGCGTAAACGAATAAAACTACAGATATGAGCAGAAAAGCAATTCACTAGAAAAAATGAAATGTCCATAATAATGTGAACGAGAGCGGAATTGAATTTATATTTTAAAATAATCATTAAATTACGAGTATCAGTTAAAAGTTTGGTGCAAGTTATGAGCAATTAGTATTTAGTGTAAAGAACTTTATTCTTAATGTAGTTTTAATAACTACACTCACTTGAACAAATGAAATGTTGAAACTTGCCAAGTAAACTTTTTCAATGTTTTATGAAGAATTTTTCAGCGTTCTTAAACTGTTTTCGCATACCTCACTTTAGACCTCACTCCGAGTGTCGTACAACGTTTTTAATGGGAATCATGTCCAGAATTTGTGCAGCTCTGCTCATAAATGAGAAATGATCATCGTCCAGGAAAGGTCTTTACATATTTGGCCGTATGGCAGGCGGTGTTGTCCTCCATGAAAATTGCAGGTTTATATTGCAATTGACAGACAATCTTTTGCCTTCTCGGCAAAGAAAGAACCTTCAGCAATGGCTTTCAAACAAATTGAAATTAAATTCGTCACTCAAGTCGACTTAGCTCTATTATTCATGGAAGCCATATTGTTTCTGGAACTGACCAATGACTTGACCTCCGATAGCTAGCGTAAAAATTGTCTTGCTCTGCTGATTTTACATATTCTCC
This sequence comes from Ceratothoa steindachneri, assembly GCA_963969495.1. Classification (NCBI taxonomy): domain Eukaryota; kingdom Metazoa; phylum Arthropoda; class Malacostraca; order Isopoda; family Cymothoidae; genus Ceratothoa; species Ceratothoa steindachneri. The sequence goes on from OZ018317.1 coordinate 227,300,837, forward strand.
CTGGAGACATTGCTTGACAAATCTCACTAATCTTTTGATAAATTAGTGCAGCCATCTTATAACGATGCTTATTCACAGTTTGGGTAAATGGCTTGCTTTTCTCTGTGTATTTTGGTGTTCCTTACCCTATCGGTTGAATTAAGAGCCTGACAAACCTGTTTTTTCGTTGGTTGTCAGAATATTAGGCATTACCTTTTTGAAGCTCTTGAATGTCTCTGCAAAGTCTATAGATAAAAGAACATATTAGTGGCCTAGTTTTACTATCCGCTCGAAACCAAAATAGGCTGGCAAGATAATGACCTAAAGAACACGAGATTGTAGCGAAGTTAGTTGCAATACAATCAAAGTCAATTTTCTTTACAAGAAACCTAAACTTTTGGTAATTTTGGACACTACAATTTTCCTAGTAAATTTGCTATCTGCCGATAAATTTTGATTTTTATTTAAATTTGCATAACCATTACTAATACGTAGTATAACATTAAGTTATCGCTCACTAATCTTTCAAACATTTGATTTTATCTGGCCAAAGTTATGGAAGATTATGTGATAAAAATACAGGCGTAATGATCATTTGGAACTCTACTGTATATCAAAAAGATGGGATATCAGTGTACCTATAAATTTGGCAAAAAATTATACCATCCAACTGTTTCAATTGTCACTGTTCGCAAGGATCTTCATTATTGCCACCTTGCAGTCAATGACCACATTTAATTTGAGTTATACCACAAAATAAATAATCTCATAAAATATACTTCACTTATATTACATTCAAGAGGGTGTTTTTTAATAATTTTCAATTCTCACATAATCTCGAGGTAAGGAGTTCAGTATCAAATGAGCTGGTTGAAGGCATATAAATTTACTTGCCTCAGATGACATCACAAGACCTCTCTAGGTAACATCGTCTGCTCGTTGAAGACAAATCTGTTGACATTTAGGTCGTACTCCAAAGCTTTGAAATTTAAGGCCATTACAAACCTCCTAACTATCCGATTGTTTTTTCAAAAGAAATTATAGAATAATTAAACACCAATCATATTGAAGGTCACAACTAACTGATATCATGATTCAATATAAAATTACAATTACTTAGTTTTCCTTTATAGTCCTTCTCAGAAAGTTAGTTGTGTAGTTGCTTGCAATATTAATAATTATTTTTACTATTAACGGAAAAATAAAATTAATTTATGCATCGATTTTTGCCCTCGCTCTAATTTTTTATCAACAATTTCTAGTATTTCCTTTACCTTCATGCCTAAATATGCCTAAATTTGTATCATCATTCTCAGAAATATCTTTGTAATTCATAAAACCAGATAATGAGTAAATAAACGAAACGTTGGTAATTAGGTAAGAAACATCAGATTCATCGGTCTTGGTTTCACTGTTAACATACAGGGATGAACAAAATAATGGAAACGTGATATTTAGAACCATTTATTTTCGCACCATTTCTGGACATAAATAAAGATCCCACTGGTAAATAAGTCTGAAGTTTTTGCAATGCCCACAACCTGAATTGGAGGAAATAAAGAAATTTGAGGAAAGAAAATGCTCCTTTGCAAGTAACCTGAAGCTTTATCAATTTTAACATGTACAATGTACATATAAAACTTATAGTTAGGCTTATTTTATATTTTTAATTTATCAAGCATAGCTTACCATTATTTGGTTTCAAGTTTTGTAATGGAAACCTAAGTTTCCGAATCATTATGGCAGCTACCTCTAAGTGCATTAATATATGTAAAATGTGACCTTTTGTTTGAGTGCCAATGGCTAGGGCCTCTGTAAGCCAAACTCCCGAGTTGTTGAAGGTTCCAATAAGAACTGTGTCCTAAGTTATCCTGAAATACCAAACAAAGTCAAACTAACTTAGGAAAGCGTAACTCAAGAATGAAGTTGAAATTCAGCGACGGAGACCGGAGAAGATTAAAACTTGTTGTGTCAATAGGTCACAGAACCACAGCTTCTAAATTACTGTACAGCAAAAGCAACATATTGCTAACATAATATCAATCAAAAGTATTTATTCATCGAGAGCTCAGTGCAGATGGAAACCATGGATAAATTGTCCTTGCAAAATCTTTACTTCCAGCAATTTATTGTAAAAACAATTGATAAATGGTGCAAGGAACGCAATAATGCGATAATGGATCTAACGACTCATCTCAACGCTTTTACTTTTGCAGGACGAATTTATGGATTAAAGAAGCAAAGAGAAACAATTTTTTCCAAAAGCCTGAGTCCGACAGTCAAGCATGGAGGCAATTTTGTGAGCGTTTGAGCTGCTATATGGTGGAATTTTCCTGTTCTTGCGATGGCCCTGAAGGGTACATTTAATTTTAAGGCGCTTTTACACCCAATATAACAAAGTCTGTATTTACCTGCGCCGAACGTTCCTAAATTTATTAAATGGAGTAAAGTTTATTTTTCAAAATGAGTAAAGTTAAATTGTACCAATTTAGAGCCATGGAATTACCGATATGATTATGGAACATAAGGTTATACACCCTTGAGATTTCAAATCTGCCATTTGATTTGGTGCTGGGTAGCGCCATATAGTTGTAGGAGCCTCATATAGCCATTTAGCCATTCAAAGGCACTTGAACCATGAGAAACCTTCAATGCAGTAACTATTTAACATCTTATTAAAATACGCTGCAGGTCATTGGGGGTATTTTCTCTCTTGTTCATTGAAGGAGCCATCTTCCAGAATGATCATGCGCCGATATTTACAACACAGCTTTTAGAAAACCTATATTCACAAGACTAGGGCCATATTTTTTTATCCTTTGCTAGATTAACAAGGTCTGCTGAGCAAAAGGTCGCGTGCTCTCACTTATTCTGATTTATGACCTTACTGCCTTTAAAACTTTCAATAATTCCAGGACAAACCTTAGGAGGTCCTTGGAAGCTATATCATACGAAATAGAATGTAAAACAATAGAGAAGTATTAAATTCCATTAGAATCAGCCGAATAGTTATGATATTATTGGCAAAATAGAATAATTTCCAGGATAAGCTTGGGAGGACTTTGGCTATTATAGTATTCGAAAGAAAATGTAAAACAATATATTGGTTTCAAATTCAGTTAGAATCGGTTGACCAGATATGATGTTATTGCCCAAACAAAATAATTCTTGGGCTTACCTAGGAAGGACTTCGGCAATTATATCATTCGGAAAAAAATGTAAAACAACATAAGACTTACATATTTCGTTAGAATTGGCTGAATAGTTATGATATTATTACTAAAATAAAATAATTCCTGGGCTAACTTTGTAGGACTTTGGCAATTATATCATTCGAAAGAGAATGTATAAAAACATAAGGGTTTCAAATTTCGTTTGTATCGGCCGAATAGTTATGATATTATTACCAAAACAAAATAATCCGCGGGCTAACCTAAGGAGGACTTCAGCAATCATATCAGTCGAAAGAGAATGTAAAACAACATTAGGTTTTAAAATTTTGTAGGAATCGGCAGAATAGTTATGATGTTATTACAAAAAGAACAAAAAGAACAAAAAAAAAAAAACGACCGACCGACATAATGAGATGTAGAGTCACTAGCTACTAGATTTTCCTGTTGGTAAAAACAAGAGGTAAAGTTCGCCCAATGACCCGCGGCTATAAGTGGGTGTAATTGAACTTTAATCCTTTTGAAAAATGAAGTTTACTCCTTTTGAAAATTAAATGAGGCTTCTGCCACTAGATGGCGCCACCCAGTGCCAAATTCGATGGCAAATTTGAAATCTCCAGGGTGAAAAACCTTATGTTACATGGTCATATGGGTCATTTCATGCATCTAAATGGGTACAATTAAACTTTACTCCTTTTGAAAATTGAACTTACTCTTGAAAAAAGAGGGACACCAAGACTTGGCGCTTAGCCACGGGTAACAACCTCCCAATTATAAAAACTCTGATTTAATGCAAAAACCATTTAAGATATTACAAACATATATACTAATAATAGTTATCCTACACTACACCTAACACAGAAGGAGCAAATATAGAGCCAAGGCCACCCAACTACTTTTATTAATTCTCCAACGTAATCGCCTTTGACATTGATGCACTTCTCTACTCTCTTCTTCAATTGAGAAAATCCGTCCACGTAGAATAATGGGTTTAATACCTCCAAATCTTCCATACACTTCTTCTTAGTCTCTTCGTCATCAGAGAAAGAGATACACGGCAGTTGCTTCTTCATGTGTATACAAAGGTAAAATTCTCAGGGTGCCAGATCGGGGTAAACGAATTTGTTCATGATACCATCCTCTCGTGTGCGGATGAATTGTCCTGCAAGAGAAGAACACCTAAGGTCACCTTCTCTTGGCATTTCTGAAGGAGAGCCTCTCGAAGCTTCACCAGTAGATCTGCATAATAATTTCCATTAAAGTTGGGGTTATGATCCATTTTTTTTTTTTTTTTAGGAGCATATCTGGCGAGTACCCACTTGGGCATAAGTCGCTGCAATCACGACAGTCTAGCACTAGGCTACTTTAAAATAAAAATATGAAAACTCAACAATAAAAAGCAAAAATGGCAACAATTAGGGAGCAAGCTCGGGCGTAGGGGGGAGGTCCCCCTGCCCCCGGCGCAGGAGCGTGCGGCCTACAAAGAAAACAACAACTACAAAAAACAAAACATAGTTAAATAAAGGGGAGAAGGCCGGCCTTCCCTCCCAAAGTCTAGAAGTCCACCAGTCAATGTGCATAAACTCGTCCCGAGTACAAGGGACAGGTGGTATCGACCCCGCCCATCCCGGTACCGGGACAGGTAACGTGTACGGTGATTGCCCAGACTGGGACATTGAACAAGAATGTGCCGAACAGTCTGGCAGACAACGCAGTGTTCAGAGTAGGGCGGTGGCGAGCGCTCCATCAAATGGTGGTTAGTCACGCGAGTGTGCCCAAGGCAAAGATGACAAAAAGCAACCTGAAGCCATCGCGGCAGTTGTGGGTAGGTCCATGGGAACTGTCGCGGCGCAATGGCACGCAAATTTCGTTCCTTTCGACCGTCTCCTATCTTCTTTGCCACGCAGCTAGAAGAGGTGCCCGCATTCCTGCCATGTAGTCGAAGTGAGGAAGAGCGAAACGCTGGTCCAAGCGCCGGTCATCGCGGAGTCTTTTGGCACCCTCATCGGCACACTCATTTCCCACAGGAACCTAGCAAGCAGAAGATAATCTCGACATCCGCCCGGCTTGCCAAAACCGTGGCGTCACGGATATCGCTAACCAGGGGATGTGGAGATTCCAATACCCGAGAGACCTCAGGGCGCATTGTGAGTCCCTATAGATCACAATCAGGTCTCCGAACCGAGCACGTCGCGCAATCTCCCATACCGAGTGGTTTATTGCCAACAGATCGGCCGTGAAGACACGCCGCGCCTGGCAGAGCCCCGATGACTTCAAACAGAGGGGATATGGCACGGAAGCCGATCCCCTCTTGGGTCTTGAAGACATCCGTATACACCCCAACGGTTCCAGTGTGACACGAGGTGTGCTCCAAAAGGTCAAACGCAATACTCCCGGCGTTGTACCAGCTTTGGGAGCAGAGGCGTGACGACAAATAACCAAAAGTGGTACCCTCCAGGGTGGCATCCTGGACAGGTCCAGAAGCGCCACCGGCACTAGGGCTATACCTAGCTTTGGAGGGAAAGACTTTCGTGTCTAGGCGGCATCGGCACCGTTGAAATCAGCTGAGGATGTAGTGAGAGCTGTTGGCGACTGAGGGAGGCGCGGGCTCGCGCGTACAGACGAAGAAATGTACTGTACAAGGCGTAGAGCGAGTGGAATCTCCCCAGCATCGACTCATAGGCTCTCCCTGGGGGACGTGAGGAATGCACGGGTCGCTAGGCGAAGGCCAGTGTGGTGGATCGAGTCCACTTTTTCAATATACGCTCGGCTGCGGATGCATTAAACTCGCATTTGTAGTCGAGCTTCAAAAGAACAAAGGATCGATGAAAAAGTCGGGCAGTAGCCCTATCAGCACCCCAAGCACTGAACGTCACGGAACGAAAAATATCCATGGCGCGAGTACAAGAGAAACTTAGGCTGCGATTATTAGCCTCTCAAGTGAGGTGTCTTTCAAATACAAGTTCAAGGAAACAGGGCGATTAAACCACTTCCAGGCATACCCATTAAGACACAAGTCTGGGTCAGGGTGGAGCCCCAAATGGTGGAAGAAGTGCACCACCTTACTCTTGTCAAGGAACACCGAGATCTGTGCGCTTCCGCATAGCGAGAGACGCGGTTCAATGCCTGTTGGAGTCGACGCTCCAAAATTGGCCTTTGGGACGCGCCAAAAGAGATCAAAAGGTCGTCCACGTAGAGCGTAGCGAGAACATCGCCCGGCAGCACAAAGGGGATGCCATTGATGCTCAGGGGAAAGGTGGCGACACTGAGGACACTCCCTTACGGGACACCCTCTTCCTGCTCCATTGGGCTGGAGAGGGCTCCCCCCTCCCCACCCGTACGCAGAATCGACGATCTTTCAAAAATTCAGATATAAAGACTTGGAGGCGTCCCCTCACCCCCTATCGTGTGGAGATTCTCCATGATACCGTATCGCCATGCAGTATCATAGGCCTTCTCCAGATCCTAACACCATGGTGTATTGCTGTTTACGAAGGAAGGCCTCGCCCACGGCATTTTTCAGTCGGAGCAGAGCATCCGACGTGGAGTGGAACTTGCGGAAGCCGCACTGTGCAGGAGACTGATGGCGTCCGCTCTCTAGGAAAAAAGCTAATAAAACATTTACCAATTTGACCATCAGCTTGAGCACGCAAGAGGTTCGAGAGATTGGGCGGAAACCAGCCGGAATAGAGTGATATCTCCCCGGTTAGCGAAAGGCGAGCACAGTTGCGATTCGCCAGAAATCCGGGAAGAGACCCTTCCCCAGATCCTGTTAAACAATTCTATCAGAAAGCCATGTATCGCTAACCCAGGTGGCGAAGCATGGCGTACGGGATATCTTCCTGACCATGGGCGTTGTCCGCGCACGAAGCAAGAGCAGAACACAACTTACTCAGAGTAAACCTGTCGTTGAAGGGTTATCCTTCAATGGAGGGAAAGTCCAGTTGGCGGCCTTCCGTGACATCACGACGTGCATTGAATGCTGGCAGAGCAGCATCCAGGCTAGAGAATGCAGAGAAAACGGTCGATGAATGCGGGGGATCATGTGAGATCTTGCTCTGAATCCTTTTGACTCTCTTCTATATCTTTGCTAGAGGGGTCTTCCTGTTAAGTAAAGATATGTATGCCCGCCAAGAAGAGCGGCGAGCGTGCTTCGAAACATACCCGAGACTAGCCCTAGCTCGACGCAATTCACCGACAGTGAAGTCGTTCTGGCGGCGCTTATAGCGCATGTAGTCATAACGCTTCTGTTTTAGGGTCATCTCACACTCGGCCGACCACCATGCGAGTGGTTGGCGTGGAAAACCGTAATAAGTCCTGGGAATAGTATTTAGGCCCGCGGCGATGAGGTTGTCGGAGAAGAACTCAACGGCCTTGTCTATCGACCTAAACTCCTCGACTGAGATAGAGAATTCAGTCATTTCCTGAAAAGCGGCCACTGCACCCACGCTAAGCACCACCAAGGTGGGTTCTCAGGTGGCAGCTGCTCTCAAAATGATATTTGAATGGGAAAGTGATCACCACCATGGAGGTCATCGACCACCCCCATTTAAATTCAGCCTGTGCATCCGGAGAGCATAGAGATAGATCAACATGAGCGATTCTTATTGCTTCAGAAGTGACAGTGGCAGCACCTTCACGGAAGGGGCACGAACATACCTAATAGTGTAGGTGTGGGTCTCGAGGCACCTCCCTGTTTTCTCATCACACGTTCGACCTCGGATGGATTCGAAGCATTCACCCAAAGGCTGCAGTCCGAGATACGGGTCACTTTCGTCTCTCTACCAATCACACTAGCTAAAGCTCTCCTCTAATGGATCATGTTGCCCTTAGCCAACATAGTGCTATCAGTGGAGCGAATAATGAGGAAGCGTTTGAAGCCAGCCGGCTCGAAAATGCCGAGTAATCTCTGTACGAGGGGCCCCGATGTTTTCCAGGCTCCGCCTTGCGCACTTTTGTGCCGATCTTGGATTGATCGCTTAGCCGAATGGCAGCAATCCCCTCCGTCCCCTCCGTCCCCGCAGCCCCCACGGATTGAGAGGAACCCAGATTCTTTTTTTCTTTTTTTTTCTTGTTAGGAGAGGATGGTGGGGAATGAACCCTATTCTCCCCCCCGCCGGCAGAAGTCCCCAGGCCAGATGGACCAGCCTCAGCCAGGTCCTTATACGAAATGGAGAAGGTCCTAGCAGTTGTAGGGCAACCGGTCGGAGGAGATCTCTCGTCTCCTTGTACTGCCTTGGAAACCCAGGCCTTTTGAGGAGGACCTTGCATAGGGGCAGATTCGCTCCTATAAAAGGCCCTAGCGTCTGAGGTGGGTTGTTTCAAAGACCATGTCTATTTCAGCGGGGCCTTCAGTTGGCCATACCCCCCCCCGTCGGACATCGCAGCTTCCGTTGGCAGCGTTGTCACAAGTCATGTGTGTTGAGGCACAAGCCTCGACTCCGGCAAGGTTCAATATTCTTGCCAGCAGTTCTTTTGAGCGAAGCGACCTTATGGGCCTGGCTTCCCTCTCCCCCCCTAAGGTGGTTTGCTCGACCGAGCCGCTTCAAAGGGGAGCGGTCGCCTATGGGCTTCCTGGTGGCTTTCTTGGCAGTCCCCTTGGAAAGAAAAAGGGGTACTGTGGCTGGAAAGAGGGAGGTGCCCGAAAGGACCTCCAGAGAAGGGGGTGAAGGGGAGTCCCCCTACACCCGTAGGCGAATAAGAGAAGTAAGCCTCCTTTCCGGCTAGAGAAATTTGGAGGGTCCCCTGTGCAAGCACAGGTGGGGAGGGTAGATTTTTAATTCTCATCTTTGGGCATGGTGACCCTAAATTTTTCATACGCTTATCGCCCCTCGGGGGAACCCGCCTTGCAAGGGGTGCGTACAGGCCTGGCAGAGCCAGCTTCCGCTAATAAGGACCACCCTTCCCGCCTGGTGGTCTGGCAGTCCCTCGGCATGGCGGCTCCATCTTGAACACGGCGTAAAAACAAAGATGGTGAAGTGAGAAGGAAAGGGGATGTGAGGAAGGTATGGTTGGGGATGAAGCAGGTTCTTAAAATCCCACCACCCTGACCGGAGCTCAGGGGTTAGGGAACATTGTCCCCTCTCCCCTCAGCCCCAATCCCGGACGCTTGGCTGAGAAGAAGTTCAACATCTGCCCTGTGAAATTAGAGGGTGATCAGAGAAAGTTGTGGGAGTGGCTGTATGAAAAGCGAGGAAACCGGGGGTGAAACGAGTGTTTTGAAGGAAGGAGAAGAGGCTAAGCTGGTGTTGGACAGGGTGCTCAATCCCGTCACCACGGCGGCCTAGGATGGCAAATCACCGCAATACTTACGGGTACTTCACACAACAACAAAACATGATCGAACGACCACTACTAACCATTTTGGAGAGAACCAGAGCAATCAGAAAGGTTCTTCTGCACCAGGCAGTTAATTCCAGTTGAAAGTTTTTAGTCTAACACTTTACCGCCTTCTCGCTTCCAGAACATTTCTGAAAAGTATAATTATATAAATTTCTATGCTTACTTCTACACATTGAAGTAAATAATTTAATATTTTAAGTGTTACTAATCTCTTTCCATTAATATCATTAAATTAAGAATTTACTGTGTATGTGAAAATGCCCCCAATCCATTCTGTATTCTTTCAATCCTCCATAAAAAAGTAAAAATTAAACCTTCTCCAAATTCACACAGTAAATCCAAAGCCCTCGTTGAATGCGGAGGTGATTAAAAGATACAAACAATTGCATAAGTTATATTGTCATACAGCTTTTGTGAGAGCAGTTCATACGGAGATAAACAGCTCACTCAGAGCCAAAGTTAGACTGCTCCTTAGCCTAGAATTAAAATATGGCAAAAGTGCTACATGCTATTACCAGGGCCAATTTTCACATCCACTTTGACCGAATGGTGGCCCTTAAGAGGAGTAGCTTCATTCAAATGTTGACAGAATAATCCTTTAATAGCGAGAGCAGCTTGTACTCTAACCTGCTTTGGATTACCTCTCCAATCCAATGAGTCCACCGAATTACTGCTCTTCGTCGTTTAGGAGAGCTTTCTAACCAACTTCAATGAAAAGAGCCTCTGCCTCATTAATTATTTCACAACATTGAGACACATGTTAAGGTTGGACAGTGCAACGTTCGAACACTTCCTCCAGACAAACTCATAAGAATATTGAGTATATGATGAATGATGGCATTTTGTAAAATTTTAAGAGAAAATTGGTGGCCCCCTCTTCATATATTTCTCATATATTTAGCCAAATAAAGACAATTTCAGGAAAATCAATACACAAATAAATAAGGCCAGAATTTTCAACTTACTATGAAACAAAGAGAGCCACTGGACCTAGACTACAATTATCGAGTGTAAAAGAACCACTATTGACCAGTGATCACGAAATTATCGTCCTAACCTTATCTTTAGGCTCGATTCAAGTTAGTTCTCTTGCCAGGAAAAATTACAAGAACGCTAACTGGGACGCTTACGCGGATGCACTGGACTGGCACCAACAGGAAGACCTGTTTGAAGCGACACTCGAGGAGTTAGACCTGGGATTCAATAACTTGATGAAAGCACTAGTAAAGGCAGACACGAAATATATTACTCGAACAAAATCAACAACCTTTCCGCATCCACAAAGCACGGTCCAGATCGCAGTTCTTGAACAAGAATACGTCAAATTGAGAGAAGCCATTGAACTAGCTGGCCCCCAAAGAGGAGATACGGCTTGGCTTCTAAGGATCAAGGAAGAACTAATCACTGCAAAATCAATACAAAAATGCCAGATGCAATGAATTTGTGGAAGCAATCAACTCTGAGCTGAACCCGATCAACTTCTGAAGAAAGTTAAACATGGCAAGAGGAAAAAGGAGTCCAAAAACCAATATTTTAATTAAATATAATAGAGTATTGCTAAAGAACCAAAAAAAGACTAAGCTACCTTCCGGGAACTCTAGAGGGAAGGGGGTGTTTGACATCTCAACAGACAAAAATGAAGATTTTGACGGATCACAAACTAAGGATTGTCGAGGAAATAGAACCGCATCGTTTGTCCCCAGATAGTTTCCAACAGCTGCGCATTCCCTACAACGTTAGAGAAACAAGGAATTGTACCAGTGACACTTGAAGAGTTCAAGAACACTCTTCACAACAAAATAGAAGGTGCCGGCTGAGTCCGGGATCACCATGGAAAATCTAGTCCGTGCACCAGACTCATTCCTCTGAAAATAGTCCATTAACGGCAGAATCAGCACGGGATATTTCCCTGACGCATTAAAGAAGGGGAAAATCATATGCCTACTGAAGCCTGGGAAGCCTACCGTTAGACCGGGAAATTTTAGACCTATAACCCTGTTTGAGACGCTGGCAAAACTACGGGAAAGGGTTATAAACCCTAGACTTACGAAACATCTAGAAGAAAGGACATTGATTCCGCAACATCAGCATGGATTCTGTAAATGCAGGAGCACAGAATTAGCTCTGTCGTTCCTGGTGGAGACAATCGCAAAGGCGAAGTACGATAAGCAATACACTGACATAGTGTCAAAGAACGTCCAAAATACCTAAAATAAGGCTTGGAGAATCAGCTTTAAATTCAAAATCAGGAGGTTGGGACTACCTCAAGTTCTCACGGAATGCCTCTGCGATTACGTCACAGAACGATAAGGTTATATCTCAGTGGACAGCTACGGCGGACTGACCTTTGAGATCCCATGGGGGTCCCACGAGAGGGCTGCATCAGTCCCACTTTGTATACGAGTAGTATATATACTATGGACTTACCGTGATGAGTCTACGAATCTATACGTTAGATCTAATTTGGGGATTATATTACAATTGTGGCACACAGCGTCTATAGAAACGCCTGGACCATGGCGAGAATTACGGGAGCAGAAATTGAAAACATAAATAACTATGAACGTAAATGGAAAATCCGCAAAAACACAGATAAGTTCTCGATAATTCCATTAGGTAGTCAAAAGAGTTCCAGAGTAGAAGTAGAGGGTAACAGATATCGTTACGAATATGAATGCAGAGTGCTTGGAGTCAAGATCACCCAACGCGGTTACGTTAATCACGTAGAAGAACGAACAAACATGGCGTAAGGCGAGCCTCCCTAATTATTCAAAGTCAGAGACCTAAATAGAAAAAACAAGATTAAGATTTATAACGCTCTATGTAAAGCAACTCTGCTCTACCAGGCACTACCACTGAGGAGACCTCATGAGAGTATTGCAATAAAACGGACACAAGGACGGGAGAGCAAATAGACTACAAGATCTACACTAGAAAATTAAACTTCCAGCCACTAATATATCCCTAGATAAACGGCCATGTAAGGTATAGTATAACCTGAACGACATCCTAGATGAAGAAGACTTAAGATCTATGGAAAACCCGCAAATATATAGGACTATCATCAGAGGCATCTTTAGGAGCGGGATACCAAACCCGAGAGGAGTACCGGCACCTCTCTACACATATGAATGAGGTTGCTTTGAAATGCTAAGAACATCATGAAAAATTATATCTGCACTGAAAAGTAAAAACAAACAAAAAACAAACGTGAGCTCCAAACAGCAGCGAAAGAAGATTGAAAAGTAAAAAGAATCAAGAAGAAACCAAGAGATAGCTGGTTACCAGGCAACTACAATCAACTAATTTTTTACTTTCCTACATTACTCTACAATCTCCATCCACTCAACTTCTACTATACGCTTTATTTTTTCCTACCCTTTCAAGATGCAAGACGCAAGATCTATTTGACCAATATATATACAATCGAAAATTAAGAAACCAGAAATCTTTCTCTCCCACTCTGTTACGCTGTCTCTCTTCTTTTATTTATATTGACCCTTTCTCAATTTCTCATGATGGTGGAAGTATATTTCTCCTAATTGGTGAGTAAAACGGCTTGGTCTTACCACCTATTCTTTAGAAGCCGACCTCCAAACGGTTTTCTCTTTGGAATGACATTAGCTTCCATTAGGATTTCTCATGGGCGCCTCCAAAAGAAAATATGCAGAAATCAATGGAAGAAGCTCAACCGCTTCCAAGAAAGGTGGGAGAAATCCGAGATCACCAGAGAGGAACCAACGTGTTCAGCCGTCAACAGGCTCTTGCTTTTGTTAGGCTCCCTGTTGGCCCCTCATATCTTCATCTTGGAAGCCGGGACTTATGTGATGATCTTATACCTGGTGCCATATGAGTTTTACGATACCTCGACGAGAGAAAGAAGAGATAAACACTGCACCCGAGTTTAATGCGAATCAAGATGAGGTAAATAATGTGACTGTCCCAGCAAGCAGAGCTACTACTAAAAGCTAACTAAGGCTCTGCAGTTACAACCCTTAAACCAGTTCTCCACCCTGGAAAGACCGTTGTTTGAGACTAAATGTCACCAGTTAAAAAGAAATGAAAAAAGAGAAACGATTCTTCCTCTTCACAATGCGAATTGAGAGCTGATTGAACCTTAATTATCATGGCTAAGGATCAGGCTAAGCACGGAAAATATAGCCTTAGGTTTTAGAACTTTCTCCGTATAGAGAAAAAGAGTATACAAGAGAAACCGTTGACTTCAGATCCAAACATTGAGCGATTGCGTAGGTCTTTCATCCCGATAGTTTTAAATCTTTTTCCTTTTCAAATAGCCACACACCGAACTAAGTCTTTTGACGGTTATACCATCTATAAGCGCCAGGGATTAGTGGAGTTTCTCGGGAGAGATCCAATAGTGCCTTTTTTAAAAAGAGTTAATGTGGCTATCTCTGCCTATAGTGCAAAGCTGAAGATTTTCAAGACACCTAATGCGTCAAATATACAGATGACTACACGCTCTCAGAAGAATTCTGTAAAAAGGTTCTGTTGTGCTAAGGAACTGGTAAAGAACTCTTTCAAAAACATCAAGGAAGAATTGGTCGAGCATGAGGTAGTTAGCCTCAAGACAGTGGCAAGGAACGAGGAAGGTGTATCTCAATAAAAAGTACCCTGTTCGAATCTTCGACCTTCATATGCATTATGAGTAGATGCATTAGTCTTTTCTGCAGTAACTGCCACCATTTGAACAGATTAATCTTTTTACCAACCAAATTCGGATCAACGCTGGATATGGATAAACTATTTTTAATGTCGTGCACAATAAAACCTTTTTTGCAAGGCCAAGTATGTATGTTGAGAAGTTTTAAATCCTAATCTTCAAAATATTCCGACTAATTGGTATTTGAAAAATACGTCTTAGACGTTGAACCTACCAGTTGCTCTGTGCTCAGGGAAGCTATGGACATAGTCCTGTCTGGTCTCATTTATCAGACACTTAATTTATACGCTTCCAAATTTAAGAAGGCGAACTCTGATCCTGACCTTTTAAACCCCACAAGCGCGTAGCACCTGTGCACATTAGAAACCTGTCGAGAAGTAGTTCTATCCTCAGGAAAATCCGCGGTTGACCGTCAGAAAACGGGTAAGGTTTCTGTTCTGTTCCGTACTGGTCCAGTAATCAATACTACCCTGCTTGACCTCTTCGAGACTCTCAAGGGGACCTCACTCATGTACCTACTCGCTAGATTGGTGAAAGTAGTCGACAAAGATTGCCTGGAACTCCAAGACAACTCTAGCAATGAGTGAGCAATTCACTTCTATTTTGCCTACAGCTATAGTGGCGGACCTAGAAAAGAAGGGCACAACATCTACACATATAAGCGTACGGACAAAACAAGAGAAGGGAACAACTCGTATCCCAAGTCACACCTTGTTTAAATCTTCAAACTGGCCAGCACTATTAACGCGTCCTATCGCCAATATCCATCAAAGGTCTAAATAACATAGGTCTAAGCACATGCTCCTCACGACTGGCCACAAACTAGGTCTAATCGACACTTTCAAGATAAATCCAGAGGGATATCTTCTTTAGTAGAATTGCCATGTACTCCAGGCAAGCTGGAGGGAACCTCGAAGGTTCGTCTTCCTCCATTGCTCCTTACCTATTTTTCTACATTTTACCATGTTTTGTGAGTCTCCTATGGCTGCAAATCGGAGTACAAGATTTTTGCCACCTGCTGCACCTTCCTGATAATGCGCCAGGGGGCAAGGGGGGCACATTGTTCTGCTTTTGTATCCAAATACTTCTTATTCGGCGTCATCAGTGTATCAGCACATAAACCAAAAGTAATCTATAAATATATATATATATATATATATATATATATATATATATATATATATATATATATATATATATATATATATATATATATATATATCTCTCTCTCTCTCTCTCTCTCTCTCCTCTCTCTCTCTCTCTCTCTCTCTCTCTCTCTCTCTCTCTCTCCTCTCTCTCTCTCTCTCTCTCTCTCTCTCTCTCTCTCTCTCTCTCTCTCTCCTCTCTCTCTCTCTCTCTCTCTCTCTCTCTCTCTCTCTCTCTCTCTCTCTCTCTCTCTCTCTCTCCCCCTCCCCCTCCCCCTCCCCCTCCCCCTCCCCCTCCCCCTCCCCCTCCCCCTCCCCCTCCCCTCCCCCTCCCCCCTCCCCCTCTCCCTCTCCCTCTCCTCTCCTCTCCCTCTCCCTCTCTCT